>OX411785.1:2037700-2637700 GCA_948252455.1 Acleris cristana
CAGCAACCGCCCTTCCCGGTCGAGGCTTGTAAAGTGCTTTTCTCCAACAATGCGAGAAAATATAACACAAATTGTTAAAATATTAAACAGGTCAAAATTTCCTTGAAAAAAAAGAACAGAAACACGTACGATTAAAAGTACTGAAACAAAGCATTAAATAAAATCAAACATTTAAACGTAATAAATTCAATTTCAATAAAATATGGTTTAAATTATAACATATTTATTACGCGTTTATGTTATTTCGGCAATTTATTTTGTTTATGAACACAATTTCTATAAAAAAAACCTCAAACTATTTGATACACTTTTAAATACGCTGTAAACGCTGTTTGAAAATGTTAGACTTTTAAGTCTATGACATTTAAAAAGTAAAATATATAAGGGAGGATTTTGATTGCACGAGTGTTTGGCTGTTTGGAGTTATTTATCCTAGTCCAAACATGGTTTTAAAAAGTAAAACATCAGGTACGTAATGAAATTTGTATACATTTTCGTGGCCGCTGCCGCTGGTAAAAAATAACTTTTTTTTTTAATTTTGCCTGGGCCTGGAACTCAGAACTTCGCGGGCTGATTTTGCGACTGTAAGGTTAACATTTTCGAGCATGTGGGAGAAAAATATTTTTACGCATTCATCTAACAGTTTTAAAATCTCTTTCGCTTTTGGATCACAACCACAAAAATCATACAGTCATTGTTGGCTGTCAAAAAATATTTTGCACTATACTAAATAATAATATGTTCATGTTTTTATTAAGTACCTCTTCAACAACAAACGTAACTTAAAATTATTTTTATCATAAAATCTTTCCTTCTAATTTAAAAACGCACTATAAACCTATTTTAGTTAAAGTAAGCTTCGTCACTTTCTGTAAAATGCAAATGTCACAGTGATAGATAAGGACAAAGCTATTTTAGCTATTGTGCGTTAAAAAAAAGAGCATAAGATGTATTAAAAAAAAAAATGCAGATCTTTATATTGTAACATACATTATAACCTGACTTAACTTACATTTTAATGAGCTGAAGTATACCTAAAACTCCCAAAACAGGTAAACCCGACGAAAGCAATTCCTTGTTAAAACCCACTAGCGGGCGAGAAAAAGGAAAACTTCGCTACTCCAACTTGTGATGTAATCTCGTTAATTAATTAACAGAAAATGTAGTTTGTTAACTTAAATAACTTTATTACTAACGCGAAACGGAAAGTAAGTTTTCTATTATGTACATAAAGAATAAAGTAAGAGTTTTGTGATGTTAACAAGTGTTTATTTGTTTTTTATTGTGACTTTAGGGCTGCTTTGGTTTAGGCAATATTACCTCGATATCTTTATTACATTGTTGGCGTTATTACAGCTTTTAAAGCTCAAACTCAAAAACAAACTCGCAACATATATTATAAAAATAACAATTGAAAACCAAATTATAATAGAATGTAACAAACAGTTAAATTAAAAAAATATATGGCTTGAATCATAACGTCACTGTGACACAGTTCTATGATGGGTCAGGATTCCATTGATTGAGCTGATGGTATATACAGTGTGTAAATGGTATACGGGCGTTTATTAAAAATGGACATAGATTAGGACTCTACTAATCATAAACAGGAATAATTGTTTTGATTACGCTAGCGTATACACCGTTATTAATTTTTGAACATACTATCGCCCCGCAATGTACATCTAAGTCCATCTGTCAGGTAAGTAATTTTAAAGTGCACCGTGCATGAAAGAGTGTTATACATTGCGTGTTAAATTATTTTGTATGGATAACTTTTTTTTATTTAATTTTAACAAAAGCTGCTTAAATGTGCTCATTAGGGGCTATACTAACCACAGTTAAAAGGAACGCCCGTATACCATTTACACACTGTATAAAATATTTATTTAAATGGCCAACCCAGGCAAGGGCTGTTTTAGTTTCAACAATATGATTATCATATCGAAATAAGATGTGAAATAAAGGCCCGAAGAAAAGATGACACTCGTGGTTTGGTTCGGTTTAATTTTTTTTTTAAATGTGAACCAGGGCCTCAATTCTACTGGGTAAACTATATTGCCTTGGACATGTTATCGTATTGTAAACGTTCCAAATCATAATCTTTCCGGTGTTTTTTCTAGAATATTGAAATATTATTAAAATATTTTCTGATGTATTTCAATCCAAAACTCGCACACATTTTATCCTACTAGTATTATAAATTAGAAAGTGTGTGTGTATGTGTGTGTGTTATTTACTCCTTTACGCTGCAACGGCTGGACGGATTTGGATGAAATTTGGAATGGACATAGCTTTAACCCTTCGGCTACTTTTCATCCCGGATTTTTTTTAAATTCCCGATGTAATATAAGAAAAGAAAGAAAAATACATTTATTCACTACACACATAAAACACACAGAAATAATAAAAAATTAAAAACAGAAAACAGCAATAAAAAGAGTAGTGAGTGTGTCTCCGCGGCAGTGAATTGGACACTGGCTCAGCATAATGCTGAGGTGTCAAACACCTGCAGCGCTGATTTTCAGCCAGCTCCGTTTGTGACAGACGGACGGTACGTTAAACGAATAAATAGTGTAGGTAATACAAAAATATATATACTATTAAACAAATACTTATAGTTAGTGACAGAATAAATACAAAAACTAGGTACATGCAAATACTTTAAAGAAACCTAATATGTAAAATAGAAATACCTACTTAGCCAGTATACAGCATCGACAATTTGGCACAATTTAAGTAACAAACAATAACAAAAGAAAAACAATAAAAACTAAACTATAATTTAAGGACAAAGTGCTGGTTGGGAAATTAATATCGCTTATCAAAATGAATAAAAAAATACAAAATTGGATGCTTTTGGGACAAACCTTTATAAGCATAATTGTAATAGAACACCTTTTCTAAACTTCCTATTTTCAATATTCGTGCTCTAGCCACGTATAGGAAATGACGGCTTGATGAAGCAAATCAATGAAATAACTAAATTATTAATAAAATAATAAAAATACTATACATCCTATTACGCATTTAACGACGTACTCCCAACAAAACCAGACACAAAAAAGTCGTAACACTCCTCCCTTTCACATCCAACTTTGAGTCTTTCCCTAACCTATCAAAGTCGAAGTTAGAACACCGTAGTTGGTATAATAATAAGATATCTTAAGGTGTCCGAACGTCGATCAGAGAGTAAGATGAAGACTTAAATATGTTATGAGACAGTACTGAGTTTCGACAGCGAGCGCACGTTTGTCGGTCGTGTATCCCTTTCTAACTAGTCTGTAACGATAAAGACGCGCTGAACGACAAGCGAGAAAAAAAAGATGTGGATGGTTGTAAACACGCGGGTATTGGACGAGTGTCCCGACTGTGCTGTAACATTCATGTACTAGCCAACAACTAGGAAGCTATAAATCCATGGATGTTGTTTTCCGGCTGCTTAGGAAAAAAATCTATCCTTCTAAGGGCCGCCGGTACAGACGGACTGCATTTGAACTGCAACCCAGCTGCAAAATGGCAATTCGAGGACAGTTCTGATGGCAGTTGATGTAACTGCATCAGTTGGCGTGCAGTCTACCTAAGCGGACTGCGCAGTTTGTCAATGGAATATCGTCGGGGATAGATTACCGCGTAACTAACAAATTCAACAAGTTGCAAAATGCACCTTACTGACAGTAAGGTACTTGTTAAGATGTATTTACACCTTATTGAATTTGATAGATGCTCGGTATTGCTCTATCCCCGACGATATGATATTGTAAATGAAATAATGTAAATTTTCTAATAATGATCACGACATTAAGACTTAATACAAATAACCTTTTTTATAATAATTACAGAACTGTTAACCCCAACTAGTGACCCCAACTTTCAGAGCTAATATTTCTAAAACGGCTTAACCGATTTTGATAAAACCTAGCTAAGAACGACTGCTAAAAAACTGTTTTCAAATTTAAAAAAATATGCATCCAAATCGGTTCACCCGTTTAAGAGCTTTGGTGCTACTGACACACATAGCGGTCAAACTTATTATCCCCCTTTATTTGCGTCAGGGCTTAAAAATGTGTACCTATAGTAAACATGACTGTTATCAATTAATGTTTTTAAAAAAGTAGTGCAAAAACTGAAACATCTTTTATACCTAAACTAACCCTTTCAAAATACGGATCAATTTATCCTTTTCACTGACAAATGTTACGAAAGAATTGATTTAAACCATGCGACTCAGTAAATCCCCCATTGTAGAGTCAGAGTACGTAGCATTTGTTCTGTGTCGCAGGCTACGGGTCGTAGCTACGGATTGTCGTAGCTGCTACGAGCGTAGCAGATTGTTTCCTCGCACAGCTGATTTCGTAGGATTATTCTTGGAAACTGTTTACTTTTCGTTGTTATTTGGCAAAGATATTTTAGTGAAAGCTTGTGCAATGCTTATAGGGTGTTTTAAAAATATTGAGTTTATTATAGATAATTTACATTTTAGTGTCAAGAACTTTTTTGGCGGGACCATTCTTTAAATGAAAAGTAAGGTGTTGATTTAAGAGCCATAAATATTTTTTTGGTTACCGGGAAAAGCCGAGTAAGTAATAACAATATAACATCATAAATAATAACAAAATATTTATTACTCCCTCAAGATATAACCCACTTTGTAGAATTTCATTTGATATAACATTCAGTTAGTATAGGGAACGAAACGTTTAACGATAAAATACATAATCTCATAACATATAATTAACTATGGAGATAATAACTTTTTGTATAACGGTTAACGGCTTCATAATTCATATTATCTTATAATCAAAACCCATAGCTCACATTTAGTATAGGTAACAATTAAAAACAATAACCCTGAAATAAAGTAATTGCTGTTTTGGTCACAATTCTAACGCAACCTAACCTACAATAGGCCAGAAAGGGGGTCCCATAAGGCTGTCAAAATTCATTTTAGTCTGCGTCAATTATGTGAGATCCAATTTGTATTATATCTATGTATGTATGTTTTAGGAAATACATTCTGAAATTTGCAGATTGAGCCCTTTCATATGACACCCCGTTTGAAATACTAAAAATAAATTCATATTGTCTTTACTAAAAACAGAGCCGAACAAGCAAGTTATACAACAATGCCAAATTTCAAGTTGATAGCTTCTATAGTTTCAGACAAAAACCTGCTGTGACATACAGACAGACAGACAGACACCAAAATCTCATTATCAGGGTTCCTTTTTTATAATTTTGGAACGGAACCCTAAAAACTGAATACTAAATAGTTTTGTGAGATTTGCAGCTATTTTTACTTACAAGAGCAGAAAAGACATCATCGGTGGCAATAAAAACACTTACCCATGTCTACATGGCTTTATGACAAACCAAAATACGTCATAAAACTCAAGCAAAGAATAACAAGGCTATAAAAGGGTGTTTATAAATATTACCAACAAATATTTGCTGGCGGGTAAATATGAAACTTAATTTTATATAATACTTTTGTTCACTAAAATAAAAGTAGTAGCGCTAAAGATTGAATGATGGAATAAGATCGTACCATACAAAGTAAATAAATGTAGGGTGACGGCATCAATTTTGGACACTTTAAGCTGAAGGCACCAATAATGGACACAACTCTTAATTCAAAGATCATCTATTTATTATTATATATGTATAAAATGCTAAACTGATTGTTGATATTATTATATCAACGCACAGCCCAAACCGCTGAACCTAGAAACTTGAAATTTGGTACAGGGGTTTCTTTCATGATGTAAGTGAGCACTAAGAAAGGATTTTCCGAAAATCGACCCCAAACGGGAAGTAATGGGGGGAGTAACGGAAAACTAATTCTACGCGTACGAAGTCGCGGGCGTCCTCTAGTAAGGTTATAAATTGATTGTCTCAAAATAATTGAATAAACCTTAATCTTCTGTACCATAAGAATCAATTGTCCATTATTGGTTCTTGTTCATTACTAGTTCCATGACCCTAAATATATTTTTTCTAATAGCGTGCATCTTTGCATTACAGTAAATGGTGTCAAAAATGTTCAGAATGACCGTCGCTATCATATTTTAAAAATCCTAAACCCGACTGCAAAACACCCTGTATATATAAATGGCCAACCAAGGCAAGGGCTGTCATAGTTTCAACAATATGATTATCATATCGAAATAAGATGGGTTAGTACAATGTGAAATAAAGGCCCGAAGAAATGATGATACTCGTACTTTGGTTCTGTTTTATTTTTTTATAAATGTGAACTACGGCCTCAATATTTGTACTGGGTAAAACTATATTGCCTTGGACATGTTATCGTATCGTAAACGTTCGAGTTAAAAATAACACGATTATGTCAAATCACTCCGGTGTGTTTTTAGAATATTGAAATGTAATTAAAATATTTTCTGATGTATTTCAATCCAAAATTCGTACTCTACGAATAACAAGGCTATAAAAGGGTGTTTATAAATATTACCATCAAATACTTGCTGGCGGGTAAATATGAAACTTAATTTTCTGCATACTTTTGTTTACTAAAATAAAAGTAGTGGCGCTAAGATTGAATGATGGAATAAGTTTGTGAGTTTGTGTTACTTGATCAATTTTATTTTTACTGTTTGGAAAATTTCATTTATTATAACTGCAATTGAATTGGCAATTCACTTAGGCGTTGCAGTTTTTATGTTGAAGCTAAGTACAGCTAACTTTGTCCTTATGCCTACGCTGTTTGTCCGTCCCTCCGTCCGTCTGTCGTCGTCATTATAAAAAGCAGTAGCTTTTAAACTAAATTAGATGGTCTTTTCGGTAGTGGTCACCAAACAAAAAAATAATAACTTGCTGAAACATAATGATGTTACGATAGAACCACAAATCACAGATGAACGCCGCACACTCGTATCACTTGTGTAACAGGGAATTTTGCTGCCTAACTCATATCATAATTCAATATTTAATTGAAGATTCCATTTACAATTAAAAATAATTAGTCAGTTACTTACTTTAACGTAACGATCTTGTAAAGCTAGTTACGTTTTTGTAAATATTGCCTAGGGATTGGCTTGGTATAAATGAGGCCATCTTTTGTCTGCCTTATTTTTTACTTTTTATTATGCTTATTGTTATGAATATAGTTTAAAATAGTAAGCAATGGGGTACCAACCGTTACAATAATCTTCAAACTCAAGTTACTTGTGTTACTATTATGTATTATTATAGTTATTTAAATGTTTGATACCTTTCAGTCGATTACCAGAATTTCAAAATGCCAAACAACAATTTTTTTCATGATTTCCAAAACACCAGTTTCAAAATATTAGTTAAAGATAATAAAAAATATTATTTTGAAAGTTAGATTTGGGATTCCATAATTGAAAAATCAAATAATTTCAAATTTTGGTAGTTGATAAAGCGCTTTTAGTGGAGTTGAAAAGTTAACAATAAGTAATTTTAAATGAAATTTACTCATACACGTCATGGTTGCTTTTATGTAAAAATTACAGCTACAATCGTCTTTTCTTTCTTTCTGCACACGATTCTACAAATACAAAATGCAGAACGTGATTAAGATACACAGAACAACCAAACAGACAAATAAACTTCGCTACTTAGCTAATTAAACGTCGTGCTTGCTAATTGTCATGTTTTCTTTGTCGGACGCCATTTGCAATTCAAATATGGCGCTCGGATGGAGTCTTGTCCAAACTTGTCACGGAGAGAAATTCATGAGGTCGACAGTAATCGTTGAGGTAGGACTGGGGTTTTTATTAAGAACTAGCTTAAACTAGATCGCATGTAACTGTGTCTATATAGGATTATTTAATTAAGATTTTAAAACAAAGACAGACAGCTATGTTACTAATTGCAGAGACAACAAGCTATGTTACTAATTATAAGATTGAAATAACGTAAATAGAACATAATTTTATTTTCATTGAATACTTGCTCTTAGTTCAACAAGCTATGCTTCATTTTAGGTTGTGTTACTATTTACCCCCTAGTTCCTATTTACCCCATTTTACGGTACTTTGTGTCTTGTCAATGCGAATTATGTGATCATGCTGTAAGTATCTTTCAAAGGATAAGCAAACAAATGTTCACTTATGTCCAGTATGGATGAGCATTATTATTTATTATGGATAATCTAGCTTTTTTTCTATGACTAAATTTATACATAAGAACTGAAGTGTTATGTATTGTTTGATTATTTGTAATAAAAGTAATAACTTTCATTTATGTTACGATGTATGAAGACTTTAGGGCAGAACCACTAACTCTTATAATATTAACTTGACTTAGTTGAGGAGTTCGTTGGCAATATATTTGTAACTTTGTACAAGTTATCTATAAGTAAAATATAGTTGCTATTTATATTTATTATTTATTTCGGCAGAACTTTAATTTTCTCGGCATTATATACATGTACATTCTCTAAGTTCATTCAAATATCAGCGTGAAAATAATTCATTTCAAAAAGCATTGTAGCAAGTTTTTATTCAAAAATGAATACTTTGGTAAAGTTTCAAGCGAGCGATTACCCGGATCCTTCTCTATTAAATTTAGCAACTTAAATTGAAGGTGAAGAAGAATGACGTCTAAGGTACTTTAGAACCAGGAAAGTAAATTTAGAAGATAATGGGCAGGAAATATTATTATTATACTTTAGAACTTTCAAGAGAAGAGGATAAACTTTTTAAACATCCTGTATAGTAGTAGGTATTATAACGTACTTAAGTCGAAAAAAGTTACATGACGATCAAAAAAACATCCTCTATATCAGTAATTCACGTTGTTTGTTTTTAAAATATAAATAACCTTCAGAGCTAACTATCACAGAGTAATGACGTGTTGAACGCTTATTTTATAAAATTACTTTGATGATTCGAAGAACACGCAAAATAATAATATTTTGCACCCGTTTTCATAAATTAAATCGTGCATAATAATGGTTAAATTGAGATGCGTTTTTTAAATATCAGGATAATTAAAATGAACCCGTTAAAATATGTGCCTCTCTTATTCTGCATTTTGTTGATTTAATAATAGTTTATATAGCTATAGATTTAAACATAACAATAGTAACAAAAAAACTTATAAAGAACTAGCGAGCCGTCCTCACTTTATTATCTGAGTTTTGTGTAACACCCGTACATAATTCAGAATTTATTATACATACCTTCCTTTTGAATCATTCAATTTATTAATGAAAACCACTTTAAAATACGTTGTTTAGTTTTATAGATCTAATCGTATTATACAAAGGCACAGATGGCGGGAAGTGATTGTATTTTATACTGTTTAAAGATTATCGTATAATATTTCTCCAAAAATCCAACTTTATGATTTTCATACAAAACTGACTATTATTTGAGTTCTTGGCGCTCAATCGTTAAGTAATTCCAGAACTTTCCAGAAAAACACTAATGAGTGTAGTTTGTGGTAATAATCTAAAATGGTGATCAAGAGTAGTTAACTGAGCTTGGAATGGTCTTTAAATAAGGATTACCCCACACCTCCCTCCCTAAGAACACAAGGGTACGAAGCCTAGCGTAATACCCTTTGACGTGGATTGGTTCGGCTATTGTATGATTTGTCTAGAATAGTAATATGTGTAAGCTGCTTACCTTATTTCATAATATCGGTTCTAATATTTTAAATGTGACGGTGTGTTTGTTTGTTTACGGATTAACGCTTTAACTAAACGATGAGAAATTTGATAGATATGCTATCTAATAGCTAGTATGTTTTTTTAATGAAAGGTATTTTTAGTTGTGGGACTTTCTGCAGCGTCTCACCGGGATTGCTACCACCTTATCCTTTAATCTACCGCCAACCAGCAGTGTTCGCATTTTTGTGTTCCGGTGTGGAGATGAAACGACCGGTGAAATTACTAGCATAGAGACATTCCTTGACAGTTTACAGTAGATTTAGCCGTGATGCCAGTTTTTTTACGTTGATCTCTTAAGACGTTTAACCGTAAAGATAGAACAAGCATACAAACAAGATATCGTATTTATAATTATATTAAGACTGTACACATATGACAACCAAAAAAAAATTGCCAATTTAACGCCGTCTTTCTCTTTCAAACCTTCTAGTCCCCTAATATCAAAGCCCTATATTCCATCAGGAACTTACGAGATTTTGCACAAAAATGTCATTTACCCGGTCGCTATTCACATCCGTCAAATTGATGCTCCTTTTTAGACATACGTGGGTCATACTGAAAGTTTCTGGATTTTGAAAAATAATACCAGATATTATATTTATGATACATTTATTGTTTTTCGAAGTATATGCCTTCACTATTTACACATTTTTGCATTCGCTGGAACCATTGTGTGAAGCAGTGGGTCCAGTCTTCAGTAGGGACCTCTTCAATGGCTTCGTGGAACGCATTCACCGCCGCTTCCGGGCTTGTAAATCGTAAGCCTCTAAGTTTATCTTTTATTTTTGGAAATAAAAAGAAGTCGCAAGGTGCGAGGTCCGGGCTGTAAGGCGGATGGGTCATCAGTTCCACGTTTGAGGCCTTCAAATATGCATTCGTTAACTTAGCGGAATGTGCGGACGCGTTGTCGTGGTGGAGGATGACTTTGCTACGAGGACGCTTTTCCCAAACTTTTTCCAATACTCTGGGCAAACAATTGTTTACGTACCAATCTGCAGTCACTGTTCTTTGGTTTTCAAGTGGCACTGTATCGTAATGTCCAGTTTTTCCGAAAAAAGAAGCAACCATTTTCTTGCCGGTGCTCCGACTTTTCTTAACTTTCGTCGGCAAGTCTTCAAAAGGAAAGACCCATTCCGCTGACTGGCTTTTTCTTTCCGGTTCAAAACAATACACCCAGGTTTCATCACCTGTCACGATATTATAGACAGCCAATGACTGTCCTCCATTAAACTTTTTAATCATTTTACGGCACCACTCGACACGCAGTCGTTTCTGGTCTTCCGTTAAATCATGCGGTATCCAACGAGTGCAAAGCTTCCGAACCTTCAGATGTAGATGCAAAATGTTTTGCACTTGGCTCATTCCAATGCCTAATATATTACGAATTTGCTGGCAAGTAATTTTTTTGTCGGATTCAATCAGTTGTCTTACGGTATCAATGTTCGATTCTGTAACCGCAGTCGCCGGCCGTCCTTCACGTACATCGTCGTGGAGATGATCTCGTCCACGTCTAAATTCTCTAAACCACGAATACACAGAGCTGCGACATGGGGCTTCATCACCAAATGCCAATTGAAGTCTCTGGCAGCTTTCTTGTTGACTTAAGCCATAGCGAAAATCGTAAAATATCATTGAGCGAAAATTTTCACGTGTTAAATTCATTTTGTTAGCGTAACACAATTCTTTAAATCCGGCCAAAATAAAAAAAAGAAATGACAGTCTCGCAAATTAAAAAGTAACATGTTTCCAGAGAGTTCCATTTTCGAATTTCGTAATTGCTTTTTTATTTTTTTTATTGTAAGTGGCCAGTTCCAGAAACTTACAGTATGCCCTAAGTATTTCGCATGGAACTTTCCTAGCTGACGGCGACGGTTATTTTTTTACGAGTTGACATCTCTTGATGGGGTCCTATTAAAACTTGGGCGCGGGCTTCTTCATTAGGTCGCATACGAATTTATATTTAGGCGAATACGCGTTTGAAATTAAATGTTCATTTTTTTGTTTTCGATCAAAGATTTTTTTTAAATGTGAATATTGAGGCAGGCGAGAAAGCAAGCTACTTGATGGTAAGTGATAAAGCTTAAGTAAATTCTAAGTTTTTGCTTTGAAATTTACTTGATTTTAGGATGTGTGTCGTCTAAGATTCTTATAGCAGACGACCTTCACCCAGCTGTTTATTCGATAAAAAGTATTTTTTATCAAATTTAATATGGTAAGTAATATATGGCGAATAGATTGACTGAAAAATGTCAGTCCTATACAGTCCATAATTAAAAAAAACTAGAAATGAACTTAAAAAAAAAATGCTTTTGCTTGTTTAATAGACCAATTACTTCCTACTTCATAATCGAAAGTATGAAGAATATAGAATATTCAAACGTTAGATTAAGTGTAAATTATTAGTACCGACTTACCTACCTACTCAATGGTTATTATAGGAAAAAATTGTCAAACATGACGTTAAATTTAAATTAAAAAATGCAGCTAATTGTAAAGTCAACCGTACCTACGAGTATATTATAGATTGATTGATCGATTATTAATAAATATCTACCTCTCCAAACCGCAATGATTTAGACGATCCCAAATGATGCTCCATTAATGAAATTTGCTACTACAGATGATTGATCTTCTGCCAAACCGTACTCACATAGGAGATTGTTCAGGAATCAACGGGTATTGAGAGGTATCCTATTAATACAATGGTATTGTGGGTATTATGAGGGAAGTCGATGAAAATAAGCTTATTGGGAATGGTCATGATAAGTCCGATGCAATTAAAAAAAGGTATTAATAATGATAATTTATGAGTGAATAGATGAAACGGCCTTTGTCTAGCGGTGGGACACTAAATAAGCAGATTATTTACGTAAATGGTAACGCAAAACAGAGTTTTCTACATTTTTATACATAACAAGAGGATGCCCGCGACTTTGTACGCGTAGAATTAGTTTCCCGCTACGCCCCCATTTCTTCCTGTTGGGGGTAAATTTTCGGAAAATCCTTTCTTATAGTGCTCACTTACACCATGAAAGGAACCCCTGTACCAAATTTCAAGTTTCTAGGTATATTAGTTTCGGCTGTGCATTGATATATAAGTCAGTCAGGTTTACCTTTTATATATAAAGATAATGACAATAAAAAAAAAAAATTGGCCATTATTATTTATTACGTACTTAAGTACAATTATCTTTTTTTCATGAATGCTTTCATCTACTTTTCGTTGTCTCTAGTATAAGTAGGTACTGTCAAAATACAAAAAAAAGGCACAGTATGGAAAAAGAGTACCTACGGTGAATTTTGATGAAAAATTATGTTACGTGTTTTGATTACAATATGGATATAGGAAGGGCATCAACATCGAGAGATTGAAGTCTTTAGATTTTAGTCTTCAGAATGAAATTATCAATGGGTCTTAGATCTCACTAACTATTAAGGTAGCCTGTGTGGTCATTCATTTTTAGGGTTCCGTACCCAAAGGGTAAAAACGGGACCTTATTACTAAGACTCCGCTGTCCGTCTGTCTGTCTGTCACCAGGCTGTATCTCATGAACCGTGATACCTAGACAGTTGAAATTTTCACAGATGATGTATTTCTGTTGCCGCTATAACAACAAATACTAAACAGAATAAAATAAATATTTAAGGGGGGCTCCCATACAACAAACGTGTTTTTTTGCCGATTTTAATGTTGTACAGATAATAGTACGGAACTCTTCGTGCGCAAGTCCGACTCACACTTGGCCGGTTTTTTTCTTTCTCCTAGCCAAAAAACAAACATTTTGTGATCAATGACCACAAAAGCATTTTTATTAAGTTCTAAGAAAACCTAAGCCGAAATAAATGAACATCTTATCCTATACCTCAAAATGCCATCAAGAATCATCGACGACAACAAACAGAATTTGACATTGAAATTGTTCCGAAGCCGAAATACAAAAGAGTCTTAATTACCGAAGTCGCATAAATACTTTTAAAAGAGCAAAAAAAAATTGAAGGGTTTCCTCGAGTCGTATCTCATTTCCTTTGATACCCATAAAGGGGTGGAAAAAAAAAACTTCAAATACCGTATTTATCAGGATCGGCGGAAGAATTAATTAATGGGCACAAGACGAAGGCATTTTCCTTAAAAGCATTCGCCAAGATCAGGTTGCCATACAAACATGGTTTTTTTACCAGCCTGTTGCATTGACTCGAGGCTTTCTAGGTATTTTCGAGGTATTTGAGTCAATAAAATTGGGTTTGTAAAATTAAAATTTAATAAAGCATAATTTTCTTTTAAACTTTTAAGTCAATAAGACGTGTCAGACAGTACGATGTCAGACTTATTAGCGACAGTAAATGTTATCAAAATAATATTTATTTTCGGTAAAAAAAAAATCTTAAACTACACCACAACTTACCTTCCTCAAACAACGAGGCCATTTTTCTAATTTTACTACAAATTGGGTTGGTATAGTCACAGTTGGTATGGTCACGGTGTTTGTGGTCAAACTCCTCAAAAACGGCTCGACCGATTTTTACGTTTTTTTATAATATATTTGGTAGGTAGGTCGCAAATAATTTCATTTCATTTACATAATAACGTCTTGCCTACTTATTAATGTCAATCAACGAACTTATAAAACACATTTTTTTGTAAACCAATTAAAAAAAATATCTCATTTACTGTTTTTGCGTTTTTATTTTATAAAAGAAACCAATTCGATCTCTCCTAATAATTTAAATCTAGGTTTTCGTTTATAGTTTTGTGTGAGTATGCGAACTCGCTAATAACTCTTATGCAACCAAAATTCCCTGCGCCCCGTTAAGTTTATTTAAGGGTTCTTTTCATGTCACCACGTATAAAATAGAAACAAATCTTTTTTTGGGCAGTCTTGTAACAAGAAAACGGAAAAATACAACTCGTTTTTACTTTTATACACAAATTAGAAATTGTTTTATTGACATCCAAAAAAATATTATTTAGTTTTATTACAATCGAAGTTGCTCTAATAAAATCACGAGAAACGAAGAGAGCCGACGCTCTTTTCATAGCTTCCTATTATTGTATTCATTTCAATTCTGCTTCTGAGGAAAATATATTTGTATTTGTATTGTAAAACATTTGTATGAGTACACGATCTCGCCGGCAATTCTTATACGACCAAAATTCCCTGAGCCCTTAAGCTCATTTAAGGGTCCTTTCCATGTCGCCACGAGTAATTGACCATCAAACAGCCACAGATTTTGTTCCTTATCTCAAACTTGTTTTTTTTTTAAGGAATGCCTAATTTATTACACCCGTATTGTCTAGGGGACACCGTTTATGTAGGAAAACATATCGAAACATTTATGTGGTCGTCTTGCACTGTCTTATATAGGTACTCATAAGTACCTAGGTGTTTTTTTTCTTTTTCTCCCTCTATCTCTCTCGTAATATTTTTGGCAGGGTTTTCTGCTAAACTACGCATGATGTTTGATATTAAGTATATTTAATTTAATATTTATAGCTTCATATAATGCTTAGACTAAGTAACATGATTGTAACATGAAATATGTTTAAAATGACTGACTGCCTAGTTTCCTGCGTCGTTTCTTCTCAGCAGTGGTCTGCTCTTGGGAAGCGCTGGTAGATTTTTGACGTGTAAAAGTGCCCTTGCGGCCTACTTACTGAATAAATGTCTTACATCTTTTGTATCTTTAAAAACCAAGTAAAGGTTTAATTTTGTACATATTTCAAAGATTGTTTGTAGTTTTAACAGCTAAAAATATACTTTGAGCGTTGAAAAACAATTTATATTTAACCCAATATTTAAATGTATTCCTGAATAACTGAATAATGATGTTCTAAGCAAGTTGGCATAGGTAAATACCTTTTGTTGTTCGAAGGGAATATAATAACGAATTCTACTAGGCCTTCAATATTTCATTTAATATAAGCTCTTTACAACTTGTTGACCTTAAATAAATATTTTTCATTTAGTTATTACGGTGGGTATCTGAGCTCAGTAGGGGGTATCGTGCAGGCCAAGTAAAGATGCGTTTATCGCGTGACAAAATATGGTTAAAGCATCCGTCACTCTCGTACTTATATAAGTGTCAGAAAGTGACGGTTGTTTTATTCACATTTAGTCACGCAAAAAACGCAACCATATTAGGCCCCATGGTCGTGTTTATCTACTTTCTTATCTACTACTATGGCCACTATTCTACTTTGTAAAAACCACGTACTTTGACGTGTTGTGGTATTATTTTTACCCTGCCGCCATTATTGTCAAGCAAATGAGAGTTATCGTAACGTTAACGATACGATAACACTTAAAAAGCAATATGGTTTAACCGTGTTGGATAGAGGCCCTACTTGGTTAAAATAGTGAAAACGAATTATCCCACATATGAAATGTACCTAGTTCATCTATATCCTTAGAGCCGCTTTTGAGAACGAGATTACAAATTTAATCTGTATTTTATATCATTTCTCTAATATTTATTGCTCGTTAAATAGTATAAGATACATACATGGTAGCTACAAATGGATTCTAAAGCCCATAATTTACAATCTGACGATGGCAATCTCAAGATTACCCTGACGACTTAGATGAAATGCTTCTATATTAGTACTTTAACTGATCACTTGTTACTGCTTTATAAATTAGACACCTCGTCTTGTTGTTCTCTTAGTCATTTTTCTTAGTTTAATGTTATTGATCTCACATTTGTAATGATTTTATTTACGCTAGTTTTAATACTTATTATTAATACTTTATTACTTTGTGATGTAACTTATTTTTAAGTATTATTATGTTTCATGGTTGAAATATAATTGTCTTGATGTCATTTGATATTACCCACGTGTAAAAGGGCCTTCAAGTGGCCATGTTACTAAATATATATTTACAATTTTGAATTATACTTTATTTATAATTTTGTTATTTTGACCTAAAATTTGACTATAGTACTAGGCAGATAAGAAGGCAATCCTGACACATTGACTTGATATTGTTGTCAACAGTAAAACAATGCTAAACTTATTTGTATGCGTGTGAAGGATTATAACAATAAGATTGTTTGACTTTTTTTTATGGCATAGAGAAGGCCAACGAGCACACAGGCCACCTGATGGTGAGTGGAAACTGTGACCCATAGACATTCGCATTCACAAGACTGCAATCCTAAGACTGCAAATGCGTTCCCAACCCTGAGGACTAAGATGGAATGCCTAGTAGCCTAGTCATTACACCGGCTGACTTATCCCCAAACCGGAACACAAAAATGCGAACACTGCTGTTTGGCGGTAGGTAGACTGCTGTCAACATTATCAATATTTAGAAATTTCATGGTTGTGCAATGTGTCAGAATTGTCTTCTTATCGGCCGGGAACTATAGTAGATTTTTTTTATAGCATTACATCTACTTCTTTGTACAATAAACTATTTACGTACATAAAATAAAATCGACAAACAAAACCAACTGACAGCGTACAAAGGTGTCACATGAAAAGTTTTTATCCAAGAAACGGAAGAAAACAAGCCACGTTCAATAGAAAAGTGTCAAAACTCAAATAAACTTCCATTGAGAAATATTAGAAATAGTCTATTGATGTCAAACAGAGCATCATGTTCAGTTGTACAACTTTTAAAGAAAACCATCCTACCAAACAGGAAGTGATCCTGTGTAACTTTACGTTTAATATATCCATTACTCCACTTTTTTTTAAGAGGATTGTAAAGCTGAAAATGTCCATGCAACCTACAACATAACTATTCAAAAATCATGGAAATCAGACATGATTTTGGGGGTTATCGCCAGTGAGCTAAATTCGAATGTTTTTTTTTTTGATAGATACGCGATTTTGCTTGTCGCTTCACAATTATCTGCGAAGTTTTAATTTTCAAAACGGCAACACTTATTTTGTAATCTGGCAAACGTCGCTGTCACATAAAAAGCAATATACTCGTACCTAATCAAACCAAATCCCAGTTACCTTCGAAAAAAACACGTCCCAATCAGTTCATCCATTTGGAAGCTACAATGCCCAAAAAGACACATAGATACACAGAAACACAGCTACACACAACAGAGATACACACGATTAACTTATAATTCCTCTCTTTTTTTATCGGAGGTTTAAGAATCATATCAGAAATCAATATCCATTCGACGACAGTACTGTCATCGACAAAGCTAAGAGAGACGGAAATGCAAACGATAGCGATTGTTTGTTCCACGTGCAGTCTCGCTTAGTTCAGTTTTATTGAATAACCTAGTTCAAATATACTCGTGGTTTCTTTTCAAACGAAACTAAGAACACATCTAGTAGAAGTCGGGTAAAGTTTATTTATGGCTTGACTAGTACTAACTCAAATCAAAAATACGTATAACGAAACCATGCGAACAAAAAGTTTCAATACAATTCACGTCGTAGAATTACAGTTGACGTACCGTCCTACGCCTGACGCTGCCAGCTCCTATAAAATTTAACCCATTTTCGAAAGCGTTCCATTCTATTTTCGAAATGGCTAGTTCCTTTTGCGCCACAGATGGCGTTGACATCAGGAAGCGTCGATACAGATAAATGCCGGCTCCGTCAGTCGCACAATAGCGTCCTAGGGGGGCTGTCGCGCGCTCGTTCGCTCCGCGTCCGCGAAATGAAATGTTTGATAGTGAGTGTTGCATTGGAGGTTATGATGCTGTGAGCTGAGTTGTTCAAGGTAAGTTTTTAATCTGTGGAAAAGTGTAATTGTTACTGGCCAGTTATTATTACGGGGAACTTTTTGGATAAATTATTTTGAGTTTTTAGTTTGTTAATAACCAACTTTTTTATGAATGTGTTGATGAAAGTTGAAACAAAGGTTTTTTCAACCGTGTAAAAATCGTTACGCTAGATAAAATTGCCATGAATTTAACTCATTTTATAAATATAAATTTGACTGACGCTTTTACTAGTTATGTCATAGTTTATCGAAAATGAAACTATTGAATAAAATTCATAATTATATAAAGAGAAGGAGGTCTAGGTGTTGGTAATATTGTTTATCAAAGGTTGACATTAAATTGATTTAGTTTTGATCTACACTAAAATTTTAAATAATTGTTGTTTTTTTTTTATTTAAAAATTAGCTTTTAATTTATTCGGTGTACTTTTTGAATATTTTCGGTATTCTATTTCTTTTATTGCGTAACACGTATATTTTTATGCAATGAAATACCCTTATACTATACACCTTTTTATTTTTTTACGTTTGATTTAACTGAATCACGCAATTGGCTTAATAAAGCTATACTTACCAGAAATAAATAACTTCGTTTTTTAGATTAAATACGCTGCTCTCTCTCATTAGATTATTTTCCACCCTGGAAGAATAAAATAAACATCATGCCCTTGCAAAAGAAAAAAAAAACAATATCAAGAAGTAAGTACCGTTACGAATTCACTTCATTAAGTAGATTGTTTGTCATCGGGCACCTGTCATTCATCTTACATATTAGGCAAGTGGCGCATACTCTTAATGTGGCATAATGTTTTATTATTACATTTTATTTGGGATAAAACGACATATTATTAAATTTCTAGCGGCAAATTTAAGTATGTCACTAACATGAAACATATTCTAAGCTAAAGAAACATGTTTTGTTCTATAAAAAGCTTTAATAAAATTTTGTGTTAACAAAACGTAATTAATTATTTAATGAAGGTTTTACACTAGGATTTGTTACTAAACAAGGGAAGCTTCAAAAATTAATATCCGTAATTAAATTAATAATCACGTGTTTTCTGTAAAGTGTCGAAAACTTTGGATCTAAATTTGAATTCAAGTAATATAAACTTAATATGCTCCCAAACGGAAAACAACCTTCACGAAGCATGTTAATTAAAAACACATCCAATATGAAGGGTTTTTTTTTTATCTTTGCTCTAATTTTAACTGAATGTGATTTCTACATTTTTTTACCTTTAGGTTTGCTTGTACATTATAAGTAGTAGAGGGTATACTCGTATAATATTTTTTTGGTCCCAAATAAAACTCAATACAAATTAATTTAAAGCGATAAAATTAAAAAAAACGTGCTTAATTAACGACCGCCTTTAAAAAGCGTGAATTTTCAGAACCCAGTAATAATGTCGATAGCTTAAAATATGAAAAAATCTCTCCAAAAATTCCTTCAGTACATTAATTAGGACTAAGAGATCTTAAGAATTAATTAACTTGCTATCTTTGAAGTAATCTGGTTTTAATATGAGCGTTGGGACAGGGATGGCACATTAGTGTGGCTGGATAGTGATTTAATTAACTGTACCTTTGTACCTTTAAGGTACTCTCATGTGCTGCCTATTACCGTGTTCAGGGCCAAGGACACCTTTTTGAGTACATTATAAAGGTTTTCAGGGAAATTGGGTATCAATGTTGACCAAAATTCATCTTGAAAGAGAAGTGGCTTAAGAAGAACGTTAAAAGATTTTGAACTTGCTTATAGATGTAGTGAATTCTCAAACAATAGATTGTACAAAAACGGCATAAAAAAAACATTTTATCCGTCTGTCTCACTATAGGGCTAAATTGTCTTAGTCTACATGACGACAACGCTTTATGCACTAGTGCATAAAATGCTATTTTATGCAGCCTATACCCGGCATAAAAGGACATTATGAGAAGTGAAGAGATAATTATCGTATTTTGTTGAATGAACTCGTATTTATCTTGTTTCCTCACTAAGCTTTAGTGCCAATCGATAGTTAATAAAGAAAGCAAGATAAATACGCAATCTTTTGATAAACTCGATATCTGCTCACACATAGGACAGGTTGTCAGTTCAACCATCCCACGACTTGTTTGTCGCTTGATCTCTACTCAACCTAAAATTTATTTAAAATTTATGCATGACATATTTAGGTATGCATATATTTTCGGGAGATCCTAACTAAGCTAAGTTAGGTTAGGTTATTATAAACTGCATTCTTAGGATAGTAAGACACAATTTTTAAACGCACTTTAATTAGCTATTGCAAGGTTATGCATAGTTATGTATGTTTATCTATAAAAGCGCAATAGCTAAAGTGTGCCAAAGTATGCTTTGTCTTTATCTATCAATATGATTTGTGAATTTGAAAGAAATTGACAAAGAATACTTTAACTAAAATAGGTATATTGTGCGTTTATGAGTAAAGATATAAGAAGTCTACAAAAAAACAGACTCACCGAATAAGCGATAAATGTCAAATATAACCTGTGCTAATCATACCGGACCGAACGTGGTGGAAATCACTGGGGAATTAGTACTTCCAGAACTGGAAGTATTTTATCTGACATAAAGATGATGATTCGTTACGCAACTAACCAGTCTATTTACGTCTTCCAGCTGGATATATACCGCCTTTAATAAATACTTGCGTTTTTCGAAAGCCTCCCAGCCACGCACCTTATCTATGTGGTACAGTCAATGACTTTAATTGTTATGCCACTATGGAACCCTGTGATAATGACAGCGTCAAACCACATGAACGAAATTACGCCAAAATTAATGAGTAACGTTATGCGACAGGGTTCCATAGTGGCATAACAATTAAAGTCCTTGACTGTACCAGCTCCCGTCGTCTCTATTTTCAAACCAATACGACTTCCGTGGGCTTAGCATGCGAGGCGAGGAGAATACGTCAAACCTCGTCAAACGCGATTTAGTTAGTGTCAAATATGTCTATTCTATATTCTAACGTAAGGGTAAACATTTAAGGTTTTAAATGAAGTGTATCTTGTGTGAATTGAGTCCTTTTATTACTAAGCATCTTAAAGTGCAACGTTCTGTCATATTTTCTTATTTTCATAGGAATGACGTAAAATATGACAGTAAATCTCGCGTAGCATACTAAGCCCCCAGGGCCTTTAAAAAAAACTAGCCTACTCTCTTCTCAAAGGCCGGCAATTCCTCTGGTGTTGCGGGTGTTTATGGGTCGCGATGATCACTTACCATCAGGTGACTCGCATGCGAGTCTGCCTGCTTTATCACATAAAAAAAACTTAGATGACAAGAGTCTTCTCACAAAAACTTTGAACAAACATTATTTTTACGTAGCATTATCAATAAATGAAGACTTATGGCTGATTTACATTGGTCCTGCAAAAACATGCCAGTAGAAGTACATTGCGTCGTTACAAATAGGTCTCGCCTCAAACGTTAAAACGGACTCGTCAATGTACTTCTACTGGCATGCTATTGCTGGACCAATGTAAATCAGCCATTAGGGCCGTCGTATTACGATCTTAGCTGTGAATGCTGTGATGCTCATCTCGAGATACGCCAATTCCGGTTGTAATTTCCGACGTTTCTTCAGATGGGCATTCTAGCCAAGACCAGATTAATTAATACGGCTCTTATTTTAACTGGTCTTGAATGCGATGATATCTAGTCTCAGGACTCGTTAAACATGGCATTTTTTATAAATGTAATAGAATAGAATAGAAAAACATTTATTTCGCTTAATTATAATCAATACAGTGTGTGAAAAGTAGTGCTGCGAAAATGGTATCCACTCAGCTATATGTCTTACAACCTGTCGGAGGTGCGACGCTGGTTTTCTGTGGACCCGCGGACTGGTTTTGCTAGACAGCATACATTGCATTCGCTTGTCCCTCCAAGTTACAATAGGGAAAGCATTTAAATATGAAAGAACTCAGTATCTTCACAATAAGTGCTTATATCGAATGAATTCTGTTTTAAGAAATATATAATATTTACCAATAATTATTTTAATGGACTAATTAGATAGTTACTAAAAGGCTTTTCTATTATATCTGAAGTATTATTTTATAATATATTCGCTTTGTTTTCACTAAGGTCTAAGCTTTGTTTTCAAATTGGAATATAATGGCTTACTACTGAGGCAGAGCTTGCTAATTTCTTCAATCCTTTGTCGAAAGTTTGGGGTTCGAAAACTTGTACCAGTTTGTGTAGATTTAGTGATGTTTTAATAGCGGTATGAGTTTGAATAGTATCAGATAATTTAATGCTTTAATTTTACATTAATAATTTAAATTATTATCAATTTTTAGGGTTCCGTACCCAAAGGGTAAAAACTGGACCCTATTACTAAGACTCCGCTGTCCGTCTGTCAGTCTGTCACCAGGCTGTATCTCATGAACCGCGATAGCTAGACAGTTGAGATTTTCACAGATGATGTATTTCTGTTGCCGCTATAACAACAAATACTAAAAACAGAATAAAATAAATATTTAAGGGGGGCTCCCATACAACTATCGTGTTATTTTGCCGTTTTTGGCTAATGTTGTATAAATAATGGTACGGAACCCTGAGTCCGACTCGCACTTGCCCAGTTTTTATACATTTTCAAAACCAGAACTTACCTCGAGCATAAACATTTCAATCATACGTCATGTTTTTGTACCGCTTTTACTATAATATTCCACTATCGGCTGGTTTCTTTCTTACATTTAACATATTATAAAAGAGATAGTTTGAATATTATTATCGAATAAAGTAGACACAACTAAAATAGTTTGCGAATAACAGCTAAGTAAAGTACCATCATTACAAAATAAAAAAAATACATATACCTCGTAACTAATAAACGTTGAGTATCTAACGGTGATATAGCTATACAGTGTTTTGTCCTTATCTGTCATTGTGACATTTGGATTTGACCGATAAGGACAAAACATTGTATAGCTATACCACCGTTACTCAACGTTTATTAGTAAGGGGCTAATAGTTTTGAATTTGAACTATTGCATTTTTGTAATGTCTCGAAAGTTCAAAGTTAATTCACATTCCAAACAGTTCATTAATAATAACGAAAAAGAAACGCCATTGCCAAGTTCTACTCGCGTCTATTTAACGCTTAATTAATTAAAAACTTTTTGAAAGATTGATTGGTTTTTAACTTAGCGCGTCTTATAAAACTAACCAAAGTTATCTTTGCAAGTTCGTAGTTGAACTAACTAATAAGTTTAAACCTGAAGTTGTGATAAAGTAGCCTTAATTAACTTACCTTATAACTTTCAGATAAATGCAACCCTCTTATTCATAAACGCACCGTAATCCTATTTTTGTTAAAGTGTTCTTTGTCTCTCACTGTCAAATTTAAATGTCCCCATGACACAATAGCTAGCAGCAGCTGTATTGCGTTAATGAATAAGTACTCGTAAAAGAGTTACTTTTTAGGCGTCTCTAAGTTAAATTAAGGAATAGTTTTTTTCTAAATAATTTAGTAATCAATTCAAACAAAGTTACCATTTGAATTTATGAACCTCAAATTTCAATTTTTTTTGGCACAGACAGAAGACAGTCTTCTTGTGACCACGGCTGTTGTAACACAGTCGAAACGTCGAGGTAAATGTTTAATTTATTACGCGATTAAGTCCCGTTTCATAGTATTAGTATGTGTGAAAATCGTGACTGTTACTACGGACACATAAAACTATCTCGAAAAACAATGATTATGAACTATTTTTCTATAATTAGGTAGTTAGTCTTACATGATTTTTAGTAGGTATAAAAACGTAATCCGCCTCTATATCAAAAACCAATCAAGTCTACTTAGTCTAAATATATAGTTTTTCTTTTAAGTTCGTTAGAATTATGTGCTTACATTATAGGTACATAATTACCTACCTTGAATTTTTCACAAATAAAAAAAAAACGCTTTTGGTTGGTTTTGGGGAGAGCCACACTTCAGTCTAACAAAAATACCACTTTAAACCTTAAAATACCGTAAACTAATTCCTAAATCTAAAAATGTTCTTTACTTTAATTTTCCCCAAAACTCTTGAAAAAGCTATCTATTGACACCCCAATCAAAGTAATTATTGAGTTAAAAAAACTCCCCGTTTTACCTGTCGCGAGGGGACCCAAAAATAGGGTAATACGTAAATATAAATATCGTTTTACAATTTTTTTTATTTTTAATTATGCGCTTATTAATTATGTATAAACATGCCAAATTACAGCGCAATTATATATTAAGGCGCAATTATATTTGAAGATTCGTAAGGATTAATAAATACATCAATAAAATAAATATCAGGGGACAATTTTAATTTTTTTATTAAACTGCTATGAAAACTTAACAAGCTTTAATTAAAGTTGTTATTAAGAATATTAACACTATTAAATACTGTAGTATTCGACACGTGTCAAAAGCTTCTGTGTTTAATACACTTCTAAATAATACTAGGTTACCCCTCAAATATCTTTAGCTGACCCCTCAAATTGGAAAGGTTCACGAGAATATCCCTATTCCTCCACCTTGCTCGTTAATAAAATAAAAGGGATTTAGGGTACGGAACCCTTCGGTTCTTTCCGAAGGGGGATTAGGGTGCCTGTTGACATCTTATGTAAGTCAACTGCAGAAATTCTATGGATTTTCTTATACAGGGGGACTTTTTTGTGTCAAATGCATTTTTGCTTTCTAATTGAGTCCTGAATCTTTGAATTGGATATGAACGCGTGTCAGTTATAATTTGAAAGAGGGATGTCAGGGATTTTTATAGTAAGAAAAACGCAGAACAATTTTTTTAGCATCACATTTTGGTTCTAATTTAGTTGTTATTATTTATTTATTAATTTAATCTTTATTGCACTAAAATACAAATTTGGGTACAAAAGGTGAACTTAATACCTAATGGCATTCTCTATCAGTCAGGAAGGCCAAATCAGAAAATTGTTGCAGGCGGTGCAAAATTGTACGCACGTTATCATTAAAAGCACAATATCATGCATTGAAAATACATTCATATAAACGTAGGTAAATAAAATAATAATACGAACGTGAATATAAACATGAATACATTAAATACATATGCTAAAAATAAAATGTATAAAACGTTAGTTCTTTGAGGAAATGTGTGCTCGAAGTAATTTCTTTATAGCGAATTTATTAGGGTTTGTTATGAACTTATTTAGATGGTTTACCTTAAAACATTTAACAACACTACCATAGTAAGTGTACTATATTATTACTACCCTTATAAAAGCCGCTAAAGCCATTCATTAAACCATCTCAAAAATTAGGCTAGTTATATTGAATGGAATTTCATAACTGCCCTATTATGAGGGTAGTAATATAGTATGAAAACCCATTATTACCTGTTTTGTGTTTTTTTTATAAGTAAAGATGTAGGTTGGTTGTAATTAGTGCCTTACTCCTCTTGGTGTATAAACTACTAACTACTGATAACCGACTGTTGAAAGTATGAAAAACTAATGCATTAGGAAATTGTTTATGCCGCGGTCATTTTATCATATTTATCATTATAACATCGCGATCAAAACATATTTTAATGGATTTGTCCAAACCCATATTTGTGGTTACAAATATTGCTAAACAACTAATTATTTTACGTATTATTTTGTTACTTGGAACATACGCATGTAGAAAAATAAATGCCTACACAAAACATCCGAAATTTGATAAAAAAATACTATCCTTCGCACAAATTGGGGATTTAACCCCGGACCGCTAGAATCTTAGACTTACTTAGATTTTCTATTAGTGGGCTGTGTTTTCTCTGTCTTTCTTTCTTTAGCCTATAGTATGTTCGTATGTATGAAACTTTATTGTATAAACAACAAAATAGACAGAATTATGAAGGATATGTTCAAAGGTGAACTTATGACATTAAGGGATCTCTTCCAAATAAACCTTTGATGGTCATTGCTACGGACTCGGTTTAGCTTATATCGGAGACTTTCCAGTGTTTCCACCCCTAGCAAGTCACCATTATAATCTAAAAGTCGGTACAGACATACAGCATTTGACTGCAACCCAGCTGCAAAATGGCAATTCGAGTGCAGTTTCAGTGCAGTTGACGTAACTGCATCAAAACTGCAAAGTGACTGCGCAGTCCGCATGCAGTTTCCGTGCAGTCCTGTAAACCGCACACTGACTGCAAGCTAGCGGCACGGTCAGTTTGTAGTTTTGATGTAGTAACGTCAACTGCATCAAAACTGCAATACAGTTCTATTGCCGTCGTATTGCAGTTGCTCCAACTGCAACGGGACTGCATTACAACAGTCGGTGTACGGTCGACAAGACTGCTCGCTAACTCCTAGGAAAGTGCACGGTGGTAAAGCGGTTTTGATTCAGTTACATCAACTGCATCAGAACTGCCGTCCAACTGCCATTTTTCCAGGGTTGCAGTTGCAAAAGATGTCCGTCTAAACCAGCCCTAAACGGAGTTCGTGCGGGGCCCGCTCCGCTCTCAGGGGAACCCCTACTTAACATCTTGCTACAGCGCTCATCGGTTCTTTATAGCACAAAAGACGGACGTAATGCCTAATAGCATTCCCTACCAGTCGACCGAATAATCAAACAGAAACTAAGAAAATTGGTGTTAAGAAAAAGAAAGACAGAAAACAAAGCGAAGACCATATTTAAAAATAAAAATGTTTTATTTAAGAATACATGATTATAATATTAATATAGGTAAACATACATTCATAAATAAGAACAATAACGCATAAATTTATAAATATAGCACCAGAGATTAAAACATATTCTCCATGATAATGATGAGTAGAGTAAGAAGCACAATTGTGCTACCTTCTTCTAACTTAAAAGTTACTGTTGTTTAAGTAGACAACAGTCTACTTCTGCAATTATTATTTATTTATATATTTGGCTCACAAAACAAGTAACAGTCGAAATTGGAACAGAATATTAATAAAGTTGTAAAGTTTAGATCTAGATTGTAACTCTTAACTATGTGTGCCAATAATGGCTAATTATGTAATGGAATAACCAAGTTTAAGGGTTAGCTGTGTTAGTAAAATTTGAGAAATTATAAAGTAAAAGTTTGTAAAAATAATTGTAAAAGATAGTGAATAAGTGAATAAGTGAATAAAGCCTTAATTGTATTTAGGTACTTGTAAATTGTTAATGTAGATAGTTAGTAATTCATTCATTGTTAGTCTAAGCCGCTCTTTACAGACTTAGGACTACTTGGTGGGCTGTACTTTCCTTTAAATATGTAATTTGTATTTCAAATTTATTCCTATAGTTACAAAACTTACAAACGAAGCATGACACAATACTCTATTCCGAGAATCTACGCCAAACCTGTATTAATGTAAACCTTAAGCGCGTTGAAACGTTAAAACCCTTTTATTATTTAATGACATATAAACCCAAAAAGGTCCTCGAAAAATCACCGCATTCCCTCTTGAGTGAAATGAGCAAATGCTCTGAGGCATTCCACATCCCCTCTAATGCTACCGGCGCAAGGTAGGTACCTTTATCGGATTACTTAGTAACGCGAAAAAGGCAAAATAAAGCTGGATTGTTTGCACTACATGTTTACTTACCGCTTTCTAAAATATAAGGCTTATTCCAACTATTTTTTTGAATTCAATATACAGGTGAAAAAACGAACGCCGCATGGAAAGCAGCCTAAATATTGGAAATAGCAAATTGTAAACAAAGGAGACTTACTTTTACTTTTGAAAATAATAAATAGTTGCCTTACACGCGGCTTTTGGTTTTTTCCGCCCTGTATATCATTGGCTATTTAATTTCGGTCTGTTGCCTAGGCTTGTCAAGGTCGTTGAACGACGTTAGCGCTTTGTTCAAAAATGTGTTTTGTATGAAAGTCTTTTATAGAAATTCCTTTCAAAAAACATTTCATTGAATACCTCCTGGTCTAGTTATGAGACATCATCACTATTAAATTATTTACACAATTATTGTTAACACTAAGTATAAAACTAGATCTGTTTATTATGAATCTCATTATAACTATCTAAAAACAACCTTTGTTACCTTTGTTACCTCCTGGCCTAGTCAAGAGATATCATCACTATTAAATTTCTTACACAAGTATTATTAACACTAAGTATAAAACTAGATCACTTTATAATGAATCTCATTCTAACCATCTAAAAACAACCTTTGTTACCTTTGTTACTTCCTGATCTAGTCAAGAGACATCATCACTATAAAATTCTTTACACAAGTATTGTTAACACTAAGTATAAAACTAGATCACTTTATTATGAATCTCATTATAACTATCTAAAAACAACCTTTGTTACCTTTGTTACCTCCTGGTCTAGTAAAGAGACATCATCACTATTCAATTCCGTACACAATTATTTTTACCACTAAGTATAAAACTAGATCAGTTTATTATGAATCTCATTATAACTATCTAAAAACAACCTTTGTTACCAGGGAGCCAGAAATAACTATCCCGTTGTGTGAACAGGAGAAGCACATTAACAATGTTTAGTTTCTTCATTAGATTCGCTTGTTTACCACACTCTGTGTATTTGCTCCCAATGCAAACACGGCCACGCACGTTACAGCTTGATAGAGCGTTTATATGTTTAGATTGGAATAATGCTACGTCGACGCGGCCGCAATACTGGCTTTTATTGGACATGCCGGGAGTAATGTCGGGATTATTAGTCGGCATTCTGCTAAAGCCGGATAATGCATTAATGATACGTGCTGTCATTGTTGTTGGACGCTTGTATGGTTGTGTTTTGTTTTACTTTGGAAATAATGAGACGAAACGACATGGAATCGGCAATTTATTCAAGACTAAGATATATTTGATTGAGGTGACCTTTGCTTATCTTGACATACATCAGTGTGTCTGGACATGTTTTTAGATTGTTTCTACGGTGTTGTTTTATACAGGCCGTGACTTCGTCCGCGTAGATTTCGACCATCATTATTCCGTCGGGAACTTTAAATGTGTTAATCTAGGAATATAAGTTATCTCCGTTCAAATTTTTATCAAAATCCGTCCAGCCGTTGGCGTGAAGGAATAACAAATAAATACACAAACTTTCGCATTTGTAATATTCGATCATTGGCTAAGGTCATGTAATATGAAAGAGTCTTGCCTTGTTTTCGACTTCCCTAAGAGCGGTTGACCTATTGAGACTAGTGATGACTGTTAGTTGGTCACTCCAGCGGTTACCTGATCGTCCATATCTTCCTCCTTTTCTAATACAACCGACTGATCAAGGCTGTCCGATTCCCGGAGGGCAACATGACCAAAATAGCTAAGTTTTTTTTCATTTCACATATTGTTTTTGTCGCTAGTTCTAGTTACAGCTGTGCCATTTGCAACATATTCTAAAGCACGTTAAATTGTAAGAATATTTTTAATTTTAATTTAGGATTGTCTCGCATGGAAAAGTATTTCATTTTATTTTATAAATAAACAAGTTACCAATAAATACGTCTACTTTAAATACTTTAACAATTATTGTAAACAAACACTACTTAAGTACCTATATAAAAAATGTTTAAATAGTAAATTTTGATCATATGGAGTATTTTATTTTAAAATCGAATCACCTAAAAAGAATCACCATATTTCAAATGACCTTGCATAATCCTTGTCAACGTGTGCCTCCGGCGGAATCCTACACACGTTTTAGGCCAACCCATTAAAGGCAGGTAAAATCCCTTATTTTTCCAGTCAGTGTGACCGAAGCTTTTACCAAATTCAAAGGTAAAGGCCCTTAGGCAATTATAACACCGTCCGAATGTATTTATACCACTCTGTATTTGTATAATTCGTTTGTGAAAGGGGTTAGACCGGGGGAGTGTGGTGGCTATTTACACCGGTCCTTCGTATCCGGTCCCGTATTGAAATCATTATTGCTCTTTGCAAATATTCTGTAATGTATTAGACGGGATTTGAGCTTTGAATGAGGATATGCAAATGTAGGGTAAAACAAATCTTTGCTTTAGTGACTTGACGTATCACCCTTTTAAGGGAATATGTATTACTTGACTTTATTTGAGGGTTTTGCTTGAGAGTGTGAATAAATAACGACTTAAAACGCTTTAAATTACTAGAATTAGCATACCTATTTCTTTTGGGGAATGATGTTACTAAAATATTTTACGACCAAAAGAGTCAGCATTTACTATTTACTTTATAAATACTCGAAATACCATTGCGATGCTGGATATTACGGAATGAGTTGTAAAAATAGGCAATGAAGACAAAAGTTTCTCTCACAGTTCGAAAAAGGTTAAAGTACCCTTTTAGCGCGCTTTTACATTTCCCGAATTCTACTTTCATCCGTTTAGGCTGTATCAATCAGCTAGTAACAAAATACCTCACGAGATTTCAATAATCTGACAGATATAATAGGTGACCATTCTATATTGAAAAGTCCTCGTGTTTCTAAATCACTTGTCTTCATATAAACTACGTCATTTACTTTAAATTTGTCCCCTTTTAGTTACTAGTAATTGTCTGATTTGTGAAATAAGCAACATGTCTTTGAACTTAAATAACGTTACTTGTCAGCAATTACCTTTATAGGTCCTTCCAATATCCGGGGAGCGAAAACGCTAACTTTCTAATTTCGAACGAAACAAAAGAGCTAATTTGTCCAAATTCCAGTAGGGACAAGGACAGTTATTGTTCAAGAGGAATCTTTTCATAATTCCTTTTTCAAAATGCGAATATTAACGGTTTTCCGAGCTAGCGGTAAATGGGAATATTAACGCACAATTTTTGGGTCGTTTATTGAATTGCCAATTTTATAATGATTCGTAGATAATAAAAGTTTAGTTTTATTGTGTTTTTATCAATGTTTGTTCCATACTATACAAACCTGACGTAGAAACTTATACCAAAATTTTAATGTAATTTATGTTCATTATATTTCATGTTACATTATAATGACAGGGGTTCTATGGTGATTTAAAAAAAAGGTTACATTTTAGTGTGAAAAACGTCTTAAGCAGTCTTTAAAGTAGGTTTTTGCCAAATATTAGGGTAACGAAATGGTTTTTATACCAAAGCCGATAAACGTTCCAATGAACAAACAACGCCCGACTGTTGCTTTAATAATGTGATGATGTTAAATTACTTATTAAGCTGTAGTTTTACAGTCTTATAGAATAGTTTGTTAGTTTCAATAAAAAAAAATGAACCTATAAGAAGAGAAAGGCAACAACTTCGCTGTGCCCCTAGCATTGCTGGTGTTTATGGGCGTCGTCAGTCGCTTACCATTAAGTGATCAGTCTGTTCGTTTACTCTAGGATTTTTCAAAATTTTAAAGCAAGTAATAGTTACTCCTGTATAAAAAGAAAACAATTTCACCAATACCCACAATCCCTTACCATATTCAAATAATCAGGTATTCAAAAACAATTAATGACTCGATTCTCTTTGATCCGTCCCTCTATCAAACTCCGCATGCGTCGTTCGACGATATTGGCATCGGGGATTACGTCCGTCGACGTTGATAAACGTCAACATGTAGAAATAGGTCGTAATAACGTTTCTATACAGCTCCCCGTCTTAGCTTCTCTAGCGTTGACGTGAACTTTATTAGCTTTCCATATTTTTTCATAGACATCGTTACTATTTTGCAGTATTTAATAAGTCTTGATATTATATTAAAATGTCGAGATAACGATGATTATGACAAAATAAAAAAGTTTATTACACGTCAAAATTCCACCACCGCTTCCCTAAAGACCACTGCCTGCTGAGAAGAATCGCCGCAAGAAATTCAACAGTTTGTCATTCTTTAACATTTTTAGGTAAATATTATACTATAGTTGAGCAGAAAAACGTGTAAAAACTCAGAGTCAGATTAAGAGGTAAGTAAATATCTAGATGTTATAGATAATTACCATAAGATACTCGCGCAGAATGCAAGGGTCGGATACAGAAAGCAGTACTCCTCGACACGGCACGTAGTCAGGAGGTTGCTCTATTTATGCGGCTAGCATGAGAGGCCCGCGACTAGTTTGTCGCTCGCGCGTCTCCCTTTCTATCTAGCCAGTAACGATAGAGACGCACTGAGTAACAAGTGAGAAAATACAACTAGTGCTACCCGTGCTGCTGCCGTTATCACCGGCAGCTTAAACACCTGGCGACGGCACCCGTATGGTTTTTTTTTGGTTATTGTACTTTTTATTTTAACTTTGTGAAATACCTACTAATTTGAAGAAAAATCTGAGTAATACCAGTAATATTACGCAATTAGTCCCTAGTACAAAAAGCACCTATTACACCATCGGCTTTGAATTAAAGTGTAAAGCAAAGTGGTGTAAGAGGGTATTGTCAATAACCAAGTGACCTTGTCCTTATCTGCAGTAAAAAATGTTTTAAGTACCTAATTTCAAAGTTCAAAAATGTTTTAAGTGATTTCCTAAAAAAAAAAAACGAATGTATTGAAAAACACTGCAACTTACACATTGCTAGGCTTAACCTGTACGGGTAAGTTTAGTTTTTGTATATTCTTTTCCGGCTATAATATTATTTCCTCATAAAACTCCTCAACTATTCAAAAAGTCACATTATCCTATTCCCCCTAAGATTTTCGCTTTAAACTTTCATCCTGCCGATATTACTTACTTAAGCAGTTGTTTTAATTAAAAACTGGTTTAATCAGGATTGGTCGTATCGTCTTGCTGAGTCTCAGCCATCTTGGAATATCTCGCTTTTGCTTATTATTCATGTGTTTCTTTTGAAGTAAAAATCCATTTGAATTTGCGTAATTAATAATTAAATTTGAATTTTTACTTGTGACGTTAATTGCTTTTTGGATTAGGTTTGTAAGTAATGTTTTATTATTCAATTCAATCTTTGAGAAGTATTTTAACTAATTGAAAATATGACTTAAATTAAAATATTACCTTAATTTAATTAGCAGTGGTCTTCTCTTGTGAAGCGCTGCTAGATTTCTGACTTGTTCGTGCGGCCTATTTTTTGAACAAACGTGTTCTATCTTTATCCTTTTTTTAATTATTTACTTTCAGTAATCATGAACAAAAAACATAATCGTCTAAATATTGAGCGTTTTAAAAGTGTGCTTAATAAAATATGATTGTATCTTCTAAGTTTTCTTGAAACGTTTATAATATTATATTATCTGTATCCGACCCTTGCATTGAGCACGAGTATTTTTGAAATGCTTGAAAGCTGTGGCAGCTGTGGTTTAGACAATCAAGAAAAAAAACCTAAAAGCTTAACTTTTAAAATACATACTAAAACGTATTATATTTTAAGTGCAAATGTGTGTCTTTCTATGCGTTATTCTTGGGGCTTATCCTATCAAAAAAATTGTTATAAAAATGGGTATAGGGACAACTTCAACACTAAAAATCGGCGTAAAATACTTTTCATCTTGGTAATATCCTTGGCTTACTAGTGTATAAAAACCATTCAATAATTGAATCATGGCTTCTGACATTAACTGCATTAAAACCGATATTGCCAATTTATATTACACGGTTAAAATACATGTGTGCGGTTATGCGGCGGCCTGGGACTACCAAAAACAATTACACGCTAAAGGCCTTTACAATTAACACAAACATGTTAATTATCAGGTTAACAATAATCGTAAATGATACGGTATTAGTTTACACGAGCTTAGTACTTGTTATTGGTACTCTCTACTGGCACTTGCGCAGGATTTTTGAAAGAACTTGACGTATCGTCACTAAGGTTGAGCCGCAGTGGAGTCTGACTGCGACTCCCGTATAAATAGCGGTCGGGACCTTTTCATTCGGTCACTCATATAAACAAATCAATTTACCATTATAACTACATATTCGCGTACTTTTGAAGGTTGAGATCATAATTATTTATTTATTTATTCACTTATGTCTTCATGTATATTTTGAGGTAGTAATCTCTATTCTTGTATTTTTTGATGAATAGCACGTGAAAATACCATGACACTGACTGAAGCCTGTCATATACATTTTATTTTTTCGAAATATATTTGACATGAAAATGGATTGATGGTTGATAGATTTGATTGACAAGAGAGATTTTCGTCTCTGTCGCACCCAGCATAATAATACGATGAGGAATATATATTCAAACTTTTTAATAAACTAATTAGTTAACATTATTCTCATGTCTCGTCAGGTATACTTGTTATGTTATAGTCATCGGCAGTCTGAATCGGAACAGACTTTACTTTGGGTGACTAATGTAGAGTGCATTAGTAGATTCGGTGGCCTAGTTACTAAGAGTGTCAACTCGTGATCGTAAGGTACCGAGTTCGCCGTGAGAGAACCAATGAGAATTCTAACTCAAGTGCAATACCCAATGCTCTTAAGGTGGGTTAATAATATAATATAAGGAAACTTGCACATTCGAACAGCTGAGTGTGTAAGAGGGTAAATGCACAAAAGATCCTAAGGGTCAAAGTGTATTCGAAAAAGCCCATCTGAACGATAGTAAAATTATAATATTTATTTATTGGTGTATTGGTGGTAGTGTATCTTAGCATGATTTTGCAAAATGTGGTTACAGAATAAACAACAAGTTTATAGAGTTGTTGGTAATTCTGTAGCTCTGCCTACCCCACTCTGGGAATGAAGGCGTGAGTGTATGTGTGTGTGTAGTTATACTAAATACGTGTATGTTTGTGCCGTTTTGGCTTTAGCTAATGATTTGAGAGCCAGTCGAGGCGTAGTAGATTGGAACTAAGACATGGTGAAAGTTGTATAAATTCACTTAATATACAGGTTGTCCCAAAATTCAATGTCATCCCGCCTATTGTGCAAAATGTGGTTACAGAATAAACAACAAGTTTATAGAGTTGTTGGTAATTCTGTAGCTCTGCCTACCCCACTCTGGGAATGAAGGCGTGAGTGTATGTGTGTGTGTAGTTATACTAAATACGTGTATGTTTGTGCCGTTTTGGCTTTAGCTAATGATTTGAGAGCCAGTCGAGGCGTAGTAGATTGGAACTAAGACATGGTGAAAGTTGTATAAATTCACTTAATATACAGGTTGTCCCAAAATTCAATGTCATCCCGCCTAGGGTACAAAGAGCAGCTCAAAAGTTATCAATGTAACCCCAATATATGCTCAGTGATTTTTATTAGTTTCGGAGATAATGATCAATATAAATAATATATGCTGAATATTTGTAATTTTCCTCAGTGTTCATGTCACGAAAAATCCTTCATTTCATGTTTTATTTCCAAAGTTTTTCAGTGATATTATTAGAATCATTACCATTAGTTTTTAAACCCAGATGCTCGTTTTTTTTAATTTTGTTTACCTATAGATATTATATCGAGTTTGTCACACATTAAATAACAGGTAGAGCAACAAAAATTAATTTTTTTGAGTAAAGTGTGGCCTCATGCGTATCGAATTTATGAACATTTAAAATTAAAATACGTTGCAACTTACAAAAAACAGTTTCCGACAAACTTCGGACTAAGGCCTTTATTACTGTTTGTGGACTTCACGTTTATTTACCGAGTTAATTTAATTTGGGGAAGTGAATATATAAAAGGGCTAAGGAATATTAATGTTCGGAGTTTAAGATGAAGTAAGCTCATTTTAATATTAAGGAGATTCCACGTAAAAAGTTTATTACGGGAGGAAGTTCGCTAGAAACAATAAAGTTGCCTTAACAAATTAACTTGGGCAGTGGTCATTTTCATAGCAAAAGGGAAAGTTTATCGTGTATTTTAAGGAAAATTATGTACTATTGCTATCTAGGGGCTAAAAGATGGACCAAAACGACAAGTGTGAGTGTTGTGAGTATCTTTAATAACTGGGGTCTTAGTGAAAAAGGGTACATGTCTTTTGAAGATCAAGTGAAAAAGGACTTGTCTATTATACTCCGTTCATGTATATACCCTTTTATAAATACACATGAGCTCATGCCTTCATTCCCAGACTAGGGTAGGCAAAGCTACTGAATTACTAACAACTCAAAAAATTTGTTGATAATTCTGTAACCACATTTCACACTATTACAACTATTGAACTTTTCTATTTAACAGCTGATTTTTTCCTCGCGATTCGAGAGCCGGCCCCATAGTGAAAGTTGCTCACATTCGCGGGCAGAACACAGAGGTGATCACCTGCACTACGATCCAGATTTCACCCTGCATATATTTTAATAAAGTCATCTATGTATATGGTCCATGTTATTTATTTTGAATCCGTAATTTAATTATTTTTTTAAATAATAGCACCAAGTGACACTTGTGACCCTCAGTAAAATCGCGCTACCAATTCAGCCTTTAATTAAGTCCTATGATTTATCATTAGCGACAGTCCTAACTAGCGAATGTACTATATCTAGTACACGCTTTTTGGATTTGTTCGGTATGTCTATAACATTTCACTCATAAAAAATAATTTGTACCAGTGAGTACACAGGTCTGAACTACTATCATTTATTTGTACTTGTACAAGTACGCAGGACTTACTAGGATAAGGAAAGAAAGAACCTTACATACATTCAAACATTACTATCCTTGGCCTGTCATGTTAGCTGAGTAAATGTCTCAAAATGATGATGATGATGAATATGATAATGATGAATCTGGATAAAAAAAGAAGCAATATATATATGGTGCTAAAACAAATATACAGAAAACAATACAAAGGAAACAAAAGCATTTGAAACAAATAGCCTTGACGCTGGATTTCAGGGCTAACGGATTAAGTGGAATAGTTCTAATAGGTAGCAAGGTAAACGAACGAAACGCGGCAAAAGTTGCAGGCATCCAAATTAATGAAAGTTCTTCGCGTCTGTTTTTAACAATTTGCGTAGTTAGTTTTTGAATTTTTCACTGTGTATTATTTTTGTAAAATACAACCGGTTATCTTGAAGAAGAACTAAAAAGACGTATGGAATGCCGGTGACTTTTAAAAATTGTTACGTTTTATAAGAGTATAGGTAATTTAAAAGCCGTCTAATAATAATAATCCTACACCTACACCTGGACAAGGACAATTATCTAAATGTCATCAGTGTTTATGCGCCAACACTGGACAAGGATGATGACATCAAAAGCCGTATCAAAGTATCTACGGTTAAAATGCCCTAGACCCGTTTTTTTTAAATAAAAATCAACATTGAAATATATAATCTTTTGGATATGCTTTGTAAAAAGTATTTTTACTCATCTTACAGAAGTATGTACTCGTAACTTTATAAATAACATAATAAACTAAAACATTGATAAACAAAGACGAACTTATCCTTTTAATAATCTCTTTCAGGAAACATTGAGGTGATTAAGAAAAAATAAAATTTAGGCATGACAATCAAAGGCATTTTCACCATGTATGTAGACTTTACTGTGGCCTTTTTCATGTCCCTTATCATTTAACCACCCAAATGATACTAGTTGACTATAAAAATGACTTTAATTTCATGTGTCTTAGCATAGTGTAAGGTATCAAAGTGCTGAAGGGTCACGAGCCCGAAATGCCACAGCGCCATTAACGACGCACCAAATTCACTTTACCGTAGTTGAAGCATGACAATCAAAGGCATTTTTACTATGAAATTAGACTTTACTTTGGCCTTTTTCATGTGTCTTATCATTTAACCACCCAAATGACAGTAGTTGACTATAAAAATGACTTTAATTTCATGTGTCCTTCTAGCAAAGTAGGGCATAGTGCAAGGTATCAAAGTGCTGAAGGGTCACAAGCCCGAAATGCCACAGCGCTATTAACGACGCACCAAATTCACTTAACCGTAGTTGAGGCATGACAATCAAAGGCATTTTTACTATGTATGTAGACTTTACTTTGGCCTTTTTCATCTGCCTTATCATTTAACCACCCAAATGATAGTAGTTGACTATAAAAATGACTTTAATTTCATGTGTCCTTCTAGCAAAGTAGGGCATAGTGCAAGGTATCAAAGTGCTGAAGGGTCACGAGCCCGAAATGCCACAGCGCCATTAGCGACCCACCGAATTCACCTCACTGTAATTGAGGGTTCCAGCCACGGAGTGATGTCGTGTGGAGTAGACGTTAAATTAATGAAGTTAAAAACGTGCTGTTGATAGGTTTTTTTTAAGGTTGCGAATAATGGAATGCTATTGTTAAACAATCTTTATCTCTCTATTATCCATGAACCCACTGCTAAGTTTTTGCATTGTAGTATAAGAGATAAGATTACTGGTGAAATTACTAGCATAGAGGCATTCCATCTTTGTTCTCAGGGTTGGCAACGCATTTGAAGTCTTAGGATTGCAGTCTTGATTGAAATCTTGAGAATTTAAATTTCTGTGGGTTTCAGATCCCACTTGCCATCAGGTGGCCTGTGCTCGTGTGCCTTCTTGCCTTACCTTTATTTTAAATAAACACTTTCTTTCATTCATCTCATGTCTAATAGTCATGTGTGTCTTAAGATAGCAAATTTTATTGTTAACTTGGGTCCTTTTGCTTCATAGACGAAACTTATTTAAACATGCAAAAAATAAGCCGTATTTTTTGTGGTTTTATGTATGAGAAATATTAATTCTTACTCTGTCCAAAAATCAAATAGTTACCTATAACGGGTCAAAAAGAACCCTTTAACGGATTCCCTGCCAGCAACGCATATAAGCGTTCTCCTGACTTCCACTCAGTGCCCTCAACGCATATGTGCGTTCTTACAGTAGGCAAGCTCCGTATAAAACAAAAGATGTGGCACCTGGCGAAAGTTCGAAAAACACTGGCAGTGAATGAAGGTAGAACCGAAGCACAAGCTAAGTAGCACCCCTTTAGTTCACCCTTAAAATCAAGAAATCCACAGTTCCTTCTCCGCCATCTCTTTACCCCGTGGACGGAACAGGTTCTGATTGCTGCCCCGGCCGTTACTTACACCGCTGATTTACTACGCATATGGGAAAGCATGATCTACGGTGCCACGTCGGCGCTTTTGGGTGGAAATGTGGCATTCCGTGGTCAAAAAGGTCAGCTTTAGTTAGACAGGGTATGAGTAAACATTTATTATTGGTCGGCAGAGTGTTTCCATACTAGAAAATCGCGCTTCGTCGCTTAAATTCACGTTGCACGGTTGTAAATGTACACTATGTTGATTGAAAATACTATTATTGACTTTGTTGAAACTTAGATTTATAGAATACCTGTCGCATTGTTTATGTCTTTTAATCAAGTAACAATCTTAAACATGTTCGAAAATAATTTTTTTTTAAAAAGGAAGGCGCAAAGTACCTTTATTGAAGTAAACGTATGAAAACCCATTATTATCTGCTTTCGCTTTCGCTGTAAAACCATCTCGTCAAGCAATCCCCTATTTTCCAGGCCCCCTACTATTCTTCCACACAAAATTGATTAAAAACCCTCTCACTCAAACCGTGCAAAATCCAAAAAACCACCACAATATCCTAAAATCCTATTATATATCCCCAAAAACACAATCCATTGCGACACTCGCATTAAATTACTAACAAGGCGTAAAAACGAATAACCTGAGATAAGCTAAAGAACCAATTTCCTTGCGACCCAAACGGTTAATAGAATGCCTTGTAAAGCCGTGCGATCGATGCTTCTCGAATGTTCGGGAATTTTCCCGCGCGCCAAGGAATTTATTTGGTTTAAGAGTAAAAATATATTGCCGTCGCGTTTAGGTTATAAGTAAGTGTAAGCACAACAGCAGCTGTGCGTTCTTAAATTAAGGTATCGTTTTATTTTTGGAAATAGAACGTGTTTTCGTAAATTGCTAAATAATAAGTTTGACTGTTACTGTACAGTTAGTTGCTTATCGGCACCAATCTAGTAAGGGCAAAACTCTTTTCTACTTATTAATAAAACTAAATGAAAAGCAAGCTTTAAAACCCCGACTGCATTTTTGGTTATTGATATTAAACCCGTTTATTAATGCTACTAGGGAATGCAAATAACCGGTTTTAACCGGTTATTATACCAAAACGGTTAATAACCGGTTAAATTGCATTCCTTAAATGCTACTATATTCGTACATATTTGAGATGGTCACAATAAGACCTTTCAAATGATTCCTATATTGTAATAATTAGAAGACTTTTTTTTGTTGACATAAATAATTGACATTTTGCCATTGTTGTTATTTTAATTTTAACAGTTTTATGTCAACCGGGATTCTAACGATACCACACACATTTAAATCGGCTCAGGCGTTTAGAAGTTATGGTGGAATAAAGAATCGTAAGATACATACATACATGAAACCTGAAAACATTACACTCCTTTTTCTGGGCAGTCGTGTAAAAAGAGGAGTAACCGTGGAGAAGCTAAGCCATGCTTTGTCCTTATCTGTCATTGTCACATTTGAATTCCACAGCTAAGCACAAAGCATGGTTATGTTACTGCACGATTACTCCACGTTTATTCCTGGATTCTTTTAACTTCATCATCAGATCAGGCAGGTGTGTTATTCTAAATAATCGAATCTAATTGAATTTAAATTCGATCGAAATAAAAAAAAGAGCCGAATAAGTACGTCCACATAAAAATGAATAAACGGTTGATAAAATACTTTTTAAAACCGTGCGTTCGATCTCGATCTTAAGGATTTTCGACGCGCGTTAAGGATTTTTTCCCGCGCGCTAGGGAATTTACTTGGTGGTTGGTTGAGTTGATTCAAAACTTTGGAAATGTATTGCCGTCGCGTTCAGGTAGTACGTCGGTACCGTTCAATTTAAATAAAAACTGTTAGAATAAGTATAAGTATTTAACTACCTTTAAAATGTTTAGCAAAAAATCAAATTACATACGCATAACGGTCAAATAGTGTGATAACTAAATACTTACCCATATTTAAAAAAAAAGTGTGTTGCAGGCATGGAGTAAATCTAGCTAAAGGAAGTGTAATGTGTGAGGGAACTTCTGTAGAAAACTATAATGCTTAAATTTACTTTTTGTCCGTTATAACATTGAACACCGAAAAAATATTATAAATTTTATCACATTTATAAGTAGGTATCCGATACAAAAATTCTAAAGTGTCACCACAGCGGAACCAAATGGCAAAAGCGAGACTTAATTTAAAAACTCAATCATACCTATTTCCATTTCAGTCTCGCACACCGCACAACTGTAAAACAGGAAAAAACCGAGTGTTTTTTTGTGTTTCATCGAATATTCAACCTGTCTTCGAAATAATGAATTAACCAAAGTGCTTAATCACAAATGGACAGGCTATGTTCAGGCACTACGCGGCACGTGTTGGCAGTCGGCGCCCCTGACGGCGGACACAAGTGTCTGGGAGCGGACACGTGCAAAAATACCGGGTGACAAAGTGGAACAACCGTGTTCACCATGTGACACGGGAGAAATTCGAAGAAATTGAATGTAGTTGTAATGAAGTATTTATGTAATGTTGCTTATCTTTACATATTGTAAAACAAAGTCACTCCCTCTGTCTGTGCGCTGAGATCTTTTAAACTACGCAACGGATTTTATTGTTGTTTTCAGATATAGATGGTGTGATTCAAGGAGAAGATTTTTATGTATAATAAATTCTGATTTATGTACGGGTGTTATAGAAAACTCATATAAACCGAAACGAAGCAAGGGCGGGTCGCTAGTAGGTACCTATCTTTAAAGTCAAATTGAAGGTGCTTCTGTTTTAAATCAAGAAATAAAAATACACTACACACACTACATACACTTTTTATTTAACTTACCGCTCTGCTTGTTGCATTCAAATGACAAAGTGCAACTGCAAGCAAATATAGTTTATTATAAAACAGAGCAAATAGATTTAGCTCCTGCATTAGCTTTAAGTAAGCTAATGAAATAAGCAAAACGAATAAAAGAACCTATGTCCTATATAAACAGAGCGTGTACTGCTCCTGGACAAGTTCCGTCTTTGAAGCGAGGAAAAGTTTGTGACAATAGAGTGTTGCGTGTTACGTTGTTTGTTACGTCACAATGCATTTACGTAAAGAAAACGAAGGAATGCGGTACAATACAAAGTACAAATAGTTGTACAAGTAGACAACAGGCGGGTTTATTGCTTAAAAGCTTTTTTTGGACAATATTAAAGAGATAAGGAACTTTTGTTAAATATTACACAGTAAGTTGTGCAAAATTGATGTGGTGGGTATAATGTTTAAAACCAACACACACTATACCCTTTTTATTGTTCCGTACCCAAAAAACGGGACCCTATTTACTAAGACTTCACTGTCCGTCCGTCCGTCTATCTGTCACCAGGCTGTATCTCATGAACCGTGATAGCTAGACAGTTGAAATTTATACAGATGATGGTATTTCTGTTGCCGCTATAACAACAAAAACTAAAAACAGAATAAAATACATATTTAAGAGGGGCTCAACTTAGCGTTATGGATCTTTATATACTCGAAAATCTAATTCGAGACCAAAATTTGACAGTTCCCATATTGATTTCATTAAAACATGAATGAGAACTCGTTTAACCAGTAATATTAGGGTAAGTTTTATTGTTAAAAATACCTACACTTAAACCAAAATGCAGTTATCACAGCGAATGTGCGCCAGTAGAGTTTAGGATTTTGGTCTTGAATTAGATTTTCTAGTATAGAGCCCTGGGATAAACGTTTCAATACATCAAAATGTTTACGCTCCGATAATAAAATGGATACATAATTTAAACTCCCATTTCATTCATTCATCCAAGAGAAAAAATAAAATTCTTAACTGAAATCTAAAACTTTCGTTCGCAGTAACCTAGTCTGAATTGAATCGACGAAAACAGACAAACTTTAAATTCAACTAGATTACCAACATGAGTACGCAAGGAATCCGAGCTCCGCATTTTCCGGTCCGAAGAACGAATGGAAATGGACGGAAGACAACGGTTGCCCGCGCGGAAGATATTTTTCTCATTCGTTCATGGCATTGAATGAGGGAGCCAGAATATTATTAAAGAAGAATATTATGTTGATAATTTAGTATTGTATTCGGTCAAGTATTTTGATGGAAGTTTTTTATAAATGTGCGATTTTGGGTATTTGTCGAAAGACCCGTTATCGATTTAATTTCCGTTTCTTTATTTTAACTACTATAATCATTTTGGTATGCTAGTATTATGAAAATTCCAATTAAACATGATACATCTATTTTAAAACCGAAAAAATATTGCACTTTGTTAAACTAGAATCCATTAAACAATCCATAAGAATAGGGACTCCGGACGAGCCCGAAACATGTCGAGCGTTTTTCGACAAATTTTACGTGAGTAACCCGGTTTGATCTCCTTAATATGTCTGAGTCTCACGGAAGTTTTATGTTTAAAATCCATAAGAACATAATAAATGTGAAAGTTACTCTGTCTATTTGTTACGCTTTCATGGCTAAACCGCTAATCCGATTTCAATGAAAGATGAACGATATAGGATACTTTAAATATCGAAACATTTAATAGTTCCCATGGGAATAGCTATAAGCGACTTTTACATGGACGGTGTCAAATAACCAACAACTAAATAGTACATAATATAGAAGGAGTGCTTAAGCTTATATTTTATCCCGCTAACCCAGAAAAAGGGATTTTAAATTCAATAGTACGAGCAAATTCGATCCTCACCCGTTGGTAATGCGATTGCACTTGCTACAGGAGTTTCGTAGAAGATGCCTCCATTTGGCTTAGAAAGACAGTACAAGTACTTACATTTAAGGGGATTTTGAGGCGATGGTTACTTCGCGTATCTGTTAAAAAAACCATACAAATCTAGCTCCGGGTGGTAACGTTTCTCTTCCTCTAACGGCCAAACCCTATATTCAAACCGAGGATAGATAAGGCTTATGTACTTTGGGTTAAAATTTGACATTTAACTCATACAAAATGTGTCAAATTTTAATCCGAAGTAAGCCTATCTGTCTGCGGTTTGAATCTAGGGGTTGAACATAAATCAAGTTAGATATCAACGATTGTTGTTTGTTTTTGTAGTTATTTGGGTTAGGGCACCGATGATGGACACTTTTAACTGACAGGCACCAGTAATGCACACTTCACTCTTAATTCAAATTTCATACGGTCTTTAATTGATTTATCTTCTGTAAAATAAGAATCAAGTGTCCATTATTGGTGGCTTTTTCATTACTGGTCCACCCTATAAAAACTTTCTTACAGACCTAGTTTTTCATTATATCTACAACCTTTTCAAAAATCGTAAAAATTGTACAAAACATACAAAAAAATAATACAATAATTATGATATTAGTTATATTATAACAACCAAAGCGCATAGTAACAACAGCAAGTTCTTTAGTACCTAATTCAACTAACTTCTTAGTCGATGTATCTGACGTCTTGTCAGGCTCGTATGGAATTAAGATTTTTATGCACAAAAATCACATTTTATTTTAAGTGTAGTTTTTAAAGTAAGTAGTCGGCAACAATACAAAGGGCATTGGGTAAGTATGTAAGAAAAAAAAAAATTTCAGCGGCCACGGATGATTTTTTCATTTTTATTTAGAGGACCTCTAATACACATAGATATGTATAATTTATGTCGTTAAGTAATATTAAAGATTTAAAAATTCAGTTTTGTTACTAAAAATATGCCCAGGTATATTTAAATATTTAAATATATTATGAAAATATAAATAATATAACATTACATAAAACAATATGTTTATTTTGAATAATTCTATCATAATTTAGCACTTTTACGAATGGCCGCTCACCTTGAAAATGTATGACTTCTACAAATGACAAAACTTTTACCCAAACCCCTTTCAACAACCGCTTAGCGCCTTTTACTGCTGCTGTCTGCCTACTTATATTTAAAGGCAATAAAAACCTAACGCAGTTAGCTAATAAGCAACTTCCTCCCAAATCACATTCAGCATTCCTTAGAAAAGGAACGAAAAATACGAACTTCTTTCTAAAAGTAATTTAAACTTGGAATCACTATGCAGATGCGAAGCACTCACAGGAGACCGGGTGAATGAATAAATGAGCGAATGAACGAATGAACATTTTGATTTCAATGGAACATCTTCGCTAATTTGATTTGGCAGAGCTGAGTTATTGACGTCATCCGCTGAGATTATAGTATGCTATAGATGCGAAATATAGAACCCCTTAATAGCTTAATAAATCCGCTTTAGCAAATTACTGCTATGTCTCGTTCTTAAAAATTGAAAATTCGCGTTTTTTAAATACTCCTAAAGCGTTTTGTAACAGCTATTTTTATCTGGTTAGAGATTAACTTGAATGTGTTTTATTTACGGTAAATATATCCTTAAGGGTATTTTTGGTAATTTACTGATACTCAGTTACCCTGTCCTTAATCTGTATCATAAAGTATTTGAAAGAATTGTTCGAATTAGTATCGGTTTGCCGTTAATTTCACCATCGCACAACACGCATTTAATTTTATTGTTTGTGTAATATAATTTAGAACTGTGTCACAGTGACGTTACGAATTATATCGTAAAAATTGTGTAATAAAATGCTACTGTGACGCAGTTCTATATCTGACCCACCGTAGAACTGTGTCACAGTAGCATTTTATTTCACATTTTGGTTCCATTTGGCTGATTGTTCTCTACTTTAATGCACTGTGCAAAAAGGTATGTGACAACGAGTTGTCACTTTATACTTGCCCCAAGAAATAACCTTCGTTATAAAATATTTTCAGAGCACTATACCGAGTATTCTTGGCAATTTGTTGATTATGTTTTTGTCAACATATACAACATAATCAGCATAGTATGGTGTGTAAAAATGCTTCTTCTTTTTTTCCTCTTCTAACTCTATACTTACTACCATTATTTATTATAGTTTTAGGATCTTAAAGTAAAATAAATAATAAATATTTATACAAGGCGACTGCGGGGTCTTGTAGCAACAAAGTAAACTAAAAATCAATACTGACACTATTTGGAACAAAACGTAATAGATTTAAAGGCGTTAAGACCAATTATTTGTTTTTTATTTAAACAAAAATTAAATAAAATATTTTTATTCTGGATCATGGCCACAATTGGATTCAATTTCTTACTTATCAGAATAGTTGATTTTTAAATAGGTTTTAACATGAAAATATTAGGTGACCATAATTTTAGTATTAGGGAAACATAATATTGTTTTAGTAAAATGGTAAACTTTAATTCTTTCTCATACCACTATACTAATAGAATCTCAATCATGTACTGAGTTGGGAAAATTAAGTTAGGCTCAAGATCCCGCAGTCACCTTGTATTATCAGGGGATAATTTCACACAAATTGACCTTGTCCCCAACTAAGCCCTAGGTTTATACTATGGGTACTAGACAATTGCAATGAATCATTAATCATCAATCTTAAACGCGAAAAAATAATAACGTTGTTGCTTAAAAGTGCAAGTCCTAGCCTTTATACTACTTTGATTTATTTTATTTGTATGTATGTATATGATGTATTTGTGTATATATTATGTAAGTTTAAGTATTTAATTTATTTTGATATATTATTATTACTTTTATATTGTCTCTGTTGATATTTAATCATAAGGTCTAAAATTTAGTTCACGCAGTTTCTGTAAACTTTGTTTTATACTAATGTCTGCCACATTCTACCGTTCTTATTTTCTTTAATAACCCAAAGGTTAGCTGGAAGAGATCCTTTAAAGGGATAAGTTCGCCTTTGTACATTTCAATTCTGTAAATATTGTATTTGAATTTATGTTTTTTTGTACAATAAAGTGTTTACATACATATAAATTTAGCTCATCTTACTGCGGCAATGAAATCACGCTATTTTCTTTACATTTTATCAATAAATCATTGAATTAAATTAAATTAAATTGCTGTCATCCAGTAGTTCAGCGGGAGGACCGATCGTTGTGAAAAACCTTGGAGAAGGCTTTTGTCCAGCACTGCAATGGACGTCTTGCGGCTGATAATGATGACGATGATGAAATTAAATTGATGTTAAGACTTCCTGACTAGTTGTACAGCTGTCATAAAGTTAACCACATAACCATGATATTCAAACAAACATGGCTAATATTATGTAGAATAGTGACTCTTTACTTTTCCAGCCAAATTAAATTATTATTAACAATACACGTCAATTTAAATGGAAAATGCGATGATACGATTTGTGTCAAATTTTATTGCAAAACATCCTGGTCACGGCACCTGACGAAAAAAAGATATCATCGACAAACAGAGAAATTGTCCGTGAACAAAGATATTCGTGAAAGCGTCTGTTCCACACTTCCGTTTCCGCCAGGAAATTCCCGTATTGTTACCAGGATGGGATAGCGGGAAGAGATTTTAGAATTTCCCCCGTTTTTACTGGATTTATTGTACGCTCGCAATAATAATTTTCTTTTGAGAATGTTTATGAAGTGAAAATTAAGGTTTCGGGTGTGAGAGGGTTTTTATTTAGGATATCTTTTCGTTTGCACGAGTACTTTAGGGGCTCGGAAAATGAGCGTTTCTTGTGTTTAATTAAAATTAGGAGCGTTTTGACTTAAAATGACTTAAATTAATTATTATTTTTAAGTGTGTAGAGGTGAAATACATTTAAAATTACTTAAAGAAACACTAAAGGTTTTTAAAAAATATGTAGGTAATGTCGAAATTCTTTTTGTATGTAAAATAAATGCAAATAATCCTAAACAAACTGCGCAATCGCATAAATGCTTTCCTTTTGAGTGTTGACACAGTTAAATTTCCTAAGTCTAGGACTATTTATACCTTGTTTTTATTATGTGTAGTTGTCTACTAAACTAGTACGGAATATACATCAAATTTTAAATAAAGAATGTCGAAGGAGGATCTCTTTGGTACGCATAATTTTTTTTACGCATATTTATCTTTTCGCATAATCCTTTAGACTAACATTGCAGAATTTAATAAACGTCTATTTTGTAGATCAGTTTTAGGTTAGGGTAGCTTAGTTTTTTTTTATAATAATTAAAATAAAACCGTTTTCGGTCAAACGCATAAAAATGCGTAAAGATACATTATGAATAAAAAAATATATTATGCGATCCAACAGTGAACCGTCGATTATACTATACAGATGTGTTACAACTACACTCAGAAGCAATGAAAACGGATCACTTTCTATGGTAATTAAATACAAAGTGACCCGTTTTCATTGCTCTTGACTATACATGGAAGATAGAGGGTCTTCACTAAAGTTTTTATACCTATAGCTTTTAATTTTGACTAGCATAAAGGCATTCCATCTTAGTCCTCAGGGTTGGCAACGCATTTGCAGTCTTAGGATTGCAGTCTTGTGAATGCGAATTTCTATGGGTCACAGTTCCCATTTGTCATCAGGTAGTCTGTGTGCTCGTTTGCCTGTTCTAAGCCTTAAAAAAAAAACGAGAACCAGACTTATTACTTTCCCTTTATTACAATTATCCCCAATTATATAAAATAGCTTTCCATCCAGTAAAGGTAACATCGTTCAATTTAGAGCGAACCGAAGCCGTAAATTGATTAAAATTACTGGTGAAAATACCTCTCCGATATTCTTGGATTCTCTCTATATGCTAATAGCTTCACCTCCAATATTGATTCGATAAGGTTAATATTTCCATACATTAGCTTTAACAAAATCAATTATCGGGTCTTCTTTTGCGTCGCGGGAAAATATTTTTTTTTTTCGAATTAATTCTAGCGCTTTTTAATTTCGGAGGTTTTTGTTGGTTATAAAATATGTATTTGAGAGATACTTTTTAGGGTTCCATACGCAAAGGGTAAAAACAGGATTATTACGAAGACTTTTGTCCGTCTGTCTGTCACCAGGCTGTATATAACGAACCGTGATAGCTAGACGGTTGTAATTTTTACCGAAGATGTATTTTTGTTGCCTCTATAGCAACAAATACTAAAGACAGAATAAAATAAATATTTACCGTTTTTTGCTAATGTTGTATAGATAATGGTACAGAATCCTTCGTGCGCGAGTCCGACTCGCGCTTGGCTGGTTTTTCTTTATAGTAACTATTAATAATTTGCTCGTTAATATCAGGTGGGAGGAGAGTTGATGAACACTTTGCCTCAGGCGTTGGTGGCAAAGACGTCTTTATCGCAGATTTTCCTACTAAGTAATAAACCTACGAGTATAGCGTTCTATGGGTTCACAAAAGGAGGAGGTTCTCAATTTAATCTTTGTTTTGGATAGTATTTTAATGGGCATCAAAAACTAAGCAATCCTTTAAAAAACCAAGTGGGAAAATAAATTAATAACTATTGTTCCCGCCAAGTTAGTATTTTGGTCAATCAGTTCGTCATCTCCTTTTTTTGTGCGTATGTTACTCGATTTCTCCGCCATTGTCAACCGATTTTAACTAATTTTTTTTATAAGTCAGGCATATCTCAAAAGTCGTTCTATTGTCATAACCAATTATGGGATCCGTGGAAAGTGCATGGAACTCCTTAATAATTCGGAGTTGGTTAATTGTTTTTTTTTTAATATAAGTACATATTTCTATCGCTGACTATCCAATAAGTTGCCTTGTTATAAAATGCTTCACATTAAGAAGAATAAGAATAACAGCCCCTCTCACGTTGGCGGATCATGGGCCAACGTAAGGGACGGAGCAATACGTAAGGATGAGATGCAAAAATATATTGCTCACTATAAGGTGTAAATGCGTCCATTACGTTGGCCCATGATCCGCCGACGTGTAGAGGGGCCATAAGAAGAAATAAAAAAGACATTAATATCTATAAGGGTAACGATTATTGACGATTATAAGTAGGGTAACGATTTTTGACGAGTCAAATTTTTTAACAAATAGTTAAGGAAAATTACGCAAAATAAATCTCACCATATTCGAGTATACCAAAACAAATTGGGGTTGTCGTGGCGGTATGTTGACTTCATTGTTTAATTTTATAAAATTAATTAATCGCAGTTTTTATCGTGAATTGTCAAATGTCCAGAAAGATATTGTTAATTATCTCCGACTCTAGGCAACTCTGTACCAAATTCCATGGTAATAGGATAAGGTGTTGAACAAATAAAGAAAAAAACTTCGTCAATTATTGTATTAGGCATAAGGATTTTTATTATAAGTAAGGAAGTAAGAATAAATTAATTAAACAAGCTAAAATACTCTCTTGCTTCGTCTAGTTCAGATGTTAAGACACACTTAAAGACCAACGGGGATTTTCCCCACAAAACGCAGGCGCTTAAGTGGAATCTCATTCAATAAGATTTCTCTTAAAAAATCAAAGAACTTTTTTCTCAACCTCACTTGACTTAGGAAGTCGTTTGTTCTACTGGTTACCGAAATTACGGACAAAGTTGTTATTAAAAAAGGGATTTTTTTTTGTAGACAATAAGCAGAATTAGTAAGTGTTATTAGAACCGAGTATAATCGGAAAAAGACGTATAAAATGTTTTTTTTTGTTATTTTGGTCCACGAAGTCACGGCTGTCAAAAATTACATTTTTGTGACAAGCGTTACTTGCCGACTGTACCTTTTTCTACAAGTCATCTGCTTATCAAGAATACACTAAGTATAGCGGAGATCTTCCAAATCCATCATCAGATCAGTTTTTAGATAGGTACTATAATATTGCATTGTCATTGGATTTACGTCTAAATTCAATTCCATTCCATTAACGGTAACTCGTCAAAATTAACTTACAAGATTTGACCTAAACCGACATACTACCTACAAACATTGTGAAGCTAAAAAATTGACACAAAATGCGATAACGTTTTTCTTCCCTTAAACCTAGTCAGATTTTACGATTTTTGAATATGTTGTAGATATTATGAAAAACTAGGTCTGTTCGTTTTAATTTCCAAGAAACAAATAAAGAATATAAAAATCGGAAACGTACAGACCTAGTTTTTTATAACAACTATAACATATTCAAAAATGTTAAAAATCAGTCTTGATTAAGGGGTTAAAAAACGTTATCTCCCGGAGCTTAATTTGTGAGACCTACGCGATTTAAGCGTCGGTTTACAATCCTCTTAATAAAAAGCTTGTAAAAACGACACCGCCACACCTTTAAATCCACACCTTTCACCTTTTAAACTGTACAAACATTCTTTCTTTGCTCATTTTAAAACCGCCCATTCACTGTCAAACCCTTTCAATGTGCGACAAATATCGCCTGATTTTCGTTAATATTGCAATCCCGCGGGGGCGATACGGCCCCGTGACGTTTCATCGTAATGTGCTCACGATTTAACGCATCGTCGCGCGTTAACCCATTGAAGCGTGCAGTAAATATGTTGCTGTAATGTTAAGGATTTCTGGTATTCGGGGTAAGCTGGCTCCATTATGTAGCGGGAAGTTAGGTATATAAGTTGGGGTACAAATTAAGGGGTATGATATGACTAAAGAAAAACCAATAAGGGTTTTTATTGTAAGTTGATTTGTTAGGGTTATTATTTTCCCGCTTTTTAGGGTTATTTTGTTATGGCTTAACTTCTATTTAATTCAAATATCAAAAGCAAATGATTAGGTGCAAATTAACATGTTTCAGGGTGCATTTACATTTTTTTTTAAACTCTTTTAAGTATGATATTGAATTGTAATATAGGCTTAGCCTAGTTTTGAGATCAGTGTCATCTGTTTAGCATATACCATATCTCTTTTGGATACTAATTTTATATACCTCTATAAAAAGCTGCCTTTTCATATAAAATTACTGAATGAGATTGTCTAAATGGAATCAATTACCTTTTCAAAACTCTGGTATTATTTTAAATTCATAATTATTTTAGTACATTACATACCTAGGGCGGTAAAACAAAGAATTCTCAGAACACAGGTATTTGACTCCTGAATGGTAAGGGTGATAAATATATAGGATCTGAGGTTTTCATTATAACCAAAATATAGTAAATGATGAAATAATTCTAATTTTGAACTGATAAAAATCTTTTAGATATTTTTGTCCTTAAATAAACTATTACATACGTCAAAACCATTATAAAACGAAGCTTTAAAGGTTTCTAATCTCCCTACAAAACCCTGGGAAACTAAGTTCCCGCGAGCTAAATTTCACACATACCGTAAGGGGATAATTCACAAAGGATCGGGGCAAATCCGTTTCTGGCCATTTCCATTCGGACTGATTTTATTACAGCCTCATTCGTGAATTATGCCACGGTAGAAATGTCCCGTTTTATGTCCACGGGCCTAAAGGTGATAATGTATTCGCTGTCTGTAAAACGGCTGACGTGACGTGTATTGAAAGGATATGATTTACGGCATTTAGAGATAAAGTACTAATTTACTGTCTCTAAGCGGGGAATTCTGGGAATGACGCTTTTCCAATGATATAATGAATTCTTTCCCTGTGAAATAATACTTTATTTTTGGTTAAAACAGATCATTTTAAGATAGGATAATACAATAAGGTTGATGGTGGTTGGTTGATGTTTTAAAAATCGGGTTGATAACGTAACGCAAAATAAGAGTATGTACCTACAGATTTTTGCAAACACCCTCAACGAAGACCACGTCGTGAAACCTACTAGTCTAACCGTGATCACGGTCGAAGGAACCCTGATGAAACATCAAATAAAAAAAAACTTATTTATTGGTGGACAATTGGTGGACTTAATGCCTGAGGCTACCAGTCAACCACACCCGTTTAAAAATGTTATCGACATAAGGTCAAACTATTAAAGTGCATAAATAAATTCGTTTCCCAATATCTGCGCAGTTAATAAATTGAAAACGTTCAACATTCTCTCATACATTCAAAGATCTTAATTCAATCGGAGTGCACCGCTGTGAACGTCGCACAGAAATACTTCATTACACACGCCTCGACAGGTTGTGTCCTGTCCGTCCTTTGATAGTTACTGCTAATATTATGTTTCTACGAAAGGATACATAACAAAAAACAAGAGCAAAATGTGTCACTTCATAGAAAATATTCTCGTAGTTGTGTTTGTAGCTCACTGTGAAGTTACGTATTGTTGAGTTTACTTTAATGTCTGATAAATGAATTTGAATTTGATCTGACTTTCGCTTTTCAATCATTCATTATTGAAATATTAAGTGAGTGATTGAGTAGATACGGTATTCGGGTATTTTGAGTGTCGTGAACTTCTCTGAAGCAAATGAAATGATACTTAAATAAAGACTGAAAGGGTGAAACAAACGTCGATAGGTTTAGGTACTTTATTCATTTGTGAACATTATAAAAAAAAATTTTACTAAGAAAAAAACCACACACACACACACATAGTTCAAAATTATAAAAAAAAAACGCTTATAAACACAAAACTTCCACGACTCAAAAAATGATACTTACTTACACACATTAATGAAAACCGAAACCGAGACCGTTAGCTTCGTAGGCAGGTTCACTACCAACTAAAGAAACCACTTTTTTTAAACAATAAACATACTATAATTTAAAATATTACCTAAGTGTTTAAAGAAATACAAAACGTCCATCACCGTCGCCGCGTTTGGTTATTGCGTGTATCGACGCCACCCTAGCGCCTGAGTGGCAATAGGTACCAGAAACTCCTAAAGAGCAAACAATTTACTACTTTTCTATTTATACTATGACTAAACTAACACTGTTTTTAAACATTATTTTCCTTAGTATACACAACCTCTATTAGTACGTTTGATAATAGTTATCGACATTAAGTAAATGGACATTAAGAGCGGTTTCGCACTACGCAGATCCGAATCCGATCCGAACCCGTGAAAATACGGATCAAGACCGGATATATAATTAAATCGGATGACGGAAGCCGGATCGGAAACTACATAGAAATAGTTCTACGACTACTCCGGACCGTATTTTCACGGTTTCGGATCGATTTCGGATCGGACGTAGCGCGAAACCACTCTAACTGAGCTTTTAAGGGTTCCGTACCCAAAGGGTAAAAACGGGACCCTGTTACTAAGACTACGCTGTGCGTCTGTTTGTCACCAGAACTCATGAACCGTGATAGCTAGATAGTTGAAATTTTCACAGAAGATGTATGTCTGTTGCCGCTATAACAACAAATATTAAAAACAGAGTAAAATAAATATTTAATTGGGACTCCCATACAACAAACGTGTTTTTTTTTTACCGTTTTTTGCTAATGTTGTATAGGTAGATAATGGTACGGAACCCTTCGTGCGCGAGTCCGACTCGCGCTTGGCCGGTTTTTTTTAGAACATCGTATTAGAGCGAAAGTGAGATTCGTGGTGCTATTAATAAGAATAGTCGTAAACAAAACGTACTGTTTCTCGCCACATTTCCAGGCTCAAATTTACATCGAGCTTTCAGTTTTAAACGGGCACGTAAAAAGTTTTTATGCAGTTTTGAGTTGGGCGTTGTTAAACGCAACTCGCAGTTTCGTTTTAAAGTAAATAAAATAAACGTTTATTGTTAAATAAACGCTGTTTTTGGCGTATTCTTGAGTTGTAGAGGTTTTTATAGTCTATAAATGTTTAATAGTGGAGTTTGGATTTATTTTATCATTCTGGATGTGTCTTTAACTAGTTATTTAGAAGAGAACTTTTGATTTGAGCTGAGTTTTATTGCGGAAGTAGTTTTATTATGTTCTAAAAATTTCCGACAGCATATCATTAAGTGGCAATAAAATTATAAAATGGATATAAAATATCCGTATTTTCGACAAACTTTAAGTATCGCTGATATTAACAAGAGTATTAAAAATAAGGTTAAGTAAGCAAAATAACATTTGGGAGCCGAAAACTTTTGTTTGGCTAAGCCAATATAAATAAAACAAGGGAGCAGAAAAAAAATCGCATTCAAATCAGTTCATCTGTTTGAATACTAGACGATGACAGACTGACAGACAACGATGTTCAATGCATTACACCCCTTTTTGAATTCGTAGTATTGTTTTTCTAAAACACTTGTTATTATCAAAACAACTTATCGACTAGCTCACTTACCTTCATATACCACAAGCAAATCACATTATATACGTGTAACGTGAATCAGGAAATTACGTTATGACATAAGCGACTAAATTACGAAGTGAACAGCTTGCAGGTATATCAATGTTGCTACTTTAACTTAATTATAAATACAGGAGGTTGGTTTTCATAAATCAAATCATAGTTTGAGTCAGATATCAGTTAAATAGAGTAAATTGAGGCCGAAATTTAAGCTGCTAAAACATGCAAAGTTCCAGAAAAGAGATAGCCATAGGACTTATGTATCTCTCACTCTTTCACTGCCTAGATTTTGATAGGTTGTGACAGTACAGAATTTTGTCCTAAACCATGTTATTCATGTTTTATTATTAATTATATATTTCTTGCAATCAAATGTTACTCACCTTAATTATTATAAAAAACTGACGAGTCAGTGTCAATTGAAATTACCAAAGATGTAATAGTTATTTGTTGTACAAGGGGGGAAAGTTGTATTTTACCTGCGAGTGTTCATTTGAAACACGAGCTGGCGAAAGGATTCTATGATTGACCACGAGCGAAGCGAGTGGTTCAAAAATAGAATCCTGAGCGTAGCGAGTGTTTCAACACACGAGACGTAAAATAACTTTTCACCCGTGTATAACACAAAACTTTTCACCTCACTACAGCGAGGAAAATATAAAAAAGGGTTTTTACATCAATTATTATTTATCTCTTTGTCAATACATTTTTTTTTTTTGTTATTTTTGCTCGATGCAATTCATTAATTGTGATGTTAAAAATTCAGCACTTAACGTTTTACGTTTTGTTAGCTGTCAAATATCACTTGAGCTGCCTTCACTAGGCTGTATGGATCAATGTCCTTTGCCTTTCCCTCTGGAATAAAACAAAAGAAAAAAAATTCAAGCTGCCTTCAAATGTCAAAACTCTTTCTTCACATGTGGATAAAAAGCGATTTTCTCAATAGATATCAAACAAACAAATAGGGCTTTCCGAGCTAGTGAGATGAAAACAAATTTGTACTATTTGACACATAACATTAAATATTCATCGAGTGTTTTTATTTAAAATAACGAATAATTATTAGTTGTTATTATTAAACTTCATATGAAAATATTGATCAAGTATATAAATCATTGCAAAGAACTCAATTGATCTATAAAAGTGAGTAATTATTGAGTAATAACGGTAAATTGAATCGTTTAGTTTTGTTAACATTTTTGCCAATTTAAATTGACATAGACTATAGGAGGTTGCACGTAAATCCTGATGGACATAGCAAAATGTAAGATTGAGGCAGACCTAGGTTTGATTTTCTTTGTCGTCAAATTCTTGTAAGTTGTAAAAGGCGTTATTTACTAAAAAAAAATAAGGTGTTTATCAAATATTTGATCGGATACTTCACAATTTATGTTATTCCTAATTTTGTCACGTTAGAAACTAAACTTTTGGTTTTTGTCAAGTGAATAAGAGGTACCATAACGTTGACATTATAATAACTAGGTATATAGTTTTGTACGTAATATTAATAATTGCATTACAATCATTGATTAAAATTGAACATTAAAGAACCTCTTAATAAATGCCTAAATTACTGTATTACCTTTAAGGTCAAGCGGGGCTATTACTCAGTGGGGCAATTGCGTCGAGTGGCGTAAAAGTTACATCTTTTGACAAGTGGATATTTTTTCTCTACTTCACTCACTCACTTCACTCTTCGATACGAATTTTAGAACGGGAGTTAATGCCACTTGACGTTATTGCCCCACTGTCGTAATAGCCCCGCTTGACCTCACCTAAATAAAGCAATAAATAAACAAGATTTAACAATAATCAAATTATTATTATTATCTACGCCTTTTAAGAAAAACGTTGCAAGTCTAATTAAACTACTCTTACAAATAGCACCATCTTCGCAGCCGCATAGAGCTGAATTTGTTATAACGTTCATTTGTTACATGCGCCCTTAACACGTTGGCATAAGACCACACCCAACCCTAGTTTACGCTTTCTCCAAAACTGATGCAATTTGATGATCAAAGCGAATGACTCGTCTTCAACCACTTAAGTGCTAATTTGTATGAAACGTTCAAGATTGAAAGGGATATTAAATTTGGGAGGGTTTTCTTGTTGTTTTGTTAGAAGCTAATCACGCTAATTTACATAACACGAATTGTCAATAAAGCTACATCCTGTGATGTGCACATATAAACCGAGTGGAGTTTGGAACTTCTTACATGTACAAAGTGTGAGGAACGGTCTATCGAAAACTGTCACTGAAGTTTCAGAGGCCCTGGACAAATGCATTCGGCAAGCATTATCAACATCGAAAATGTATAGGATTGACGCAAGCTGCTGGATGGTCGAATCAAGCTGTAGGGAAGGTAATGGGAGAACTAGTGAAACGTCTGAGCTCCGAGTAAATACTGGTTTATTGAGACAATAACTATCGATTATATTCTACATACAAGCATACGTCACCACTACATCTCCTACACATGGAGAAAAATAAAATAATGTGGTAACTTTGTTTTATTTTCATTTTCCTTATCAACTAGGTTAATGTTCTAATATGCCAATTAATTATTATACGTATAATGTTTTTAGTTTATTGTATTAATTGAGTGTAACAAACATATTTCGATAGTATAATGTACTTAACTACAGCTAAAGATAATACACATGCGGTGCATTGACATCCAAATATTCACCGCATAACATTCATATTGAATTACATTGGTACCTAATCAAAACATTAGTGGACAAAGTGTGGTACCTACCTACATATATGGTTTTGTTATTCTCTTTTCGTTTTCATTGATAATATAATTTAGTTCTATTTTTATGTAGTATATATTTTTTATTGTTTTTAATTATTTCAACGTTAGGTGATACATCTCTTGTAACTGTGTATGGTCCTGAATATACTTCTTGGAGCTTGCTACCTGTTTCATTTTTGATTAAAATTAAATCATTCTTTTGATATGTTACTGGATTGACATTACGATCATATATCTCTTTTCTTTTTATCTTTGATGTTATTAAGTTTTTACGTGCTTCTTTTTGTGCTGTCTGTATTCTAAATTTTAATTCTAACGGATACGATTCAAAATTGTACAAAGGGTCCACCGATGGCTTAGACAAATTTGTTGGAAGTATACATTTCTTCCCATAAACCAATTCAAACGGCGTGAAACGTGTTTCCAAATGTACAGAGGTGTTATATGAGAAACACCAGTAGGGTAGCCAGGTACTCCACGTTTCCGCGTGGTTATCGGTCTGTATTCTCAAAAAACTACCCAATCCTTTGTGTGAATTCTCGAGCGCTCCGATGCTCTGATGGTGGTAGGCGGTCGAATGTAGTTGTTTAATTTGCAGTAGTTTACATACCTCTTTTATGGTTGCGGACAAGAACTCTGTGCCCCTATCCGTTGCTATTTCTGTTGGGATTCCGTATCGTAAAATAAAATTATGTACTAAATTTCTAGCTATCTCTACAGAACTCTTAGTCTCTAAGGGATATGCTTCGACATATTTGGTTAACTCGCATTGGATGGTTAAGATGTAAGCATTATTATTATCATCCCGATCTAGCGGACCTACTATGTCTAAATATATTTTTTCAAAGGCTGATACAGCCGTAGTCGTGACGACCATTGGTTCTTTGACGTGATGGGATGTGTGTTTTTGTTTTTGACATTTGTTACAACGCTTAATAAATGATTTAATATCATTCATTAAGCCTGGCCAGAAATATTTATTCTTGATGTTCAAAAACATTTTTCGGGGGCCCGCGTGGCCACTTGTTGGTAGTAAGTGGTAATCATTTAGTATAACCGTTTTGTCATCTTTGTTATCTATCCGCACTATCTCGTTTAAAATACAAATACGCGGTCCTTGCCATGTCGTTGTCTTCTTTACCTCATTTACCAAAGTTTCTATAAAACTATTAAGATTTTTAGTCTTAACTATATATATCTCTGTGACATTTATTCTTGAACAAAATTCGCCGAGTTCCCTTACAAAAGCGCTTGGCGTCAGTTGTAATCGGGAAGCTATATTTATATATATCATCAATTTTGATGGAGCGTAAGAGAAAACGGTGCTCTCCGTTTTGATTTTATTATTTTCTCGCAACTTATTTAAATTTGACTCGTGTATGAACTGCATTTCAACTGACTCACTCGGTTTGTAATGTGACGCTACTATTTTTACATTCCCTTCCATATCATCGTTTATTAATTCGTTAGGGACTTGTAGTTCTTTGTCTTTTTTTTTCCTTTGTGCTCTTGTCATTACATTCAAAATATTTTCGCTCATTTCCTTTAATTCCTTGGATGGGATAATTATACGGGATAATGCATCAGCTGCTGCGTTATCTTTCCCTTTGACATATTCGACTTCAAAATCGTATTCTTCTAAAATTAACCTAAATTTCATTAGCCTACTGGAAGGGTTTGTCATTCCGAATAAATATACAAGTGGCCTATGATCCGTTAAAACTTTGAAATTCCGTCCATAAAGGTATGGACGAAAATGTTTTACCGCCCAAACAATCGCAAGTAATTCTTTTTCAATAGTCGGATAGTTTTTTTCGGCTTTATTAAGGTTTCTGCTCGCGTATGCTACTGGCCTGCCATCGCTATTTGACAAGATTGCTCCTACCGCGACTCCAGATGCGTCGGTTTGTATCATGAATTTATTCCCATTAGAGAAATCTGGGTACTGTAAAATTGGGTGTGTAATGATACTGTCTTTTAAGCATTCAAAAGAGCTTTGGCAAGCATCGGACCATATAAATGGTACATCTTTTTTAGATAAATAATTTAATGGGTAAGCTTTTTCGGCAAAATTCGGAATAAATTTTCTGTAGTAATTTACAAATGCTACAAATCGCTTTACTTCCTCTGTCGTTGATGGTTTTGGATAATTTTTTACCACTGATATTTTGTCTGGGTCTGGTAAGATACCTGCTGCAGAAACTAAATGGCCTAAATATAAAATGTCTTTTTTAAGGAAATCGCATTTTTGCGGATTTAGTTTCAAGTTTACTTTCCTTAATCTTTCAAAAATGTTTTGTAAATTTTTATTATGATCATCGAGGCTTTTACCGAAGCAAATAAGATCATCCAGATATACTAAGCATTTCTCGTAAGTCAGTCCCGTCATAGCCATAGTCATCATCCTAGAGAATGAGCTGGGGCTGGTTTTAACCCCCATAGGCATCCTGGTCATCTGGTATTGGCCGGAACAGAAAGCTGTATACTTGCGACTGTTTGGTTCTAGCTCTACATTATAATATCCTTGGTGGAGGTCTAAGTGCGTAAAATAAATACTGCCTGATAATGAGTCTAGTATTTCGGTAATATTTGGTAAGCGAAAAGTGTCGGCCTGGATATGATTATTAAGTTTTCTGTAGTCTACTACTAAACGCCATTTTTTCTCTCCATTTAATTCCTTTTTTGGCACTAAAAGAATTGGGCTTGACCATTCGCTTTGACAAGGTTCTATAATGTTTTCGCGTAGTAAATGATCTATTTGTCTTTCTATCTCGGGTCTCTGTGAATATGGCAGCCTGTATGGTTTTGTGTATATTGCATCTACGTTTGGTTTTAGTTTTATAGTATGCTGATATACAGGGTGTCTTAAAAACCTTTCAACATTTTTTAACAGTAGGTAGGGTGGATGATTTGGATCAACCCTACATTGGTATTTTTTTTTTAGGTTAATTTTTGACTGAGTTACAGACTGATTTGTCATCGCTCTTCCTGATGATGCTCTCAGTGTGCCCCATCTTAACTACTTCATTCATAACATGTGTCACAACGTATTGTAAACAAACAAACTGGAAAATGTTTCTACTCATGGTCAAATGATCCATGGGGTTTAGAAAACTGAGACTTTATTCTGTAATTTGAACAAAAAGACGGTCTCTGTTAAGGGCTTATATCTGAAATAATTTAAATATGAAACTAACGATTACGATTTTTACTCCTCAGTCTCGTACACAACTAAAATACACTATCACTATCACACATCACTATCACTTTTACATTAAACTTCTTCTACGAGAATATGAATCATGTATTAATTTTATTTATTTGCGTCTACCAGAGATTACTACGAATAAATTATGCGCAACAATTAAACCGAATCGTTAGTCTGAGTACCTATGCTTTGACAATTTGACAAAGTTTTTTTTTAATCTTGAACCTTTTTGTGGAAGGAGGTTTAAGAATTCTTTTGTAAAAATAAAATCGTCCATACACGTAACGTTTTATGAGAATTCTATTAAAAACTGGCATCATACACGTTGTTGAATGAAATTCTTATCCCAGAAGAAAGATAAAACTTAGTACTTGTAGCTTAGTAAGAAGATGCTGAAAAGAGGTCATCTCGTGGTGACACTACAATATTCTTTGGTGAAAATTGGATCCTGTTGCCAAAATTCAACTCCGGAAAAAAGTCTGTAAAGACATTGTGTGCATTTTGAACGGGAAACTATCCACTTGACAGTCTGGTCCATAGAACAAGTTACGCACAAGGATCTCATATTCAGACTGGATCGATTAATAACTATTAATTGCTAATCAAAATTATACCGTTATAGCCAGTAAGGCGGTTACAAATTCTTTGATGACAGGGAACCAAGAAAACTTAGTTCAAGTGAGACCGACAAACCCGATTACTGTGTCTCACTAAAGGTGCTTTTCCACCGGCGTCGCGAGACGAGACGAGTTGGCGCGAGAATTTTTATTTGTATTAAAACACCCATTTCCACATCGCGCGCGCGAGGAGTTGGCGCGATTTTTCAATACAAATATCAATTCTCGTCCCGCCTCGTCTTGCCTCGCGTCGCCGGTGCACCGCGGTGGAAAAGCACCTTTAGATGTTCCAAAAGCACTAGAGTGGCGTTACCAATTGGGATACTTACACCAAAATAAAAATTGCTTGATTTTACATTTTTATTCGAAAGAATAGCCTTTTATAAGAAACTAATTTGAAGCATTTCATGATTAAATGTATTATTGATATTTAAAATAATTTATTAAATTAAAGTAACCTTACCTACTTGTAACGACAAGATGACGTAGATATTTATAAAGAACGGGTATACTTCGTCTAAGATTTAGAGACGATTTTTTATTATCTATGATCTGTTTTCAAAGTCATAATAGACGAACGTCATTCAAACAATGTAAACAAACAATCGCAATATGATATAATTTATTATTTCAGAGTATAATATAAGCATTCAACCATTGCTTATTACCTAGACCTCAATTAATACAACACTTCCTACATGACCCTTGTTTCTAGACTAGATGTACTTAACACAATCACATTAAATTTGTTGTAAAGGCGGATTCCATACTTCCAATCATGAGTTTCTACAATAAATGTTGATGCCGTCGTTTTGAACCTCTTGGAAAACCTCACCACACAAATTATTAACATTCATCACACATAACTCAAAAGAGAAATGGTCTCATTAATATGTTAATTTCATCATAAGAATTACAGTCAATTTGTAAACAAATAAATTTGACATGACAACAGCTGTCTTCAAATGTAGGTGCCGGCTAGATATCTAAATTGTACTTATAAAATAAAATATTGGAGAGGTTTTATATGTTTTATGTAAAACCACAAAAGAGTTTCTTCTTTTAATATAATTGATTCATTGTACCTAACATGTTTTTTATCTAACTACAGGGATCGATTCGAGAAGCCTATTCCTCGAAATGGTTTTGAAATTTTCATACATTGTTAAAAATGGGTGTATCTCAATTCCGGCGGGTTTTTCAGAAACCATAAACAAATAAGTACAGCTAGCATCTATGTTTTCGAAGCTATTTAAGCATTATCCATATTAGGTACAAGACTAGATTGAGACTTGGTTAATTTGTGTGAGCCGAGGGTGCAAAGCGAGGATGCTGTTACATACTACATGTAACGTGTCTTCTCCTTCACAATAATAATCCATAGAATAAGTAGTAGCATAGAAACCTTTAGAAGACCTAAACCTTTTGATATTTATGGCATTCATAAGGAGTTAGAAAATTGTGTGCTTTTAGGTATTCTTTCGTTATCTTACATGTTGTCACAGGGTTTGAATTGGATCTGACAACGCCAGTGTTGTTGCTGAGACCCGAGGGGATATTGCCTAACGCACTCGCAATCGCAATCATTCTCAATTTAAAAATCGAAGGCTTGTCTGCAATTCTGCATACAAAATCCAAACAATTGTTCCGCTTTAAAGTCGATTGCGATTGTGAGTGCGTTAGGCAATTGGCCAGCAGATGTAATGATGGAGTCGAAAATTGGTAACAGGATCTGTTCGACCCACCGAACAGATCCTGTTACCAATTTTAAAATCGTTAGTTTGGCCCTGATAGGCAGATGATGACATTGCATAAACAAGTACTTAAAACTAAACGTAAAAAAATGAACTTTTTGTCATATGAAAGAAAAGGAGAGAGATAATTTAAGTAAATAATAATATTCTATAATTTCAACAATGTTTTATTTGCAATTTTGGAGATAACAATCAATTGCAAATTATAAAGAGGTCATTAACCGTTTTGGTCAAAGTCAAGTTGAAGTTCTCTGGTCCAGGGGCTCTTCTTTGAAATCCGTAATTCGAACTTTGGATACGAACCGTCGAGAGCGAAAGGGATAGCAATAGACGAAGTTCGAATTACGGATTTAAAAGTAGAGCACAAGGGGCCTATCGGCGACACTTCTGTATTCAAAGTCCAAGAGAGGTCCATTGTCAGAGTCGACGTTGAATTTGACGTTGCGTCCGTGATATTTGAAGGAGAAAAAACAGCCTAGTTTTTGTTTCATTTCTTCTTAAGAAATACGTAATCTAAAACATAGAGAAGGATAGCTGGTGCAAAGTTCATCATATAGTCCAGATTCTGTACTAGTACTCTATGAGCTATACCACTTTGATTTAAATCTATCAGGGATGCAGGTTTGGCAATAGGATTATTGATGCCTGATGATGATGAATGTCAAATTTTAACCCGAAGTAAGCCTTATCTGTCCGCGGTTTGAATAATTATAGGGTTTGGCCGTTACACGGTTATTGCTATAACACGGCATTTTCTTGAAGCTTCCTATTGCGAAAACGAGTAAGATAATGACAGGTTAGCCTAATTGTGCAAAATATGCACAGTCTGTGAGCATTTAGAAGGTTCTTCGGGTTTGAACTTTTCTCTCACTCGCTACCATACGCTCTTATTAAGAACGAGTGAGAGAGAAGTACAGACCCGAAGCACCTTCTAAGAGCTATCGCGCTGTACTACGTAAGATTGTCGATTCCATGGCCTGGGAAAGGTTGGTATTGTTTTCTCTATGGTAAGTGTGTGACATCATAAATAATTATAATCAATTATGCGACGGCCTTTATATCCATCGACTAAATGTTTTGCATTACGGATCAATACGGAGAGCACTAATCAGAGGCCCTACTTTGAAAATCGAAGTTTGAAGTTACGTTCGCTCCATCCCTTTCTTTCGATTTAGTCACAAATGACGAGTGACAGGGATGGAGCTACCTTAACTTCGAACTTCGATTTTCAAAGTAGGGCCTCTGATCGTTCAATCCATGTTTATCCGAACTTTTAGATGTCTGTCTATGAATTTATGGCTGTCATTAGATGTCATTGTTAAATTATGTTATTTTCAGATCTTTTAGTCGTAATTATTTTTGCTGTAAACCAGTTATATGGGCCAGTTTAGAGCCTTAAATGGTTAGATTTCGACAGTAATATAAGACGGACGATATGATCAGTCTTGGCAAAGCATGAACAAGAGATCTAGTGATTTCACATTTAATTTTAAAACCAGCTAGTGTTCAAATTGCAAAAATAAAAATACAGTAAGTTGCACTAAAAGTTACCATTATTTTTTTAAATGTTAACTTATTTTTGTTTACATGGAGCGAACTGTTTGTTTACATACCATGTAAACAACGTAGGTATGGTCATTGACCTTGAACTTGGAATTCTGACGTTAGTTACTACGAGCGTTTGGAGTAGTATAGTAATCAACGTCAAAATGTCAAGGTCAAGATATCGGCTGCGATACATCAAGTAACAAAATGAATATAATTAAACATTCTTTTTTTTTTACTTTAACAGAAACAAAAATGAACCATACCCCCGTGATCAGAATCGTGCGAACTATTACCCCGCCAAATATGTTGAAAGGTTTTTAAGACACCCTGTATATCAGTTACCGTTAGTTTATCCCCAGGTATATAAAATATATCAGAGTACTTCGCACATAAGTTTTCAATCGATACTTGTTCTTCCGTGTTTAAATGATGTAAATTTAATAATGGCAATAAGGCTTTAACGCGGATTGACTTTGAATTATTTTGTTCGATACTGCAACAATCGCAGTCACTGGCTTTATGAATTACCGGATTTAAATCGCTCAACACCATGTCCTTTTCCGTTACGTTTAGGATTTGTATAGGTATTTTTCCATTAACTGGCGCTGCCAATGTTCCTGCAATAAACACACCTTCGCATATTTCGAATGAACAAACTACGCAGTCGCCCTCGATAGCGGTGTCAATATAATGAATCGATTCCGATCTTGCGGGTATTAGATATTGTTTTTCCCGCGTTCCTAAAGGTTGTAAGGTTAACGTTATTGGCTTCTGATTTTCTGTGCGCAATGTTATTGTTTTGTTACCAAAATTTAATACCGAGTCATATTTATCTAGAAATTCCTGTCCTAATATTCCGGCGGCCTTACATGGTAAAGTATCAAATACATAAAAATTGTGACTAATTATCCGCTCACCAATTACCAGCTGTAAACAACTGTATCCAATGGCCTGAACTTTGCCGCCTATACCATTTATGACTATGCCTCCTTTATGGATCGGTATTTTTAAATTGTGAGCGTGTTTATATTTTAGAGCCGATATAGATGCGCCCGTGTCAACCAAAATGGAAACGTATCCCCATTATGAACTGGTAACTCAATTATGCAAGTATTAGCACATGATAAAATGTATTCTTTAGCTCCGAAAAAACTGCATCGGATTACTATCACCTTCCTGTGAACCAGAAGCCGGGCCGCTAATTATCTGGGGTTCTACCTCCGGCTCCGCTAACACGTTCAGCCGTCCCGTGCGCATACTGTTACTGTTGGTGTTATGAGACATACCTTGATATCGTCCCTGGGTGCCCCGTCGAACTCCTCGCCAACGAGTTTGTCGGTGCCATGTCCTTCCACCGCCGTATTGTTGCCCGCTGGCGCTGCCTGAACCTGCCGCGTGGCTCGCGTTGTAACCTCTGTTGTTGTTGTATCCACGTCCTCTAAAGTGTATTGGACTCCCCCTGTAATGTCCTGAATAATCACGGAATGCCATAACCTCCGGGCCCGAAGGTGATGATAGATCGCCATCGACTGCTGCTTGTATGGCATTGTTTAGGGATGTAAAATTTTGTGCTGAGATGATTGTGCTCAGTCTCCGGTTACGCAACCCTTCCGCGAATTGTTTTATTGCCATTCTTTCGTTGATGGGCCTTAATATTTTGCTGGCCTCTGAATTACCTTCGGATTGCGAAACCGTCAAATCGACAAACATCTCGGCCAATTGCTTACCGTAATCGTTGATGGTCATATCATTTTGTTGTAATGACAGCATTTTTTTTTGTATAGCCGTCGCTGCCTTTTTTGTCAACAGTTTATTTTTCATGTCATCTACCAATGCTGTAACCGACCCATATGTACTGTCTAATTTTAATTTCGCGGCCTGCGACAACCTACTTTTAAGCACAAAATTAATTAATTTGCTTTTAGATTGTTCGTCGAGGATCGAATCATAATAGCTGATACCATCGATCAGCTGTTTAGTGTTTCCTTCCTCGTCACTCATAACAGGTAGCAAGCTCAAGGCTGTTTTTAATTCAAATTGTTCGGACCCCATGTTGCTTTCTGTAATCACTGATTGTTCACTACAAGAAGGTAACTTATCTGTGAGTGGGTCGTTATTCGAATCTCCACACAATTGCTTAATATTTAAGTACAGTAATTGTATTTTATCAATATAGTCAGTTACTAAAGGTACATCGTCTAGTTTTCCTAGCGTTGTATCGGTTTGCAATAACTCAAGGTATGCATTAAACTGAGTAAATATTACATTACTTTCTTGTAATTTCTTATGACAAATATTCTTATCTTCCCTCCTGACTGGTCCTATTTTTATTAAGTAAGCACGCACTGCTAGCAAATTATTATAAATATCTAGTAGTTCCTCAGCCATATGCATATATTGTGTGTAACGAGGGTGATATTAATGCACCTAGTTAATGTTATACGCACTAAAGTAGAATACACGAAGATGAACTGACATATCTATAGTCATGTCAAATTATTCAACTAAAAATACGGAAATTCGCATAAATACCGTTTGTCCAAAAAGGTACCAAGAACACTGCAATTCCACTTTCACGTATCACTTTTCACTTGGGTCCGTCTGCCCTGGAGAAACGCACAACTGCGGCCGCGGTGCGCCTGTCGACCTTCTTGTTGATGCACTTGCTGATGTACCGGAGCGCAATGAGGACGATCCCAAGTAGTGCCAGAACTATGATGGCTATCAAATACAAGTTCATTTGGCCGACATTTTCAGCCACAACATTGGTCGTTTTTCGAATGTCATTATGATATCCGATCTGAGTTAGTATGTCCTGGTTTGCTTGTTGTGGTGGTGGGTCTACCTTCGGGTTGCACATCTTTATTTTATTTTTATTGCCTTATATATGTGGTTAGCCTCAAGCTGCCAATAGCGAAGTACGCACAAAAATTGGTGCCGTACCGGCCGCTGCCGGATATGGTCCTGTCACGGTCGCCATGTAGGGAAGGTAATGGGAGAACTAGTGAAACGTCTGAGCTCCGAGTAAATACTGGTTTATTGAGACAATAACTATCGATTATATTCTACATACAAGCATACGTCACCACTACAAAGCAAATTATGTTAATTCTATACTTTTTTAAAGTTCTCGAATATTGTTTATGTTAGCGTTATGCATCTCGTCTAGGGCCCCAAATAACTCTTCTGGGGTGAAGTGGGTTTTATTCCGCGGAGATAAAAAGTTGTGTTTTTACAAAGTATGGTTACTGTGCGAGGTGTAACGGAATCTGCCGCTTTTAAATTAGAAAACACCAGAAAAAATATTTAAATATTCCTTCAGTCCAAATGGTCGGCTCGTATCGTTTAATTAACCTTTCTTGTAGTTTAAATAACACTTTCAAAAGGTTACATTGGTGTTGAATCAACACAAACAATGATTACATACTGTTACAACTCTGACTTTAAAAGAAAATAAACTTATACCTTCTAAAATTCCTACTGCGAACATGATCCTTCTCTAAACTACATAAGATTAACAATGTTGCTGCTCCTTCGTAACACATACGCCATTATAACTTCAACCAAACCACACCGCCAATCCTAGCGTCTCCACCACGAGCTAAGAACATAGTCCCTATAGAGCGGGCCATAAAACAGTGCAAAGCTAACGGTGCACTGAGGAATATAACTTTGATCATGCGACTTAGCGCTGGTATTGCAATGGTGATTAAACTATATGCGTTTAAGCTTTCTGGGATTCAAATTGTTGAAGCATTCTTCGTACCTTATAGAGTAGTTTTAAGTAAAAAATACTGTGTTCCGGAACTTAGGAAAAATTAAAATGGTAGGATCGAAAGTGCTTAAGGAAGGAAGTAGCAATAAATCTCGGAAATAAATCTCGCGTTCTCATTAACTAGATGAAAGTATGCTGTAGTGTTATGAAAAGTTAAAGCAAATACAATTGTTAACAGCTGAGCTGAGTTGTTGTTGAAAAGGATTGATCTGATGGTTGCAAAGTTAGAGAAGAAAATTTATTTCGGGAAAACTACTAGATATTTTACTTTTATACAGTAATACTCTTTACTGCATACTACTTAGAGTAACAATTTAAAATAAATAATGACAATGCTGCCAGCATCTTCGGGACGATGCCGCAGGGCCCTTTTTTAGATATAGGTTTTTAATTTTAAAATATATTCATTAAGTTTATAATTGTAATTTTAGTTTTGTATTTCATTATTAATATTGTATGACACTTGTATGTAACAAGGTAAACAATAGGCAGTCTTATTGCTACATAGTAATCTGAAAACTACTAATAATAAGAGACATCCAAAAAGAAAGGTAAAGGCACAATAATTAGAACCTTTTAATGTTAGGTATATGCAATAATATGAATAAAGATACTTAAAAATGCAATGACACATATAAAAAATAGAAAAAAGTAAAGGTTACCCAGGTTTGCCAAACTAAAAATACAAGGTTTGTAGGTAGGTCACAAACCTTTAATGAAAATGAAATATATGAAAAGTATATAATCAATCTCACACCACTTGTTTTATCTATGAGCATATCAAGAAAGACACAGACAGTCAGAATGCACGCCAGCCGCAACCACGGCCACGACGGCCGGCTGCCTGGATTGTCCCTGGTTTAAACCACTTTGCATTTGTTTTCATGTTTGAACCTAGGCGGCACGCAAACTTGTGTAGCAATTCATTGTTAGTAACTTTTTATTAAATAAGTAAATAAAAACATGTAATAGGTACGTATGTTAAGCCTATAATCAGCATGTAACATACCTATGTGAGATGTTATCGAAACTTATTTTTTATAAAATATGAGTATTCAGAAAGTAGGTGGTTGCAACTAACACGACACTGACAAATAAGTTATAACACTGTAACGTACCGACAGTTTTATCACTTAGTACGGATGTTTTTTGTTACAACTAACCAAATCAATCATTAATGGTTTAAAACTTGATTGCTAGAGAAAAACATACTCTCCAGCAGAGAGTAACTAAAAGAGTGGACGTTTTAAATAAAAATACAGCTTATGAAAAACGTGATTAAACTTAATTGTATTACAGGAGAAGAGAAAATGAGGATAATTCATTAAGACGTAAAATAACGACTCGACACTATAACGTTTCCAATATAAAAAACTTGTACAACGTAAACCAGTATACAAGCTACTCCATGGATCTAGAGCAAGCTTAACTTTAAGCCCCTGTTTGCTTGCAACCCCAAGACACAATTCTTGCAGAATCGTGTTGTGAAACTGTGGATAGTTCCATCGGAAACTATTTGTTCAACCTCACCTCTTTTAAAACAGATTCAATAACGTTTTAAAAAACTTTTTAACAATAATCACATGTGCTTGCTTGTGTATATATTATGAAAATGAAAATGTATTGAGTCTGTAAGTGGAATAAAAAATATCGTGGGATAATTTTGATTAACAATTTGAGCAACTGGGTCACTACCCAGTCCCGATTTAAGCTCTGGAGTTGTAGGTACTATAGACCTAGGCAACGGTAAACCAAGCGCGTGTTAAAAAGACGCGCCGCAAGAAGTTCAACTCTCATAATTATTATTATGTCTAAAGACATACAAGTAACACTAAACAATCATGTATCTTTAATACACCTTATTGTATTCTTCCAGATACATTTTCATTAAAACTAAGAGTTAACTGTTCCAAGGCAGTCGTAATAAGACGATATTAAACTTAGAAATTAAACATCGCTCACGAACAAAGTAGGTCAAGAAAAACGGAGCCAGGTGCCTTTTACTTTAATAAAACTTCATTGCAGTACAGTTTGCTAAACCGATGCATCTGAAAGTCATTCGGTAGCAGAGTGCTTCCATTGAAAATACTCTGAGCTTTTCCGGCAACTAATGTACGCGTAAATTATTTGAAAGCACTTTTCTCGGCAATAACCTTTTTTTTATGTCAAGGAGATGGCAAACGAGCTCATAGGCCACTTGATGGTGGGATCTGAAACTCCAGTCACAAGACTGTTTGAATACATTGTTTTACTTCGCCGAATTTTCACACGTGCTGGAGTTATAATTTTTCGGTGGTCACAGGTCTAACCTAAACTACCTACGTAACTCATGTTTAAGATTACCTAAACACAATAAGGTTTCAGCAGAAATAAGCTTTCGATGAAAATGAAAATTCGGCGAAGTGAAACTATGAATGAGTGTCGGCGATAAAAGGGTATACCGTATTGCCCACCCTGACGGCTAAGGCGCAATTGCCCTATCTATGTTTTTTTTTACCCCGTAACACAACAATGCGGACACAGTTGCTTGGCAGGTCAAAGGATAATATGGTGGTAGTGAACCGGTCGGACCATGCAGATGAGAGAGATGAATGGAGCGCAACAGTAACAAAAGGAAAATCCATGTTAACTGCCATCTGATTATGCATGAACATTGTACCCACTATGCTAAACGGTTATTACCATGTACGGGTAACCCTACCATTTACATCCTCATAAAATAAACTCATTATAAACCATATTAATTTAAACACACTGTTTTCTACAAACCCAATTCGAGTAACATCAGTAATAGAACAAATTTATTGATCAATATCGCAGAAATTACAATTCCATTAACGTGGAACAAATTAATGGAAGTAGCTGAATTCATTGAATGCCGGGTTTTTCCATTTACATATTAAATGGACACGATAGGGATATGCATGGCATTGAATCCACATGTACAGTATCTGCTAAGTAACGATTTGAACGCTGACTGTACATTGTCGGGCCAATTCAATGCGAATTTCCACGAGTATAATTAGGGAGAGATTGTGAGTGGGTTTAGTGCTAGCAAGGATTGAATCAAAAATGATGGATACGAATAACGTAAAGAATGCCTACATAAAATTAGAATGGCTTATGTTTATAAAATTTGAGCAGATTTTTAACATCACTTCTTAAGTGTTTTTGAAGTTACGGTCCCAAAGCTACCCTATTATTTAGTCTCCGCTGTCTGTCTCTCCGTCCGTCTGTCCGTCTGTATGACAGCGAACTGAATACACCTATAATTTTCTACACAAATAGGCCTAACCAAGCCTAAAGCTTAGTTTGGGACGAGGTCAATTGGTGTGACATTGTCCCCTGATATTTATTTATTTTAATAACAAAGTGTGTCGCTTCTACAAAACTAATAAAAATGATTATTAAAAGTTAAAAAATAAAAAGAGTACACATACAATAATGGTTTTTTCCAATTGGTATAGAACTATTCGTGTGCGAGTCTGACTCGCACTAAACTTGTGTCACTTTTTAAAGTCTGTCACACAACAGCATAGCATTACAACAAAAGGTATTATGTTTTAATCACATTACAAAATATTGAAGTGGTTTTTGCTAAACTGATTTAATGCATTTATTGACGGTAACCCTATCATTTACACATTGACACAAATCTAGTTTGAAATTCCTGTAAATTCGCCACAAACGTAACCTGAATGAATAAAACATTTTGCAGTAACGAAACGAGCTCTCTCAACCTCTTTGGCGTTTAGCAAAGTTAACATTCACTATTTACCTAACAACGGTTAAGTTTATTCAAATTATTTGTATGCTGTACGTAAGAATGTTCATACGGCTGCTGCGTTAGACAGACTTGTTGTTACCATGTTTGATCAACATGCGAAAGTTAGAAGTTTAATCAAGATTCAAGGCTCACAAGGATGAAGCGTGCCTATATGAATAAATTAATTGCGTATTTCAGTAGTTCTGTGTAAAGAATCTGTATTAGGGTCATTCTCCGAGCAAAGCAGTTTTGCGTGACCTTCGGTGACGTAATTTTATTTTATTATTTTGAGATTTCATATGCATTCATAGTAAACAAGGTAAAACGTTTTGCAGAATGAGGCATCATTATAATCCTCATAATTATCGAAGTAGTTAATTTTAAATTTTCATACACCACCAAATTCACATATGCAAAACATCGAAATCATTTGTACTTAAAATATAGTTTACATTATTTGTATGGATTAAGAATAAAATTTATTCTTAATCCGTACAAATAATGTGTTTAAACTATATTTTAAGTACAAAAAATTTTTAGTAGCAAAAAAACTGTATTTTGTACCATTGTTTTGCATTTAAATTTAATTTAAATGCAAATCAATGGTACAAAATACAGTTTTTTTGCTACTAAATCTGGTATTGGTGATTTCGGTGTCTTAGATACCACCGAATTCACTCGAATCACCAAATTCACCGCCACCGAATTCACGTGAGTAATTTAGTTTTAACGAATTACTCCAAAACAGTTAACAATAAAAACTCGGGCTTGGTGCTGCACGTGAAATTAATTTGAAATAAATATATCACCAAAACAAGCAAGAAAAAATTGATTTCAAAGGTACCAAAAATCTCATATGATAGTCTTATCTTTGTAATTCAACTGCGACTCAAAAAATCACAGGTCCGCTCACTTCGGCCGATGCAGCGTGACTGGTTCTTTCTGGCAAGCGATCATCGAGTGTTATTTAAGTATGCGTAAGAGCAGCACAAAGCGTTTTATGAACGGAATTGGTTAAGACCCATTACTCGTGTTTATTTGTTATACGATTTCTTTTTGTGCAATAAAGAGTTTACTTACTTACTTACTTACTTACTCGAGACATTCGAGCAAAATAGACAAAATAAAGGTAAAAGGAATATTTTGGTGAAATAATCTAATTTATATAGTAGTTGGCTTCCTCAGAACAATAAAATATATTGGTTTTCTAGCTTGATTTTCGAAATATTTGGCAATAAACAGTCAAAATTGGAGGTAGGACAAGGTCAAAATGAGGACTCTAATGACTTTATATTTTTTTTCTCTTTTCAGGTAAAAGTTATACCTATCAGGCTGTTAGAAGGTTTTTAAACAGAACAAAGAGCGAGTTACGTCAGGTATTTTAATTATAATGTTATCTATAAAAATTCAGTTTTTATAGCAATTTGAACTTGAGAACAAAAAAAACGTATGACGGGTGAATAATCCAATTGAAATTTTACCTAGTTAAAGATGAACTGAAAATAAAAAGTCTACCCGGTAATTAAGAGGTGAGTACACTTTGATCATTACAAAAATAATAGGTACTTGTGTAATAAAAAAAATACACAATAAATCTCGCTATTAATTATATCGTACGAGCACGACTGAGAGAGAAGTATAAATCCAAAGGTTGTCTTAGAGCTATATAGAGAATACATAGAAAACGTTCAAGTCTTAAAATAACTAAATAAAAGCCATCGACATATTCTTGACCCTTTTACAGCTGTAATTTCTAAAACGGCCCGACTGATTTGTATAAAACCAAGTTAAAAAGCATCGTGATTAAAGTAACTTAATTTAAAAAACCAGCCAAGTGCGAGTCGGACTCGCGCACGAAGGGTTCCGTACCATTATCTATACAACATTAGCAAACAACGGCAAAAAAACACGTTTGTTGTATGGGAGCCCTTAAATATTTATTTTATTCTGTTTTTAGTATTTGTTGTTATAGCGGCAAAAACTGTCTAACTATGACGGTTCTTGAGATACAGCCTGGTGCCAGACAGACAGACGGACAGCGGAGTCCTAGTAATAGGGTCCCGTTTTTACCCTTTGGTTACGGAACCCTAAAAAGGTTTAATCATGAACGGAGTATACTAGACTAAAACCCTATTTTACTTGATCTTCAGAAAACTTATACCCTTTTTCACTAGGACCCCAGTCTTGCTCTCTACATACTCCAAAATCCACATGAAGCATTTTGTCCAAGCCAAGCCAAGCCAAAATGGCGCCTCAAAATGCTCTCAGTTCTCAAAGGCTCTGAGTATTCGTTCTCAAATTAAGTTACACACTTGAGTTGCCAACGGGCGCGGGCTTAAATAACCTGTACCGGAATATTAATTCGTTTATAGTTCTCCATTTTGCTATTTGTAATCTTGATAAATTCCGAGCTTGTTTATATTACACCGCGTTGAATTCCGAAGTGCTGCGAAATGCGAATGGTTTGGTATTTTTGAATGAAATGTTGCATTTTTTCAAGTATGGACTAGTAGGTGATTGCGATGCAATGTTGAATGATATAATGTAATAATAGTAGTGCAACTGATACATAATAAGAGTCCTTAAAACACGAGTGTGGTTTTATGAAACTCTTCCTTTTACCCCAAATACGCGAACTCATTAAGTTCGCCGGTTGATAATTCCCATTTGAATTCGTTACCGACATTTTAAGAAGAACCACCAATATTATTGAAGGAATTCCTCTTTGTTCCGTAAATAAGTACAAAACTTCCAAATAATTAATTCACTTTCTGTCTCACTTTCTCTCGCATCTGACAGTATTTTCATGCGACAAGGCAAACGAAATTTATAACAAGGTGAAAACACTAATGCCGTATTATGAACTATTAAAACCTGCTAAGTTTCAGTCAATGAAATTGATAGAGCAATAGGACACATAATATATGTTATTAAATTGGCCTCTGAACTATGGCTGGCCCATGGCAAATACAATTTAATAACGTCAATTATTATAACTAATAGTCCCGTGTGGTTGCCGGGTTACAATAGTGCCACTCGATGCCTCCCCGTGGATGTCATTAGAGGCGACTAAGGGAATAAAGGCTTGAAGTACTGTTAGGCGATGGACTTGCACCCTGTCACTATTACACTGGTAAACATCTTAGCCTAATTGTGCCAAATGTGGTTACAGAATTTTATTATCAACAAATTTTTGTCATTGGTAATTCTGTAGCTCTGCATACCCCACTCTGGGAATGAAGGCATGAGTTTATGTACGTATGTAAACTAAGGGAATAAACAAATTACTTTCAACAATTCTCTAAGAGACTACAAGGCACAGAAATAAGCAAAAGGAGACATGATCGCTTTTGGGACCGAGGGGCGAACATAACTAGAATATAAGGTTGTGTTGAGATGCTGGCGGAAGATTATGGGTGATTTTGTGGACTAAAGAATTTTAAACCTTGTGCCGAACAAAATTAAGAACCTAGGTTTCGTCGTGGTTTAACACGGCATTCAAGAGAATTTTGGATTTACTATTTTTTAACAACATGTCATGATATCGATATTTCGTGAATAAGGCAAGTGTCAGATATAAAATATAAATGATATATCTTTTTTAGGAATTATTCGTGTTTGTCTCACTATACATATTCCTTTAGCCGGTTTTCCTATTTGTGAAAAAGGTACCTACTGAGTGTATTGTTTTCATTATGAATGTCAGAATATGCATGCCTAAATGCCAAATAGCGATGATACTGGATAACCTGACCTTTTATTTCACTGCGTTTTCACCCCTATCGCAATTGGTTTGTCAACGACTCGCCTTCATTTACTGTTAAGATCATTAGAGCTATCTCGTTAATGCTTACAACAGGTTAACAATACGGGAAAAGACAACGTGGAATTAGGCACAGACCATAATAATAACTATTCATTGTCATTTCAGCCAAAAAACTTGCTGGATTTAGGCTTCCGCTAAAGATTACCACAATAACCGCTCTTGCATCCATTACATTGTCGGTTTCCCGCCACTTCAGCCACGTGGCAATCTCATAATGATACAGGTGTATGTATTAAGTGAGTAATATTTATCTTCATTGTCAATACACTATAATTCCAAAGGATAACAAAATAATACCCGAATAAAATTCCGGGTAAAACCTCACATTAAATAACCTCATCCGTACATTTCCCTGGCCCAACCCTTACCATATTCCGAGGATTCACCCGTGCCCCGTATTCCGGCACAGTCTCGCCTAGTATCAAAGAATGCTTTCCACTTTTCATTCCGACTCTTTTACTTATTGTAAAACGTTTTATTTGAGTTTTAAACAGCAGTTTTATGATTCTGAGTCGCTTGTTTTCTTTTTTGGTTTAAAATTAATTTGTTTTGAGTCCTTTCTATCGTTATGAAAGAGTTGGCGTAAATAAATTGAATGAGTGGATGAATAAGTATGATCTTAGCTTGTACAGATGGTCCCTTTCGGATACTTTTTTCCCCTTTTAGAAGGTGCCAGTGATCGTGTGGCCATTCATGTAGGGATCACTAAAACCTAGCGCCGTGGCTTGCCATGGCATAACGCTGGGCGCACCCTATTTGACATAATTTGGAACTTTTTATTTAATTTCTTTAACCTTTAAGTGGTTGCAAATGTGTCCAATGTGTGTCAAATAAACAACGAGTATATTGTTTTGTTTCTGTTAGGATCTTTAGTGCACAGTTTTACACACTCAGCTGGGAAAGGTGCAGGTTTCTTTACGATATCTTCCATCATTTGGTCACATTTGGAAACGAATACAAGATTTTATACACCTTTTTGGGATAGAAGACTATTTAATCATTCTAAATTTAATTCAAAGCGAGGTTTCTGCTGTAGGAAGGATTAAGCATATGCACTGCATTCGCTGCGGCGATGCGAAGAGATTAGTTATGAAAGGATTTTAGGTAGTGCTACTATCTAAAACCTCAGACAGACAGTTCGCACGCAAACCAGTACAATAAAATCCTTAAAACCGTTGCAATTCGTTCAAATAGAAGATCAACTAGTAATGGCTACGCTAGCGAACTATCCAGTATTTTGTGATCTCAGTTCTTAAATAATATGTGTGTAGAGTTGAAAATGTACTACTTTTCCGAGAATGGTAACGTTAGGAATAACATCATAGCAGCCTTAATCTATATATATAAAAGGCAAACCTGACTGACTTATATATCATCGCACAGCCGAAACTACTGTACCTAGAAACTTGAAATTTGGTACAGGAGTTCCTTTCATGATGTAAGTGAGCACTAAGAAAGGATTTTCCGAAAATCGACCCCCAACGGGAAGAAATCGGGGGAGTAGCGGGAAACTAATTCTACGCGTACGAAGTCGCGGGCGTCCTCTAGTCTATTTATAAACTCACAGGGACGTGCGTAGCTTGAAATAGTTCGAAGAGGGATTAATGTACATAAGGGTTTACCCACGGCTTCGTGGTAGAATTTGGTTATTGTTTTTCAATCAGTAACTTTTAGGTTTACCGGGATATAATGTATTCCGGGGATCAAACTACATTTTATGTTAAACTAGCGACCCGGCCTCGCTTTGCTTCGGTTTATTTGAGTTTTCTGTAACACCCGTACAATAAACCAGCGTTTTTTATACATAAAAATCTTTCCCTTGAATCACTCTATCTATTAAAAAAAATGGCATTAAAATCCGTTGCGTAGTTTTAAAGATCTAAGCATACATAGGGACAGACAGACAGCGGGAAGCGACTTTGTTTTATACTATGTAGTAAAGTCAAAGAAGTTTAGAGCACTAAATTTAACAGGAAATCTTTGATATTCGTTAAGCTTTCTTATGATATGTCGAAAGTAAATGCATTTCTTACCCTGAGGATTAACATGATTTGGATGTAAGGTCATTTGAAATAGTAATAGACAATACGTATCACAAATAAAATACTTTTTACGTCTCAGTTACACTAGTAGCTTATCAAACTCACAAACCAAATTTAAAAATTAAGTGACTTTTACCTTATCTCAATCTCACTTCAAAGAAACTTTTGCCGTAAGTACATTTCGCTTGACTTATTTAAAGGGTTCTGTCCAAAAAAGTTTTTAGGTCTTTTTTAAGGAGTTTATCAGATACAGCCCTCAAGATAAGGGCCAGTGCCTTAAAATTACGAGCTTAAAAACTTTTAAAACGTAACCCTGTTGAGCTAGATAAAATTTTCATATTTAATTAAGATACAGCGAACTCAGGAATTTATACTTGCGTAAATTAAGTTAATGTTGATTATTTTAATGCCCGAACATTAACTCGCATTATACATGTTTCTAAAATAATATTTTCTTTAAAAATGAACTAACAAATTTCTAATACTAATGTAAAATGTACCTATATAACATTTTTGTTATTCTATATTTTACACAATCTATGTAATTTAAAATCGATTACGAATACGATACGATATTACGATACGAAAGTTATTACGAATAGAGCACTGAATCAAAACCAAGTAAGTATCAATTAAAATGAACAATATTAAAGTCCCTAGGGAAATAAGAAGCCGCTAAGTTTATGTACGGAAATAATGAGCACTACGTAGCTTAGTTGGATAAAAACGGATTATTGTAAATGGGATCGAAAGAAACAATATTTTGATAAGAAGTTTAAAGGTTGAGTTAATTCAAAATTATAATAATAATTATTAATAAACTAAAAGTCCAAACAACGAACTCATTCATTACATAACATCATACACACTTTAGCCATCGTAAAGAGGAAACACCCCCCTAGCAGACAGTATTTAATTTACACATAATCATAGGATGACGGCACCAATGATGGACACTTTTAGCTGACCGGGGGTAGTATCCATTCCATTTAAAATAACAAGTAGTTTATAAAGTTTATCTTGAATAATATGCGAAGACATTAATGACGGTGGTTAAAACGCCGAATAATTACCCTATTATTATCCCCACTACGAAATACAACAATGTGAACATTGCTGTAAGTTATAGCCTATAGGATTAGTAGTCAAGTGCTCTGGCTACTAACTCCCTTACTTATAAACGTAGAATAACCTCGGAGTAGCTATGTCATATTTTGTCCTTATCCGTCGAATTCAAACCTCACAGCGAAAGGTAAGGACAAAAACATGGCATAGCTACTCCAAGGTTATTCCACGTTTATAAGTAATGGGGTTAATAATAACTATTATAAAGAGGTAAAGTTTGTGACGTTGTAGGGGGTAATCTCTGGATCTATAGAAGCGATTTTGAAAATTCTTTTACCAATAGGATGCAACGTTATTTGTGAGTGCCGTAAGTTATATATTAACCCAAAAAAAGTGAATTGATCAACGAAGTGGGCACGGGAACAGCTAGTATGTAATAATATGGTTTATGTCCCTTGTGGCTCTGACTTTCTTTTGACAAATTTTGTTTAAAATTAAAAACCTAACGTCAAAGCAACAAAGCACAAAGGTTACTGAATTATGTCGTTGATTATACCAACAAAATAAATATGTACGTGTTTGTATTGAATCACGGCAGAATGCTAAACAAAAAGGGCCACATAATAAACGGTTGGAAAAACACACAAGATACGGGATTAAAATACCGAATCTGACCCCCACATTCTTTGTTCTGGAATTATCAAGGACTCAGTACTTTGAAACAATCGCCACTGTTCTGTTCACGGGTTAAATTTAACTCGTGTTGAAATAAAATTATAGAAACATTTTAATTGATTAAATTTAAAAATTAGACTAATGAAACATTACGTTGAACATTTGTTGAACAAAAATGTTTTCCTTGTTTTGTTTTTCAAAACGGCTTCACTCGTAGGGAAACACCGTCTTATTTAGAGATATTTTAGGGAATAATCAACTAGTTCCATTTTCAAACTTGGGTATGAAAAAACGTCACCTAAAGAGCGATTTAATCGCTATTTACTGCTTCTATGTGCGAAGTGTAAAAGTTGCGTTAAGCGTTGGTTTATTTGATCTATAATAACCGAAATATTTTTACCTCCTATTTGGTTATAAAATAAGCCAAGCTGGCAATTGCATTGCGCTTTATGTTTAAAAAAAAAAACTAAATAGAGAAAACATTGTACAACGTAACACCACGATTTATTTCTCGTTCGTGTAGCGGCATCCAAGACAATTCTCAGTCAAATAATCCGGGAATGCTAATAAACTTGGCGTATCACGTTTTATGAGATTTTTCCCGTAAAGTGGTCTACATGACTTCATTTCTCGTTCGGTATTTGTGCCGATGTGAAATTAAATATTTTATTGCGGTTTTAGTAGGTGATAAAAAAGTATGAGTGCATTCGCGCTAGTTATTTGGTGCTACAAAATCGTTCAATGGTTAAAACACATCCTTTATTTTAGCGAAAATGCTGTTGGGGCTAGTAGTTAAGGCGCCTCTTATACATTTAATATAACTAAATACAACTAATAGGGTCCTGCGAAAAAAACATGCAATAACTAAGTCGTACTAAATACTAGAACTGTCTCACAGATTTCAAAAAAAACATTATTCGGCATTCTTCGTTTTAAAAAACTGGCCAAGTGCGAGTCGGACTCGCACACGAAGGGTTCCGCACCATTATCTATACAACATTAATTAGCAAAATACAGCAAAAAAAAAACACGTTTGTTGTATGGGACCCTCCTTTAGTATTTATTTAACTTTAATTTAATTATTTATTTTTAAAGTAAATATACAACTTAAATTATTCTGTTAATATTTCAAGCGTCTACCTGTTGCCGTTATTAATATCGAGCACAAAACGGCAAAAAATCACGTCTGTTGTATGGGAGCCCCCTCTCTTTCTGTGTTCTTGTTTATGTTTGTCACGAATAAATGATTTTCTTTCTTTCTTTCTTTCTTTCCTTAAAAGCAACAGAAATACATTATCTGTGAAAATTTCAACTGTCTAGCTATCACGGTTCATGAGATACAGCCTGGTGATAGGGTACGGAACCCTAAAAATTACTGCCTCGCGGATTCGGCCCGACTTAGGTAGGTACTGTGACGTCATGGAGTTTTACCAATGATTTGGCCAGATTTATCGTGCTAAAGGCAAGTCCATACGAAGTAATAAATAAAGTCTAGGTTCTTATGCAGAGGGTCTTGGCCAGCTCGATTAATGATCTAATACCTCACTCCAGGATAAGGGATCGATCAGCCGTTACTTTTATTGTACCGTCAAGGACTCTTATTGTTGAGCCACTATGGAACCCCGTCGCATAACGTTAATCATTAATTTTGGCGTAATTTCTTTCATGTCGCTTGACGCTGTCATTATGACAGGTTCCATAGTGGCTCAACAATTAAGGTCCTTGACTTTACATGCTTCCCTGGATGTACAGTCAAGTTCAAAGCCATTTGGTGGTTTACGAGTACACGTTTGCGAAGCAATTCAATGTTTCTGAACCCAGTGAAAATCTGTCATTTTCTAATTTACCAAGGTAGGTAGCGACAAACATCAAATTGAATACATGAGCGATACAGCCCTTCAAAATGTAAGAGAGCTTATAAAAAGTAAGCATTGAAAAGCTGACCGAATCGTCCTAGAAAAGTCCTGTTTGAATGCCTTCAATACGATATTATCATTCTCCTGCCCTTATCCCAACTTATTCGGGGTCGGCGCAACATGTATTTTTCTTCCATACTTCTCTATTAGTCGTCATCTCGGTAGTCACTCCCTTTCTAGCCATATCATCTTTCACACAGTCCATACATCGTTTTTTTGATCTTCTCCTACTCGTATAGCTTAAAAAATAAACAAGCAGTGCCTATTACATTAGAATTTAAGGTTTAACTTACTTTGTTTTTGAACATGATTAGACTAGACTAGAGTACAAGTAGTAATAGTAGCTTGAGCACGAACATTTTAATCATACCTCACGTTTTCGAATCGACTTCATTATTCGAAAACGTGTTCTGAATCTATCTGCTAAAACAGACTCACGTTTAAAAACATTATTTTAAGTATACCTACTTCAAGTTTACTAGTCGATGACGATTCGAAAGTCAACGTCAATGTCAACTTGCTGTCAAATTTTGTACTAAATACGGACACGAGGTGCTGATACCAATCGCTATACTCATTTTCTTATACGACGATACCTTAACGTTACTTACTCGATCGAAGGTATAGTTGACGAAATATAATTTGCATCTATTCGTCTTAGCGTTTTATAGTCTTACAGAGGGCCCTGCCAAGATGCACTACGCTAACTAGCGTTTCTATTCGTTTCGTTTTTAAACCTATCGCGTCACCTGGTACATGACGTGATACGAAAAGTCACGTGATCTACCAGTGACGCGATTGGTTAAAACGAAACGAATAGAAACGCTAGTTAGCGTAGTGCATCTTGGCAGGGCCCTCAGGTGTTAAGAGGCCACCTATGATTAAATCTGTAGTGTTCCGCGATCTGGATCTCAATAACCATAACGTTTTTGTATCTGTTCTTTTAATATATTAAACTAAATCATATTTACTTGAGACTGGCAAACGTGAAAACACCATTACAAATAAAATCCTCGATAGTTTTATTTTTCAAACATGACACCGTTTTTTGCATGTTTTTGGTTAAATCTTCGAAACCTTACAATCTTTAACGATGGTTTTCGATTCAATAGTTGAGAATATGTAACTTCTTAATCCTGGCAAGCCATTTTTTCAATAAATGTTGCGGTTTTAAAGTAAACAGCAATTTGAATTTGATGCTGTCATCGCGCGCGAACTATCTCCATCTCACATAATTCGCGCGGAAGCACATAAAGCCATCCCTTTTCATTCTTGTGGGGGCGTGGCGTCATAGGTGGCTTCTTAAAGGATTTATTACCCTATTGAAATAGAAAATATAAGCCGATTCAAATAATATTCATCGGTGCAAATAATATTTCTCCAAATATAAAAGTTCTAGTTCGGGGTACAGCCATCATGTTCAAAAACTAAGCATAATACGAAGTATATAATGTGACCCCTTGTTCGTAGCTTAAAGCAATCTACTCCGATATTCACAATTTTGTTTAATAAAACTACCTAAATATTATTTTTAATATGAGAGATATTTCACAGGAAATGAAAATGTTTCTTTACACAAGGAATGAATATCGGGATCGGTGAGTCTGAAAAGGGCACTTAACAATATAATACGAGTATTTGGGATATCGTCGGTGATACTACAATACCGCGTAACTAACAAATTTAATAAGATGCAAAATACACCTTATCCTGCAAGTCAATAAGGTACATTTTGCTACTTATAGAATTTGTTACTTACGCCTCATTACAGTATCACTGACGATATTACTCGATATTTTCTGCTGATTACTATGCTTAAGAACCGTGTTAGTTCTTCTATACAATTAAATGTATTTTTTTATCAAAATATTTTTCATGCTGTATAAATTGTATCTCCCACGACTGTGCCTACAAATACACGTACAAGCCTAGAACTTACTTTGGAATAGTTCCATTTGTGTGAGATGATCTCCTGATATTTATTTATATAAATGTATATTATTTGTCTAAAATATTATTTAAAAATCTTATCGCTTAATAGTAATGTCTTCCAGACTTAGAATGGTCTTTTTATTTTTTATTTGACCTTTTTTTTCAGAACTGGAGATGTCAGTCAGCCATCAGGTACCTTGCTAACTTTAAATATCTAAAGACAATACAAAAAATACAAAACACTTTATTGAAACCACACACATTTTTCAGTGTGCGTTACTAATTTATTCCTTAATTGTTTTAATGTAAGTATTCCATTTAATAAACAAATACAAATGTTAATGTAGTTGTCCTCTTAATTAATGCAGGGGCGAAAACCATTGTTGTCAATTAATATAATAAGGCTAAAATCAATAGTTATAACAATATAATTCTTTTTTGATGAAATTGTGTTTCAAATAATCAGTACAAATGATATTGATCTGATCAATAATGTACTATCAGACCATTGGAACCTTGACCCACCATAGAACTGTGTCACAGAGACGTTATGATTCAAGTCATAAGAACTGTCAAACAAATTGTTTTATAATGTCACTGTGACACCGTTCTATGGTGGGTCAGGGTTCCATTGGGCTGATAGTACTTAATACACGTTTTAATTGACATATTTGTAGACAGAGTTAGTAAATTTTGTTGGTTTGTGAATGAGAATTCTATTACAAGTCGGTTAATTATGACTTGTTTCTATTTAAAACATGAATTATCAAGAAAACAGATCTTTGTCTTTTGTCATATTTTTATGTTTTTAATGGGAAACATAATGCACAAAATTAGTATTTCTGATCAAATGTAGTATAAATAAATTAAAATACTAAATACGGTCAATACTGAAGCCAAAGGAGAATCTAACATCTGAACTTTCTAGACTATAACCCGAAACCAAAAAGAAAAAACAACATTATTTTCACAAAAACTTAACCTTCCGCGCGAAACCGTCATTAAAGCAAACTAATGAATACGAAATGAAACTCTTTGAGGCTTTGCTTGGCATCAGATGTCCATACATAGGAAAAGACGGCAAAAATTAAAAATTCGCACTTAAGCCCCTGTAGCTAGAGGCAAAATAATGACATGCCCTAGGGCGCTCCTCTGAATTAAAACTCCATTTTTATAAAATTGTTTCCAAGAGAGTAGCTCGCTTTTGTAAAAATGCGGGATCGTACACTTTAGCGTACGGCCGTTGTATGAATGCACTTTCCAGGAAATTATATAGAATTACACCGCGCGTATGGGTGAATGTTGCTGGTAAACTGTTGCCTTTTGAAATATGCATATTTCGAACGCGCTTTTTAGTGCTCGAGTTAGGTACTTGTCGTAAAAAATTGTGTGTTATGTAGGTGTTCTTGTTTACACGGCCTCCATTTGACGCGGAAAACCATATTGATTATGAAATGTTATCGTATTGTCAACGTTAAAATAACTATTTAATTGACAGTAATGGCGGCCGAGTTAAAAACAATGCGATAAAATGTCAAAGGCAATTTGTTCTATCCAGTAGATAGACACAAGGGGGGTTCATTTTACGCTGGAAAAAAAGGACGGAGTTATGTAGGAACTATGGGTACTAGAGATAGACAATGATTAACTTACTTAGGTATGTAGAGAAATACATACTTAAATACATAGAAAACATCCAAGACTCAGGAACAAAACAGTCGCGCTCATCACACAAATATTTGCCCTCACCGAGATTTGAAGGCAGGACCGCTAGCTTCGTAGGCAGGGTTACTACCTACTAAGCTAACACGTCATCACATAGTTAAGAATTTCACCAGTTAAAGATTAAATATATTTCAAACAACAATGTCCTTTAACAACCAAAACAAACCGGCATACATTAAAATCAGCCTCTCATCAGGTCGATACTCAATTTTCCTGCTCCAACGAGTTCTGAAGTAGTTCCACTCTCAAAGACTGAGCACAATAAAATTACCATCGGAGTAAAACACCGAAATACCACGAGCATTGGTGTTTGATGTCACAAAGACTAGAAACACACGGTGAAGTTTGCGGAGCGGGACCGTTCATGCACGCTTGCAATTTGGTAGTTTCGAGTAGGTAATCTGAACATATTAGAGCAGTACCTAAAGGTGAACATTATGAGTAAACAGTGCGGGTCGAACAAGAGACGGGCTTGTATATAATTAAGGGAAGACGTTATTTATGTACTGTAACGTGTTTTGCTGTTTATTGGGTTTATTATTATTTATACACAAATACATACTCGGGACAATAAAAACAACAGATGTTACAGTAACTTTAGATTTTTTCCTGTAACATTATAACACACCATTGGTCGTTATTGGGGGTTGGGGGATTGTGTTTGTGTTTGACGAAGTGTTTCTACATAATTTGTTATGTAGAATCATAGTAAAACTAAAAAACGGGACTAAATGACGCAATAAAATAAAATAAAATCCTCAACGTTTCGACTGTGTTACAATAGTCGTGGCACGAATAGACTCTAAATAAATGTTTATTTTACTACGCGATTAAGTCCTGATTTATAGTTTTAGAATGATTCTATCACGTCACTTCAAAAACACACATTGTTTTAAAAATTAACACAATATAATAATATAAATTATGCTAAGCAATTTGAAAAGTTTGAAATAATATGCTTTATAATTAAATTATATCCGTAACCTAAATAAATAAAATAAGAACACTCCAAATAAAAACAAAACAGTTTTATAATAGCTACGTTTAAAATCAAAATATTCGTCTGTATGTTCCCAAAGCTATTTAGCACTCTAAGTGGTTTTCTCGAGAGTCGATGAAACTGTGGTTAGCTTTATCTAAAGCCGTTTTGATAACATAAGATGTATACAAGTTGCTAGAAGGCTCCCATGAGCACTTGCGTATTTAACTTTAGGGTGAGTTAAACTATTTTACCTTCTACTCGTAGTAATACAAAACGTTGGGTGTAACATTGTGTCCACGACTTCTTAAGTTGTGAAACTTTTCCAAGATAAATTCTTGGTAATTTCCAAGAATATTCGTTTTTTTGGGATGGAAAGAGAACATTCTTAATGCCGTATATTTTTGAGAATGTTTTTAGTGTTTTCCTTCGGATGTTAAATCGTATTACATGGATGACGTTGACGTTTTTGGAGTTGTTGGTGAGTCTGTGGCTCTGCCTACCCCACTCTGGGAATGAAGGCGTGAGTTTATGTTATGTTGTGTTATGTTATGGATGACGTGGTTATTTTAGTGAAATGGGGGCAGTAATCCGGATAGACCCTCTACCAGTTTCTAAAATATAATTTTTGATAACTAGAGTTTCCTACTCTTGGTTTACTTCTAGTATATCTATATTTTAAGTCAATCATCAATTAAGAATTTTACATAGTTTGAGAGTTTGATAAGATATATTATAAGTATAATAAGGATATCACACGAGACACTACCCCCCCCCCCGTTTTCCTCATTATTGCAATTCTCAAACCGGTGTGATCTCCTTAATATGTCTGAGACTCACGGAAGTTTCATTTTTAAGATATATATTATTATGTGCTTCATCTATAAATATTTATGGGACTATCTCAGACAAATTATTATTTTCTTCTTTCAAATTAAGTATAAGGTTTGAACTATGGGTTCGAAAAAAAAACTTAATAATACATGAAAAACTTCCAAGTTCCAAACTTATTACACAAATATCTGCCCTGACTGGAAATCAAAACCCGAGGGCTTATTATCTAATGCGCTCACAATCGCAACCGGCTTCAAAGCGAACCAATTGTTTTCATTTTGTATGCAGACAAGCATTCGATTTTCAAAATGAAAACGATCGTGATTGCGAGCGCGTTAGACAATAACTTCGTAGGCGGTATCACTACCAAACCGACAAGGCTAACCTCCTCATCCAAATACACAAAAAACATTTAAAAAAACATTAAAGAAAGGTTACAATTCAATTCCCAATAAAATCTTCTATTAAACATATGATAAAATTTTACATTCTCGTCGTCTGTATGTTGAAAATACTTTTCTTGCGTTCTTTTACCATTGAACGATAACGGAGAATGGCATCCATTCTATGTTCGCTATCCTCCTGGCGAGCTCTAAACGTTCCGCTTTTAAATTCATGCAAGCTGAAAACGAATCGAATATCTACGTTTTTGTTTTTGGCGACGTAGATATATTCTAAAATCTATATTCTTAGTTATTTTGAAGTCTTGACTTCATATTAATAATATTTTGAGAAAATTTGGTACTTAATCTAGGCTACATAGATTTTTTTATTGCAAGGAGAAGGCACATGAATACTCAAGTCACCGCATAGTACTCATTAGTGGGATTTGAGACCCATAGATATTTAAATTTTCAATACTACAATCTCAAGACTGCAATCCTAAAACATGCAATTCAAATACATTGCTAGTTATTTAAAATTTTTTTGCTAATCCGTGATATTTGCAAACGGAGCCTAGATTTTATATTTTGTTTCAGCGATTACTGTATTTCTATTTAAGGGAAAAATACAATGTAAATGTAATCCGGTAGGCTGGTAGGTTCTGGTTACATTATAGCAAATATCACACACGTGAGTCACGTAGATAAAGCGTTATAGGCGTGGGCGTGTGTCACTGACGTAATTTGGTGTGCTACTGTAGGAGGATCAACAAACATTTTGATACGAAACGCTGGAGAATTATTATAGGGTCCTAGTGAAAAAGGGTGCAAGTCGACTTAACTCGTAATAACAAAGGGTATATATAAGGGTATAAAGTATACTAGACTTATACCCTTATTCAATTGATCTTTAAGTGACTTAAACCTTTTTTTCACTGGGATCCCAGTATTTTGGCATGAACGTTGACATGAAAACTATCAACTGTTAACATGTTTTGAATGGGTACAGTCGACTACAAATGTAATGAGGTCCAAAATTGGATACATCTCTTTTTAGTCGACTGTCTATTATTTTATCGAAACACCTTTCAACGAACGTATTTTCATTTGATCGAAAAGCATTTCTCTTCACTTGAGGGGATAGCCACACAATTTTACGTATTTTTTTTGGTAGACACAAGTCTAACCTAACCAAACCTACGTAATTGAAGTGTATGATATCATGAAAATATCATAGCTTCAGCAGAAAAATGCGTTTGATGAAATTAAATTCGATGAAATTATACAATCGGTGAAGTCAAATTCGACAAAATCGTTACTTACCGTTTTTAAGCCATAGGTACAGAATCATAAAACATTTTTTTTTCTAATTTTTAACTGTTTTTGGCCTCCAAGTAAGCAAAAATGCAATTTCTAATAGGCACGAATAAGTTTACAATTTCCGACACAGTTTATTCACAGCGTTCGAGTAAGAATCTCAAGTTTTTCATCAGCCCGCAAACTTTTTAAAGGGTTTCGCGAAGATATTAGTTCCTGGAAACATTTTCCACTACCAAATAAACTAGTTTGTACTTTGTAGCCCCGCTCGAGTTTTATCAAATTTATTCGGACTATTAGGAGAGGAAATCCCGAATTCTTTTTAGGGAAGTTTTCCGGAACTCGGATACAATGAGTTGATGAAGAAATGTTTTATTTGGGAGTGTTCTGTTTTGTTTGCGGGGTTTGTGATTGTCTTGGAGTTTTGACGGGCTCCATATCAAAGATATGCGGACTTCCATTGAACTTAATGCTTTTTCTTGTTTATCAGACACCAGAAATAACTTAGTTTTACAAGAAAGATAAGATAAGATAAGGTAGATTAATTTACCATAAGCATATACAAAAAAATAAAAGTGAAAACGAATTAAACAGCAACACAGTACTATATGCACATTATGCTAAAAAGGGCCCCCTCAGCATTGTGCCGCGGCAAGCCGTGACGCTGGTATTCTGAGAGACCCTGATTAAAACTAAATTAAACTAAACAAACAAGTGACGCACAAACACTAGCAACACATAAAAAAGATACTTAAAATCTAAAGAAACAGAATAAAAGAAGAAAAAAAATACTGACTAACACTGAACAAAATAATAATTCCCGGTTAGACGTTGTCAGTTACCTACTGCTAACGGAATTGGTAACACGAAATGAAGAACGAAGAGATTAAACATACAAAAAAAGGGTTATATCAGATGAGGGTTTTCAGTCATCCTACCAGGAGTTCAAAGCCAGTAAGGGTCTGCTCCAAACTGGCTGGCCTTAAGGTCAAACAGAAGTTAAATGGATAAAATGAATGAATGAACGAAGCAGCCACCTAAACTGTGAATAATAAGCCCTCTGGTTAGTAACTTAAAGAAAAACGACAAAGAATTAATCAACTAAGTAAGAATAGAAAAAAACTTCGACACTCCATTCGAAGTAATTGCCCTATTCCACACCAAATAATTCACCAAAGCGACCATTCTTTCAATGTGCAATAAGATCTAATTTCGTACAATAGACCGCTCCAATACCGTTTCTCGACAATATCGATTAGTTCAGTTCAGGAAATGCAAATTTACATTGTCTCTCCTTAATTTAAGACTAAACGCCAGCGAGATTTGTATGCACATCTGTCTTGCACTTCAGGAAAGGAATTCAAGCTTCAATGGATTGCCAGCCAATCGTTATTTCACGGTAAAATGTCTCCTTTTGGAGTCCGTGGCAACTCAACAATGTTGCATCACGGTGCACCGGTCTGATCGTTTTTACTTCAGGGGTTTATGTAAGAACAAAGTGTAGGATTTAGCATTTGCCGAGGAAGAAAGAATTTTCTTGGAATTTCTTCTTTATAGCCAAGTTACCTTATATACTATTAATAAAGTAATCTTAAGTCAGTTGTCCATTTTAATAACCTCAAAGGAAATCCCTGAAACGTCGAAGAAAATTGACTTATCATTTATTTTTCTTATTTTTTTTATAACCCCTGACGCAAAAAGAGGAGTATTATAAGTTTAATGTATACTATCAGCCCATTGGAACCCTGACTCACCATAGAACGGTGGGTGTTACAGTGACATTACAAAACTGTTTGTTTGCCACTTCTTACAACTTGAGTTATAACGTCACTGTGACACAGTTCTATGGTGGGTCAAGGTTCCATTGGGCTTAGCTGTATGTCAATCTGTAGCATTGTACCTCGCAAACGGAAAAACCAACTAGTTTAAACAAGGTTTTTCCAAAAGGAAGCTAGTTTAATCAGGATGGATCTAAACTAACTTGAATGAAATTCTGTTGAGCCGTTTATAGAGTAATCAGTTCTGAAAGAAGACGTTGCCATTATCTTGGGACCTAGTAAAAAGTGGGTACAGGCTTCTGAGGTTCGAGTGAAAAAGGGTATAACGTCTAGTAGTCTCCGAATATGATTTACACCCTTTTTTATTATAAGCGAAGTTTACTAAAGACCTTTTTCACAAGGACCCAGATATCTGGGGTTTGTATGTATTTAAAAGTTATACCTGAATAAGCATGAGAAGGCAAAAAGAGCGATTCAGAAAATGATTGTAAACAGTATTGTAATGTGGTTGATCATATAACATATGTTTTATCTCAAGAAAGCGGGTTTGCTATACTTGTTAGTTGTAACACGTATAGACACGCACACTTCGGCGACGCTTAGTGATGACAGGTTCGCACTCATAGGTAACGTGAACGTGTATCTACACACACAAGTATGGAAAACCTGCTTTCGTGAGATAAAAAAACTGTAGCTTTTGTTTAATACGCCTCAATCGCTCGTTATATTATAAAAATGGCTATTTATTAAGTTTCAACAATTAGATTTCTTAAGCTTCTAATTTATTTCTTTCTCAGGTAATAACTCAATCACTTTCCGCTTCTGCGCACTTCGATACAATAAGGTAAAAAACCCTTTCTATTTCAAAATACTTATTCATTTTCTCATCGCAAAATCCCAATTCCGGCTAATCAAGTATTCACAGTGCGGCTTAAAAGAGCCACAAATTTTATTCAAAACCCTTTTAGACGGTCGGTCATTTTCTTGCCAAAGGCTCAAAATATATTTTTTCGCAACGAGATCGTTTCTTTTTGTAATTAGACATTATGCAGGTTTCGAGTGGTTTTAAGTATTTGTTGCTATTGCAATGGTATTGTTAACTAGGTAGTCTTTACTATCAAGTTAATAGAAATATGATAACGTTGGCAATATAATGTAATGACATTAGGGGTAACGATCACGTGAAATAAAGGTCTAGGGTCTACCAGAGATTGTTTTTGACAATATTTAATGTTATCGTATTGTCAACGTTTTGATAGCTCTTATTTACTTGACAGTAAAAGCGGCCGAGTTGAAAAAATTACAATAATAGGTCAAATACGATTTGGATTTTACCTCCTAGAATAGACTAGGTGCAGCTGCAAAGAATCGTTCAAGAGCTATGTTTTGGTTTCGAAAATAACATGGTTTTGAACAATCAAAATACCAAGCGATACTTTTCTTACAAAAATAAAGCGCTCTTCAATGTTTACTAATGTAGCGTGGGTTACTATGTTTAAAGATAAATATTTACTTAATAAGTACTTATATAAAAAAAAAAGCATTAATGCTCTAATGTTACAACAACCATTTTTTTTTCTAATGTTAAGTAGACCATAATGGTCATTAAGTTCTAATGACTACCAGAACTAATCATTGTTTGAACGAAATAAATAAAAAACGGGTTAATGAAATTAGTGGTAGTGAAATTAGGATTAAAATATTTCGGGCTACAACAGGAGAACCACTTTTATGGCATGTAAAGGGCAACCAAGCTTACAAGACACCTGATGGTAAGTGGGATTTGTAAGACCCAATTGCAATCTCAAGACTGCAGTCCTAATATTATGAATGCGTTGTCAACTTTGAGGTCTAAGATGGTATGTTTCTATAAAAATAATTTACCAGCTGGCTTACCCAAGGAACACAACTGGGGTCCTAGTGAAAAAGGGTATAAGTCTTCTGAAGATCAAGACAAGTGAAAAAGGGTTTAAAACTAGTATACTCCGTTCATGTATATACCGTTTTTATTACGAGTTAAGTCGACTTGTACCCTTTTTCGCTAGGACCACAATGCGAACACAGGTGCCAGGCGGCAGGTTAGAAGATTGTAGCTATATATGGACCAATAGACGGACGGTGTAATAAAATATTGCTAAAGCTGAGCATTCACGACCACTCCGACGAGCCGAATAGAGCAGCGTCGCGCTAGAATAAGTTTAAAAGTACTTGGCGCGGTCCGTTGGATTTCCAAATGGACGGAAAGCCAGCGCGACGCGACAACGCGCAATCCTAATGAAACTAACGTGAATGTCGACATTAAACGTTGGAACTCGCCACGCCTCCGCGCCAAATGGCGTCATTCTGAATGCGTTTTCTAGCTGCCATTTTCTAATCAGTTTGCTCCGTAATGTCGCACCGTTGAGGCGTGGCGTGGCGCGCTCTTGAATGTGGTTAAAATATTACGCCCATACAGTTGTATACACTCCATCTGTCGCCAAGACAAACGGCGCGTCCGTGAACGCCTAGCTTAAAACAATGTCTAAAGCAGGCCCAGTGCTGTTGATGTAGGTTTCATTTCTCATGGATCTAAATAAAATTCGGTTTCGAAATGCCGCTTTGTGACTGCTATACGACTACGTACATCGAAGAGCATAACTCAGGCCGGGTTAAGCTATGCAAGCTCCAGATTTGCATGATACAGAGCGCTGCAGCGTTTCGGTGTAGAAAAAGGGATGCATACATAGGCATTTGGAGCATTAATGTGGTTTTACTTAACTAGGAAAGCAATGAAAACTGTTTACATAGTTATGTGCTTAAGAACGTTTACTGGGCTCTTTGTTAAGTTATAAACTAGAAACAACGTGTAGAAGTAAGATATAAGTTTTGCATCAGTTTACCAAGTAGTTTAGTTTAATTAATCTTTGTTAACCCCCGACGGTAAAAGGGAGGGAGTTATAAGTTTACGGTGTTTATCCGTGGATCTGTTTTTTACGTCGTAGATTCCAAACTGTTGGACTGATTTAGACGCCTTTTTTTTCAGAAAGCTAGTTTGACGTGTTACAGTATTGGTTTTAAATCGGCTTTCATTACATTATGGTGGGCCGAGTTAAAAACAAGACAATAACATTTCAAATAAGATATGGTTTTACCCGGTAGAATATAGGCCCATACGGAACTACCACCATCTTATCATTTAACCAATCGCTAAGCAGCATTGTTCGCATTGTTGTGTTTCGGTATAGGGATTAGACAACCGGTTAAATTACTAGCCCAGGCATTTCATCTTAGTCCTCAGGGTAGGCAATGCAATTACGGTCTTAGGTTTGCAATCTTAAGATTGTAGTCTTGAGATAGATCCCACTTACCATCAGGTGGCCTGTGAGATCGTTCGTCTATCCCATGTCATTAAAAAAACTACACTTAGGAAAAAGAATCAAATCTTGGGGATGACCTACATATTTAATTTTGAACATTCAAAGACTTTAATTTGGTACCCACATTAGGTCCAAAGTCAATCTGACATTCTACAATAATAAGGTTGAGTTTCCTATAATTAAGTTACAAATGACTTGGAATCTCTAATGACATTGACGACTTCAAGCATATTTTTTCACAAATAAACGTTCGTGACCGATCTTGCGTTCCTTAGTATAAAATTCGTCATGCAAGTAATTGAACAAAAACAGCCATTCCTCTTTAAAGCACAATCTTCATGTTTCCGTTTTAAGTAATCATACTTACACAAATTAAAATTCAAAGATGTAATTTCTACTATTACCATTAGCGCCAGTGGAGTGTCTTAAAGAGCACTTAGGGCTGATTTATCGGGCTCGACAGGTCTGATATGGGTCTCACGAGGGTCGTATATAATTTTGATATAGTGCTTAAGCAATCCTTAAGCAAAATCATTGTGTGCTAAATTTTGAACGAATTTCCGTTATGTTAAAGTATAATGTTCATTTGAAATTTTGATGAAATTTGTTAGGAAAGGTTTTAAGAGAGTTTTCTTTTCTAACTGACGGGGTTTATATTGATGTTTTCTAGTTTAGGAATAATACAACCGAAGTCTAATTTGGCCACATATTTGCTCTCTTTAGATGGCAAATATGTCTATGGATCTTAGATCCCAGAACTGTGTACACGTTTGGATTATCTGCTTTATCTCCCACATTTTCATAAATTAAACACGCATTTTTCTCTAATATGGTTATTCAACCTTTCAAAACTGTTATAATGCAAACCTTACCTTAACCATAACTTCAATAGGTGATCTTCAAAAATCCAAAAAAAAAATACGTGTTTAGTTATTGCAACTGACTTAAAGAACTCCCTCTAGGATCACTGTTTTGGAACTACGACAGGTGTGATTGTATTTCTTAATATAGAAGAACAATATTATCACGCCTGTCGTTCAAAACAGAGATCCTAAAGGGACGTATTTAAGTCAGTTGCAAGAACCAGATAAGTTATGTAATTACAAGACTGTGAGACAAGACAAAAAAAAATCGGATTACTTCTAATCCCAGCCAAATAATTTAAATTACCTGGATAAACTTATTTCATAATACAAATCATTACTGCCCCCAGTTTGGCGAATTTTTTTGTAAACCTACCACCTAAGTTGTTTTTGAAATAAATAAATAAATAATTCAACTCACTAGAAGTAAAATCACGAGAAAAGCCAGTTTCACATAAACCGGAATTTACTTAGTTTTTTATAAAATATCCAATCAAAAATAAAGTCTAACCTACGTTTAGTCCTGTTTAAATCATTAGAAAGTCGATAACTGTGTTCACTATATAAACTTACTGGAATTTAGCGAACAAAATCGCAAATTTAAAGCTAGTTTCACATAAGCCGGAATGTAACCAGGTACGTTAGCAGCGTACTAACTGAACAATACGTGTCGTTGGTTAACCGCTATACATTTGTGACAGTAATAGGAGTTCCTGGTGTAAGCTGATTGACGTTTAGTATATATTATGTTCCCTTTGTATCCAACTTCAAAAGGGAGAGGTAACGCTAAATTAACATTGAGAATATAAAAACAGATTAATTCACTTTACGTATTAGTGTTTACGATTCACATTAAAGAACTGTTATAACCATGGAAATGCTTAGTATAAAACTGTTATCACCATGACAACGGCTTCGGTTCCACTATGGGGGCATTATCATACCGTTAACTATATTTTAACTAGCAGTATGTACAAGAACATTAGTTTAAAACATAAGGGTTATGTGTTTGACCTGTATGACAATGTATGTTTGTTCCTTTGTCCGCTTGTAACTAATCAACGGCTCAACCGATTTGGATAAATGATGCGTCATTAGTTTCGTATTGATGGCGCAAGTGTCACATAAAAAGTGGTAAGTACATAGGTATCTTAATATTTAAATCAAAATGTCAGATTTTAAGAACTTTAATATTTTTACCATTTATCGACGACAATATAAAAAAATGCAGTAGGGTTTTTAAAACACATTTTTATATAACAAGAAAATTAATTAAAAATCCTAACACACTCCCAGTAGTAGCTAAGAATGAGAATCAAAATGATTAATGGTTTCTGAGCACATGTCGCTTCGGTATTGCCGCGATTTAAGAAAAACTCGTCTACCATTTAACTAAGTTGTTTTATACGTAACATAAATAATAAATAAAGAAATTGGCACAGTAATTAAAATCCCGTTTCGACATTTTCATGTTAACAATGGTACTTTCCATTTAACTTTAAAAAAGGATAATAATCATGATATTGAAAGCTAATTATTCCACGTTAAACATTTTAAATAGGTTTTTAATATGGTTTTGTTCTCACGAAATTTTATTGTTCTTTCGAAAATTTGCAATGGAAAATTAACACGTTTATTGCGTTCTCTCCATGAAATCTCACTTTAAGGTCTCACTTTAATTTGTAGATACGGTACGGGTGCAGTATTTTCTGGATGAAGCCCTTACTTGGGCAAATACTACGTTAAGGAGGGCTCGTTGAAATATAGGCAATCGGTAAAGAATCTTTACCGAATCAAAACAAAGCGTAGGTATATCGGGTACCGATGATACCACACAAAAAAGTCAGGTACTGCCAACGACATTAAAAGTGAGCATTCAATAGGGTTAAATAAAACATAAATGGTTCCCCTATGGAATCCCTAATCGTCATTTGTCCTAATGCATCGTTTGTCCGAATTTTAGTTTATCCTAAAGCCATTTTCTCTTAAATTGTAACACTTTTTAGTGTTGTTATAATACAACCCTAACCTAACCGAACCGCAGATATAATTGGAAAATTTGAAAAGTTGCCTGACTCATCTTAAAACCAGTTTATTATGACAAACGATTTGTTAGGACAAACGTTGTAAGGGATTCCGAGGGACACCGAATATATATTTATATAATATATACTAGAGGACGCCCGCGACTTCGTACGCGTAGAATTAGTTTCACGCTACTCCCCCCCATTTCTTCCCGTTGGGGGTCGATTTTCGGAAAATCCTTTCTTAGTGCTCACTTACATCATGAAAGGAACCCCTGTACCAAATTTCAAGTTTCTAGGTACAGTAGTTTCGGCTGTGCGTTGATATGTCAGTCAGTCAGTTTTGCCTTTTATATATATAGAATAGATAGATAGATATGTAATCTAGATAATATTTAACATACTCGTTCTTTACCTAAAAATTACGATATAATGGAGTTTGTATGTGAACGTTTTTATTAGAACCCCTTCTTTACAACGCTACTCGTTCTCATTTACGTTCCGCTTATCCTTCAAATTGCATCGTACAAATTACCTAAATTAGATTTGCCGCCTATCCTTGCGCGCATATAATCTCAAGTAATTTGAGATTTTACTCAAGCGTGTGATATGGTTACTGAAATCTACATTTAGAAATTCATAATGCGAAAAGTAATGTAGTTTAACGAATTTTTTTGTGTTAAATGTAATTTTCTAAAATTTTGTTATTTCTTAAGGTAAATGAATGCGTTAGGATTTTTTTTTACTAACGCATAATGGTTCTGTAATACAAACTGTGTGTTTTCATTTGTTTACTTACCAGGTTCAAGTTTTGTTTCCGTTGGTTTTTTTACGTAGCTACCGTAAACGAAAAAAATACAGCATTAAACAAAACGTAATAACAATATGACGATGTCAAATTAAAAACAAGTAAGCGTTGATTTACCTAGTTCTATTGATATTTCTTTATTTATTTTCGCCATTGGACCCGTGTGGTTGCCGGGTTAGAATAATGCCACTCCATATCTTCCCTTGGATGTTGTAAGAGTCGAATAAGGGAATATAGGCTTGTAGCAGTGTTAGGCGATGGGCTTGCAATCTGTCACTAATACGCTGGTAAACATCTTAGCCTGATTGTGCAAAATGTGGTTACAGAATTACCAACAAGTTTTTAAAGATGTTGGTAATTCTGTAGCTCTGCCTACCTCACTCTGGGAATAAAGGCGTGAGTGTATGTGTGTATGTATGTATGTGTAAGCCTTTTAAGAGATATCAGATCTGAAAGCAAGAATCGTCATGTTTTTCAAGGGTTTATCTGATAAATATTTATCATTCTTCCTGCTCAAGTTAAAGTACGAGTATCTCCAAAACACTTCTTTCTTCGCTACAAAGACAAATTTCATTTAATTGCCTTTCTCTTCAGCACTCGGTCCCTCGACTCAACCGCTTACAGTACTGCAATCCTCCTGTCCCCTTACCATGAGTTACAATTATCGTACTCGATAGCGATTCGAATGCTCTGTCCCTCACTGTATTCTTATAGAGCGTGAGGGACAAAGCATTCGACTCGCTAGCGAGTACGGTTATTGTAACTCATGGTAAAGGTACAGGAGGATTACGGAGCGTAGGAGCAGTCACTACAATTCCCTTGACGCCGGAACGAGATCGATAGTTGTAATTTGAAAATTAAGGCCAGATTTACTTCTATTTTGTTGCGGTTTTGTTGAAGTTTCATTTCAGAATTGCAACCCAAATGCGGTCAGCGTTGTTTTGATGCTATTCGATCGTATTTGGTACGCATTTTTGAACTCTTTTTAAACATTAAGGTCCAAAAGGGGTGAAGGAAATTTTTGGTCGACGACACTTTCATCCAATCGCTATATATCGCTCGAACTACGTGGAATTCAGTCGTTACTAAGTGCAATAGAAAATTCATCTTCGAATAAAGCATCGGATAAAATGAGTGTTATGTGTCGGTATGTTGACAATTCGATTGTACAAAAACTTGACTTATGATAATGATAAATTATTCTTTGTATATTTAGTAAAAGTATTTTAATATTCGCAACTGACATTGGCACAAGCCCTGTCTTTGGCTGCCATTAAAGAGAAGAAGAAGAAGTATGTAATATTTTACATGGATGTATAGTAATATTTTTTTCCTTTAAGCAGACTTGTTAATTAGTGCAAGTGGTTTGTAACCTAAATAGTTAACTAAAAAAAGAGCATGAGCAGGTAGGTCGAAAAACCTGCACGACAAGCAAACTAACACCCTCCAGTTCAGTCTTCTCGTGATCACGGCTGTTGAAACCCAGTTGAAGCGTCGAACTAAATTTATTATGCGTCTTAGTCCCGTTTAATTAATGAATCGTGTTTAGTCTAAAACAATGTTACTTGCATTATCTAGGTACATGGTCATACGCACATATGCAAAGCGAGGCCAAAGCGATCTAAAATGCTAATATTCAGCTAGTTCCGCGGTTAAAATGCAAACTATCCAAAATTACCCGTACACTGAACTGCCGTTACGCATTATTCACCTGAAATTTAACAATATCGGTATTTGCTACGGAATAGCAATATAAATCGAATTTGGCATTAAGATTTAGATTACAATTGAATAGAATATATTTATTTCTCTAAATGTTTAACATTGAGAAAAATACCATCTATGGCTTAAAGCTGGAATTACGGTGGGTTTTTATTTCCTAATTTAAACACTGATTGGCGACCTTATAAGTTAAAAAAAAATGTTATCGAAGGCTGTTTGTTTACCGCCGCCTTCACAAGGACTCTGATCTCGGTGGTTCAGTCTATGCTTGGAAAGGAATGCTTTTCTTTTGAAAAAAGACAACGGAAAGAGCCCCATTTTCTTCCTAGGATTAAAATAAGTGTATGAAAATTCATTATCTACTGTCAATTGCGATTTTTTATTTAAAAATGCTCTTTATTGCAAATAAAATCAAAAGGACTTTGGAAAAAATCCCATACACCCAACTTGTGGTGAATGGATGCAGTGTTGAGCGGAGGCGGCAGTTTACTGTGCATGCATCTTTATACTCGTAGTTTAAAAAAAACTCCAAAGGAGATTCTGAATTTGTCGATATCTTTTTTCAAAAACACTTATAATAATGTTTTTGGATCATTTCCTCGCATATGTTTGAGAAAAACATTATAAGTATATGCCTCGGCGGAAACCGAGATTGCCTCGGATTTTAGCAGACCTGGCCAAGGCTCAGCCCGCCAACGACCTCGTCAGGCAATCCCCTACTTTCCAGGCCTAGGTAATAATGTACTATTGTACTGTCGGTACATCGGCCCATCACAATCTCGGGCCGACACGAGCAGTCACGCCGATGAACTCTAAACTTCAGCGGCGGAGTGACGGCGCTCGGACGGCGGGCTTGCGGTTGACAGGCGGCTATAGTTAATGTATGTGTCGCTACCTCGGCGCAGTCATCTTTTTCTCGTTGATCGGCTGCCCAATTTCAAAAGCCAGCAAAGGTCATTGAGCTTATTTTACAGGAGAGCGAAAAAACATATTTTGTCTCAGCCGTACAAGATTTTGCAATATTTGTTCAAGAAGTGATACTTTCTCGATTAATTAGATTAAAACGAATACGATTAAATTACATGTTTTATGTGCCATACTAGCTTTTTAAATTAAATACAAATAAAGAATCAGTGATCCCGATGATTTTCAAGCCTCTCTGTTTTTTTCAAAAGCTAGTAAGTGCATGTCACATACTTACTAGGTTTTTGAAATAGTTTTGTGACATACTAGGTTTTCAAATGGTCAAGCTCGTTTGTTTTGTGCACTTACTAGGATTCGGGGTGGGGGTCAATGTGAACCTGAGTGAGATAGGGCTCTAAATGATTTTGCATCCGGTAGGGACTTGCTAGAAACCGCGTTTTATGCAAAAATCGCAAAATTGAATTTTTGAGACTGCCGTGATGTCCCGCTGATGACGGCGGTGGACAATCGGCACAAGTCACTTGTCCCAACTGTTGGTGAGGAAACGATTAGCTATCGACTTTTTTTCTCGCTCAAGAAACGAACAAAATATATACATCCGTATTCACAAACGTCACTATGAGGTCTCACTGTGCTCACGAACGCACGGGGTGGTTCAAATCGTCTCATAAACTAAAGGTCAGTCAAAAAGGACCAATCACAAAGCTGTATTGAAGGTTTACTCAGTGAAGGATCCCTTAAGTATTGTTTGTGAATACGGGTGTTAGATCCCGTTTGACTATTGTTTTGTAAGTGAAGGCAAACATGCACACAGGGCCTCTATTCAACACGGTAAAAACCAAATCGTGTTTGCCCTGTTATCGTATTGTCAAAGTTTTGATAGCTCTTATTTACGTGATAGTAATGGCGGCAGAGTTAAAAACAAGACCATAACAGGTCAAATAAAATTTGAATTTTGCCGTGTAGATTAGAAGCGCTGGCCCTAAGGCCGGTTGTAGACGTCCGTTGTTTTCACCGGACAAAGGACCGTTTTTTTTGCCGGACGTCGATGGACCGTCATCCGGTGCGTCTACACACATCCATTGTAAGCCATACACTACCGCAAGTCCGGCAAAAAAAACGGTCCGTTGTCCGGTGAAAACAAAGGACGTCTACAACCGGCCTAATGGTAAAATAACTGGGATCTGAGACCTAAAGAAATTAGCATTCTCAATTATACAATCTTGAGATTGCAATCGAAAGACTTCTGATAGATGAATGGACGATTTTACAGAGTTCATGTTTCTTATTACTCTAGAATTTAAAATATTATAAGTACTTGTAACGTATTTTAATTCTCATTTGCCTACTCGTGCAAGATAATCATATCAGTAAAGATATTAGAATAATATTACGCGTAAACTCAAGATGAATTCTAAGATAATAACCGCCACCGTACCGTGACGAAACGAATAATTTAAAGCTTTCGTCTTAACAAGGCAATTCAGCTTTCTGTTAGGGTTGCCAACTCTTAAAGAAACAACGGACAAAGTCTTCCGGAATTCCGGTAGATTGAGGTTAATTAGTATTTTTTCTGAACTTGTTTTATGACGTTTTTAATTTCTTTAAATTCAAGTTAAGTAAAATACCTATTTTTACCTATTAAAAAGCTTAGGCTCGACAATAAAAACGCTTAATTACTATCAAAAAGTGTACCTGTGTGTGTCTACAATACTGCTGTGGATTACTAATGCGGCTTGGTATTGAACCAACATACTTACCTACATTACAGACAATTCATGATTGAAATAATCGTTACAGTCAGTTTATAATCAGCATTTTCCGATAATTTTACATCGCGATCGCATTGTGTACAGGCGTCAATTTGTAATTTTGTATAGAACTGTCGTATGTTTCAAATACGCGCTGCTACCGCTATTAAACTCCTTTTGAGAGTTACCACAAACGTGATCAAGGCATTTTACATTTAAAATGAAAACTAGACACACTCCGACCGATACGAAATGTATCCTAGTTTTACGTATCCAAACCCCCACCAAAAAAGACAAATCCGGAAAAAGCCGGACGGATGGCAGCCCTACATTCTGGAGATAAATTAAACACTCGTACGGAAAGCTTTGGTTAGCTTTGTTCCAGATTTAATTAAGAATGGCAGGTTGAGTGGTCGTGAGGTGTTGGAACTAAATGAGGTTTACTGTTTATAAGAATGTGTTGTTTTAGGGTTATGTTTAAAATGTGTGAACTAAATGATATGACACTAATCCAAGAAATATTTATTAAATTTATTTGTTACAAATAAATTATAAATCACATTTTTAAATATCATTTGCCTACTTATGTATGGTAATAATATTAGTAAAGATATTAGAATAATATTACGCGTAAACCCAAGATGAATTCTAAGATAATAACCGACACTATATAGCACGTTGTAGGGTATGTCTTGTGAATACCAATTAACGGGTTGATTATAATAAATCAGTGAAGTCGTTAACCTAGCCTTTTCTTCATCGTCCATGTAATTCAAAACCTCTCAAATATGAATTAACCGTTATAATATGAATGACAGCAATAATTTAATTGAAATTATGTTTTACAATTCGCTTTTCAAAAGATTGATGTTTAATCTTGCCAATTTAGCAATGGTAAGCAACTTCTGGTCTCTTTCAGATGATAGGATCTGGCTGTTTAAAATGCCGATAGCCATTTACATGGCCAGTCGCTTATTAAAGTCTCGCAGTAACTTGACGTGACAGCCGCCCGACTCTACATTCTCATACATAAAATGCATACTACCATATAGGCCGAAATACAGTATGTATGCTTTCAAAGCAAGTATATTTAATGCTTTAAATTAGAATAGAATAGAATAGAATAGAAAAACATTTATTTCGCTTAATTATAATCAATACAGTGTGTGAAAAGTAGTGCTGCGAAAATGGTATCCACTCAGCTATATGCCGTACAACTTGTCGGAGGTGCGACGCTGGTTTTCTGTGGACCCGCGGACTGGTTTTGCTAGACAGCATACATTGCATTCGCTTGTCCCTCCAAGTTACAATAGGGAAAGCATTTATATATGAAAGAACTCAGTATCTACTCAATAAGTGCTTATATCGAATGAATTCTGTTTTAAGAAGTAGGTATAACACAATAATAATTAACTTAACCTAACCTGCCAGTGTTTTCATACCTGTATTCAAATTTGAGCCTCAACACGAAACCGTTTACATTAAATTTGAATGGATAGTAAATGCGCTTTTAAAAGTCGCTTGAAGGTAAATAATGATTTTACCTTCAAGCGACTAATTACGAAGGTGAATTTGACACGAACTGGCTGTTTTTGTCGCAAAATCAAGTTATAGATTTATATGTTACGTTCGATAAATCTTCTAAATTATCGATCTAAACAATTATTTTTGTAAAAATATAAAATTCTAAGAATTTTTACGACGCAAAAATTACTATAAAACATGCATCATAAAAGGTTTGCCGTATATGAAAGTATTATGTTCTGAGTAAAATAAATAACACACGTCTACGAAAAAATACCAACATCATACGTCGCAAACCTTTTTTTCTGTTTTTTGAAGACGTAAGCAAATATTGAACTTCACTTTATTTGCCTTAATTTACCTTACTTTGACGCAGATGGAATTGTCAGCTAAAGCAGCTGTGTCATATCACTTTACTTTTGCTGTACTGTTTTTATCCCCGTCGTCTAGTGAAACAAAATCTCGCCATTTGTAGATAAATGCGGTTCTCGTAGAGTGCTATTTTAATTTGGCAGAACAGATAGAAAGCCTATTCGTGTATTCGGAATATGGAAACGCGTTTTTCTTTTGTTATTTTAACTCTTACTCGTATCAGAGAGGATGGGACTTAAAATGTTGAAAACAAAGTTTATACGGGCGTCCCTCGGAATCCCTAACAACGTCTGTCCTAACACATCGTTTGTCCGAATTTTCATTTGCCCTAAACTGGTTTTCAGATGAGTCAGGCAACTTTTTAAGTTTTCTAATTATATCTGCGGTTCGGTTAGGTTAGGGTTGTATTATAACAACACTAAAAAGTTTAAAAATTTAAGTGGAAATCGCTTTAGGATAAACGAAAATTCGGACAAACGATGCATTAGGACAAATGACGGTTAGGGGTTCCATAGGGGAACCAGTTTATACTATATTTGACATGATGAATAAGTTTGAAGTTACGTTCACTTTAGTTTCACTTAATGTATTCGGAAACTAACCCCTAACTAGGCGGAAAAAGCTTTTAAAACTATTAGGAACTCTAAGTTGTTGCATTCTATTTAAAAAAAACTTATACCTATGCGTACGTACGCATAATTTGGTATCCATCAAAAATTCAAAAGTATCTCTGTTTATTTGTTTATCTGAACATTTACATGACAAAACGCCTCACTTTCATTCAATTTGGCAAGGAGATAGGTGGCATCCTGAAGGACATAGGTCCCTTTTTATTCCGTAAAACTTTTTGGTCCTCTAAGGAATCGATAAATATAATATGATAAACTAGAGGACGCCCGCGTCTTCGTACGCGTGAAATTAGTTTCCCGCTACTCCCCCCATTTCTTCCCGTTGGGGGTCGATCGAATCCTTTTTTAGTGCTCACTTACATCATGAAAGGAACCCCTGTACCAAATTTCAAGTTTCTAGGTACAGCAGTTTCGGCTGTGCGTTGATATATAAGTCAGTCAGGTTTGCCTTTTACATATATATATGACTTCTGGACCAGCAAAGTCGTACACAGAAACTAGTTAGTAATAATTATTATATACATAGTTACTCATTTTGTTGTGATTTATATTTGTTATACCAAAGGTTTTTTATTGCGCTTATTTTTTATGTCTATATCATCTAAAGGTTGACTGGTAGATGATTGTAGCAGGTCCGCCTTTTGTATTCCAATTTTGTTTTCGTGCTAGTGTAAATAAAGCTACACTAAAAAACAAAACATTTTTACACACTAGAAACAACAATCACACAGTCCGAGCACAAAGCTCGAACTTTTTATTTCAGTTTTATAGCTGTTAAAAGCTTTTAGAACTACACTTTGTCGTATTAGCGCTATAAATGTGTTAAAATTGTCAAATAATCCAACTAGGAAAACCTTAATTTTTGAAGTGAGACAATTAAAACGCAGGGACAGTAATGTCATTTTACTTTTCTTTGTGCGCTGGCTTCAATAAATTAAAGAATAATTATTACTCAATAAAAATGGAGATAATAAGGTAAATTTAATAAAAAATATAAGGATTTTCCTTTTACTGTGGAAGGTTAAAAGTGAAAATTAAGTCAAACTTTAAGAAAATAGTAAGTCAAACTTAAGATATTATCGATTAAAGTGTTTTGACTCGCGTTAAATTCGAATATAGGGCGAGGTTTTTTTACTTTATTTATTTACCACTTTGCTGTTTACTTGATAACTTTCTAGGGTAGTAATTATTTAAGTAGCTATGTTCAAATATTTAATACTATGGTAACAATTAGAATAAGGAAGAAGAAGGATTATATTTTTTTACCCGACTACATTTAAACAATAGAACTACTTTATACATAAAATGCAATCATAGAAAAAAACATTCAAAATTATTTAAACTTAAAATCCAAAAAAAATTATATAAAAACATTATTTACTAATAATGTCGACTATGAATTCATACATAATTCCGGTTCAAATTATTAACTAACGCAATATTGATTCAAGGACAATAAACCTATTTAAGTTAAAGTATGCTCTGTCACTTTCTGCCTAATTCAAGTGTCACAATGACAGAAAAGGTCAAAGTATATTTCAAGCACAATTTAGCTATTGCGCGTTTGTGAATAAGAGGGTAAATTTTCAATTGTATGTTAATGACAGACAAGCGGACATCCTGCCAGACAATACGGATGCTCACAAAGGAAGTGCTGACTTATACCTAAGCCCGCGTCCAAAATTGCAGGCGAGACTTGGCATCATAAGCATACCTTGCAGGTGCATAGCTGAGCAGCTGAATATTAGGAAATTTACGGTGCAGTCTAGTGCAGTCTGCATCATTATGTCTTGAAAGCAATGGGAAAGTGGAATTTGTGGAACTCTAGCTTTTGACCACAGCTATGTTTTGCCTATAATTCGCTTAATGTTGTGACAATTTTCTGGTACAAGAAGATTTATGTTTAAGAGTATGTTTTTTAACATAACGCTATTAAAAACTGGCGTTTGAAAAGCTTTATCGATATTAAAAACAAAAAAGATATTATTTTATAACTAAAATTATATCTTTATATGGAACTAAAGCATTTTTTATGGTATAAAACTAAAAAAACCGTTTGCATTCCCACTTATTTAATGAAAGTTCAAAACACAAAATTGCATTGTTGATAAAGTATTTTTTACTAAAAAAAACATATTGGCAACTTTTTAAAAAACTTCAGCAATATTTTCATAGGCGCGACCGCTATTTATTTGCCAGAAAAATGTAAAAAAAGAGTTTCATAATTAAAGAAACTTTAACGATGTTGGCAGAGCCGAGGCTCGGGGAATAAAAACTGAATAAATTCTCCTTGGGTGTACATTTATTCGAGGGTAGAATTTATATTTCCCTAAGTGACTTTATTTCAGTTGATGTAGAGGTCAATGACTTAACGTGTTTATAAATCTCAATGACATAACGTGTTTATAAATTAAAAAAAGGTTTGCGATGTCTGATAACATCCAAATAACGTTGACGTTCATGACACGTTTCATAAATTAACTCGTCAGAGACGTCACTTCTTTATACACATGTCAGACTCTGTAAACCTTTTCGAAGGAATCATTTTTAACAGACTTTAAAAATGAAGAGGTTCTCAAATTCGTTGATATATTTTTCTAACATGACCTCGATGAGTCAGTTATTTTTAAAATAGATAAGTATCTAAGTAAGTATCGTTATCACGTAGGTAACTGTTTTAATGATTCTGTCAATGTCAAAGTTTGATAGTACCTTTTGTACGCTATGTAGACGCTTCTTTTTGTTTGACAGAGAGCAATATAATTCCCTGTTCTTGCAGAACAGGTATTTTTAACTTCATTACAGGTACCCCAATCATTAAAATTTAACAAACAATATTTTCATAAAGCTGCATGTAGACTAGCATGAACGAGAATAAAGTAAACAAAAAGCCAACAATTAACGTATAGACGTGGGGGAATATTCGTAAAACAAACAGTAATTTATGTTGTACATAATATTAAAGTAAAATAAAAATGTTTACTCACGCAATCACGTTGCTTAGAGAAGAGGGAATATCTTAATTTCTGAATTTCTGAAAATTTCTGACTAAAAACATAACCCATAATATTCTGACGCAGTCAGGTAAAAAATGCCCTGCTTGCCTGTTTTGGAGTCTTTACCTGCTTATTGAGACCAATCTTACGAGTTCAAACTTGGTAGGTATACGGTTAATACAGCTGAAATGCTGTTGGCATCAAAATTACCTATTAATAATTATTACCTACAATACATATAGGGTGACTGCGGGGTCCAGTAAATGATTGCGATTCTTTTAGTACTTATAGTGGTTTTTGAAACTATTAAAGTTTTACATTTTATTAAAGTAATATTATGATTCCGTAATTTATACTAAAATTATGGTCACCTTTCATTTTTATGTTAAAACTTATTTAAAAGTCAACCGATCAGACGAGATAGAAATACTAAAATGTAGGGTGGCCATGAACTTGAACAAAAATATTTCATTTAATGTTTATATAAATAAAAAGCAAAGTAATAGTTTTAACGCTTTTAAATCTATTACGTCATGTTCCTAATGGCGTAATGAGTTTAAGTTTACTTTGATGCTACACGACCCCGCAGTTGCCCTGTATAAATTCTCAATCGGGATTTATTTCCGTATTAGTTACATTTACCTCGAAATTTCGTTTGTGTAGTTACAACAGCCATGTTCATAAGAAGTTTGAAGCTTATTGCCTAACGCACTCGCAATCGCAATAGTTTTCATTTTGACAGTCCGAAGGCAAGTCTACTTTCAAAATGAAAATTGTTCCACTTTGAATTCGATTGCGATTGCAAGTGCGTTAGGCAATAGGGACGCCGGTTCCGAGCGGAAATGTCACCACCAACCTTTAAGCCGTACTTGTTTAATCCATTTAAAGTTATTTTCTCTCACAAAATACAGTCAGCCGCGTACAATCGCACGTTATCAACACAGGAACTGAGCCAAACTGTCCTCTCTACGCTCGGCCGTATTTCGCGCGTCGTGCTCTGCGAAATTTAATCCAACGTCTTGCGCTTAGTTTAAACTCAAAGCGACGTGCTTGTGTTTTATGAATAAGGTCAGTGAGGTTTTGTTGGAATTATGAACGGACACGGAAATTTGAATTGAATTGTTTGCCCGCAGCTCGGTGGCGGTGAAGCGAGGTGTTTGGGTTTTGAAGTTTATTTAGGCTTGCGGAGTTGTGTTAAATACTTGGCCTGAAATATATTTGTTGGCTTTAGGGCTACTAGTTTTTTACTACAACGCTATCTGTAAATTATCGATTGTTCTTTTAGGGCAAATTTATAGGGCTAAAAGTATTGTGTATGTTCCTGACTGTGACTTTTTATGCGTAGAATTTACATACATACATTAAATCACGCCTGTTTCCCAAAGGGGTAGGCAGAGACCACTTTTTTCCAGCGAGAATTTATTTCCCGTTATTTTTTTTTACGTTAGTTGCTGATTTTCCAAAAATCTTTTCTTAGTACTTTTCTAAGGTAAAGTAATATTTCCTCTAAATTTTAAAACCCTAGGTCCATCAGTTCAGGCTACGCATTGTCTATCAGTCAGTCAGTTAGTCACTTTTCAAGTGACGTCAAAAATAAGAATTATAATTTCGATTGATACCTATTTTTGTGTAGGGAACGTAATATAGTTGGTAAATCGTAAGACAATTTAAATATATTTTACTAGTCAATATTACCTACAAGATAGTCTCCTTTTTTTGAAACATTTTGCTCTTTTTTTTATGACTCCATTATTACCTGATACCCAATCCATTAACCAGTTCGGCTTTACCAGAGGTCGATCAACAATTGATGCGGCATCTGTACTCGTTAAATATATATATAACAGTTGGGAGACATCTTGCGATGCAGTAGGAATATTTTGTGATCTTTCTAAAGCATTTGATTGCGTAGATCATGCGACCCTTATTTTAAAATTAGAACATTATGGATTGTCCAATAAAGCTTTAGATCTTATGTCTTCTTATCTAAGTGATAGAACTCAAACAGTTGTTGTAAACAAAACGCAATCTGTTGGAGCTACAGTAAAAATAGGAGTGCCTCAAGGCTCTATTTTAGGTCCTTTTTTATTTTTGGTTTATATAAATGACTTACCACCAACAGTAGATAAACTTTGTGACATTGTACTTTTTGCTGATGATACTTCACTTATTTTCAAGGTAGATAGAAAATCCGTAGACTACAGTAGGATAAACGCCACACTAGATAAAGTACTTAATTGGTTTACTAGCAACAATTTGCTACTAAATGCTATGAAAACTAAATGTGTTAGGTTCGCTTTGCCTAATGTTAAATCGGTAGATTCAAGTATTTTTCTAAATGACGAGTGTCTGCAAATGGTAGATAAGGCAGTTTTCCTAGGCATAACAATAGATCAAAATTTGCAATGGAGTCCCCATATAGCTGTACTGGCAGGTAAACTAAGTTCGGCTGCTTACGCCGTTAGGAAAATTAGACAACTAACTAATGTTGAGACAGCTCGCTTAGTTTATTATACTTATTTCCATAGTGTTATGTCGTACGGTATTCTGGTTTGGGGTAAGGCAGCTGACATACAAACTATATTTGTGTTACAAAAAAGGGCCATTCGTTCTATTTACAACTTAAATTCACGTGACTCCTTAAGAGAACTTTTTAAAGAAATTAATATCTTAACTGTAGCGTCTCAATTTATTTATGAGAATATTATTTATGTTATTAAGAATTTAGATTTGTTCACCAAAAATTCTGATATACATAATTTAAATACTAGAAATAAAAATAAAATCGCTATTCGAAAATTCCGTGTCCGTAAAGTATATAAATCATTTGTTGGTCAATGCATTCATTTCTATAATAAATTACCTGACGTAGTTTTAAAGTTACCCTTTTCAGCACTTAAAAATTACTTGAAAAAGTCGTTAATGTTTAAAGCGTATTATAGGGTCGAGGATTATCTAGCAGACAAAAATGCATGGCCTAAACTCGAAACTTAGTCAATAATAATTTGTTCAAATGTAAAACCTTTATCTTGTCTAGGGAACACTGTTGATGTAGGAAAACATGTCGAAACTTTGTTTATTATTAATTTTTTGTTTTTGCCTTTTTCTCCGTCTATATCTCTCCTAATATTTTTGCCATGTTTTCCTGCTGAACTACGCATGATATTTGATATTATATTTAAATTAATATTTATAGCTTTATATAATACTAGACTAAGTTGTATCATTGTAATAAGAAATATGGTTAAAAAAATGACTGACTGCTGAGTTTCTTGCGGCGTTTCTTCTCGGCAGTGGTCTCCTCTTGGGAAGCGCTGGTAGACTCCTGACGTGTAAAAGTGCCCGTGCGGCCTACTTACTAAATAAATGTCTTTTATCTTTTATCTTTTTTTTTTATACCGTGGCATAATTTCCAGAACTTAGACTTTTGATATCTTTTCTTTTTTTGAATTCTAAAGCCCATAGACATGTTCTAACGTGGTATAGGGTACTGTTCTTCTATGCATGTAAAGCTAGTATTTCCCCGGTTATCTTACCGGCACACTGCAAACACTGCTCCTTGGCGACAGGTTGAAATCTGAACCGACTCTGCACAAGTTACTACCTGCATAACCTTACTATTAACGAAAACGAAGGAAAATCCATGTTTGGAATTTGAATTTGGAATTAATATTTATTGGCGCAAAATTTGACGGCAATAAATATTAATTCCAAATTCAAATTCCAAACATGGATTTTCTTTCGTTTTCGTTAATAGTAAGATTTTGCAGGTAGTAACTTAGCTTTCAACTCACCGTGATCAGGTCGGGGGACCACAGCAGTCCTGGTTTTACGTTTGCATCTTTTGTTGAGGATTCTTTAATAAAATCCTAAATATTTAGATAAAATATTCTTAAAATACTCTTCAGAAGATAACCCCCTTACTAATAAACGTTGAGTAACGGTGGTATTGCTATACAATGTTTTGTTCTTATCTGTCAAATCCAAATGTCACAATGACAGATAAGGACAAAACATTGTATAGCTATACCACCGTTACTCAACGTTTATTAGTAAGGGGGTAAATGTTTAATGTTTGAACATTATAGACACTATCTAAACATTAATAAAATAACTTAGGACATATTATATTATTGTTATATTAGGGGGGGGATTATGTTAGGCGATGGGCTTGCAACCTGTCACTAATACAATTTTAAACATCTTAGCCAGTTTGTGAAAATTGTGGATACTGAATTTTCAAAAAATCTGTAGCTCTACCTACCCCACTCCGGGAATGAAGGCGTGAGTTTATGTTTATTAAATTGTGTTTCATTGTGTGTGTGTGTGACATCACACAAATTAACACTTTCTAACAACAAAGCTTTAATTCTTCTATTGTTCTAATGCAAAATATGTCAGAATTTCCTTTTATCCTAAAAACAACTCCGATTAAATTTTAATACTTTTTAGTTTTAAAAACCAAAACCAGTTTAGGACAAATGGTAATTCGAACTAACAATGTATTAGAACAACCGTTATTAGGGGTTCTGAGGGACACCACAAAGCTGATATAATAAAAGTTTAATTCTAAATGTTGGAGAAGTCATAAGCAGTTAACTGAAGGAGGTAAGTCGTTTCAACAATATGTAGCAACGCAGCAAACCGGAACAAACCACGAAAGACGGTCGTTCATTAGATGTTAATAACTCAACATTTATATCTGAGATTAAAAAACTGCTACTAGTTTAAAATGATTCAAACGGTTAGAGAATGTTTATAAGGTTAGCTTTAACATAATTACATTATTCAGAATGGGTGAAGTTACGAAGTTTTGGAATAAAACGGAATATCATTTCAGATTGCAGAATTACGCCCAAGTGCATGGCGCCATTTTGAATACCGCTTTAAATAGGCCAGAGTCACTCTGTCACACCGAAAGCATCTTAAAATATGCAAATTTCGGCAAGAAATTCTGTTGCGTTATTATCAAACTTTACTGAGGCAAGGTTGCTGAAAAGCTCTACACCTCACTAATTTATTTTGATCCCAAAAATGTTTATAATTAACTTCAAAGAAAAATATATATATTGGATAGTGAAAAGTATGACAATAGTTGGTCGTATTTGAGTAATTTTAGTCAGTATTAATTTTATTACGTTCCTTATATAGTTAATATTATTACTTTCAAAAGCTTTTCGCCATCAGTTGTCAGAGTTATCAAGAAAAGCACTACCTAGCGACGTTTCGTACTTACGTCGTCTTTTAAAATGTGTCGTTAATGTAACTGTCAGATTTTCTTGTCTAATTCATTGAACGGTGTGACAGGTGGTTGGTCCGACACGCCCGGAGAAATACGCGTTCCTAGGACAGACTAGAGAACGTTGAATTCAAAAATAGAAGGAAAGTAAAGAATTCAAATTTCGAATTGGTCTTTTATTTTCTCTACCGGCATTTGTTTTTATTGTTTAAAACGGAAAGGTGAAGGTAAAAACGGATATGAAACGGTTAGGAGTTTGAAAACTTTTGAGTTCGGTAGTAATTTTTTTCTGAAGTTCATTACTAACGTTGGTTTTGGAATTATCTGTATTTCCAGCTTCTATCTTGATAATATGATTGAAGGACATGTAAAACGATTAAAATTTTACTACTAACAATTAAAATTTCAATTAGACAATAGTAATTACTGACGTTAATGTAGGTATAATTTTTTTTTTTTTTTTTTTAATGTAAGTTATGATTATGATGAAATTATTATCGTTTACCTAATGTACCTATTGGTTAAAATCGCATTTTACTAACCTGACCCTATTACTAAGTCTCCACTGTCGGTCTGTACGTCCGTTTGTCTATCAGCGGTCTTATGAAACCATAACAAATAGACAGTTGAAATTTTCTCAGAGTATTTCTTTTGCCGCTATAACAAAAAAAGGGGCCCCATACAAGAATGGTACGCAACTCTTTTTGTGCAAATCAACTTGCACTTAACCGTTTTTTAAAATAACATTTATGTTTTCGTTGTATGTTTGATTGAAGCAGCAGCTCATAGTCGCCATGTTTAATGTTTTATAAGCATAATTATACATTTAATCCTAAACAAGGTCAACGGAGCTCCGCTTAGCGGAGCCCTATTCTGGCTTTTTTGCCTATTGCGCTGTAGATACAGGTCAATAAACATTGCCCTTGTTCGTAGGCAGACATGTAAAAAAGCTAAAAAATCACTAGCAAATAGAGCCCTTTACAACCACAAATAAGAGCTAATAATAAAATCTTAAAGGGCCCATTTTCATGATTTCTAGCCAAAATACATAGACAGACGCACGAAATATACTTGACCTTGACCTCTGTTTATACCACAAATAAGATCGTTAATATTCACAGTTCTGTTAAAGATCTACAGAAATCTGTTGTCCCGCGCACAGTGTCGATCAATCACGAGAATCTGCGGACGTTGCCGAGCTCAGCCGAATTTGGCCGAGTATCCCCGAGATTACACGATTAGCCCTCGCGAATGCTTAAGTAGACCCTTGACGAATCACTTGCGATGTTAAGGGGCATACAAATGTTTTATAGCGGTGCTTGATGAAAGATGAAAGAAATCGTGGTGTGAAAAAGGGAAAGGCTTGACAGGCGCTTCCGGCTGTTATTGCGTTATAAATTCTTCTTTCAGTTTCTTTAACCTTTTTTTATCAAATGTAGCTTTTGTATGTTGTGTGTTTCTGGGGTAGGAATAATCTTGCACGTTAATTTATATGTAAAGGGTTTTAATAATAGGTCCGATGTTTTTGATAGTAAAACTTACATGCTTTTATAGGTATATATTGGATTGGATTATTTTACTGTGTAGAATGACCATACACCGGTTTGTACAACGTGACGTAACTTTACGATTAGGTATGATAAAAATCGGTATTTATAGCCGGTTGTCATTTTAAATAATTCTATCATAACACAGCGTTTGTATTCCATACGATCGTATATTTTAAGGGCAGTTACATAAGACCCTAATTAACGTAAATTGGTACATTAAGTTAACAAAAGAAAACATTTTTTTTCATACATATTAATTCTTCACGCAATGTATTCTGTTGCGTATGCAACATTTCTTTTTATTGTATAAATTTTAATTCTTTTATTTTATTTTATCTTTTCCCTTATTTTTAATTGTTTCTAAATTACATACCTAAATACTAAAATCATTCATCTTAATAACCTAAATCTGCTCTTCAAGCAATATCAAAACGTTTATCCCCACTAAAATAATCCGTTAAGCTTAAACGGGTCAAAATGGCAACTCACTAGCTTTCTAGACTTCCACTCAGCTGCGCATAATTTTGGCACTATTTCTGTATACCAGTAACCTATAATAAATCTACAGTTTCATATCGAAGTTTTTAATTAGCAACGCCTTCAAAACCTCCTCTTCAGCGGTCTGGTTTCGGCAGCTACAATTCAAATAACCAAGTCGTCTACGTAAGCACTTTTTATTCATTGATTTATTGACGACGTTATTATTTTTAAGTGGCGATATTAATGTGCAGTGAATTATGATACAATGGTTACTAAAATTGACAGCGATATCTAATAAATAATTTAGAATTCAAGCAATTATTAACTTCGGCTGTGAACAAAGATATTTTTTCAAATTCAACATAAATTAAACCAAACCGGCCTTTCAATATTGTCAAATCAATATTTGCATTACATTTCTGGCCGGGAAAACTTAAAAAAAATCATTTCGCTTAAATATTGAGAGTATTTGTTAAAATTTATTACTGTACCTCTTAATACTGCTTAAATCTTTCGTATGTTAAAATTTAGGATCGTATGGAATACCCACGCTGTATACCACGTTTTACGAATGGCCGCTTACTACTGTGGTACTACTGTGGTAACTAACATAGTATAGAATGCTTCGGCATTAGTCGCCATCTTTGGTATTTCGGCAAATTATCATCATTCATCACACCCTTAGTCGTACTGATATTGGAATAGAGATCCAAACATGTTCAAGCCAACATTGTCATTATTATCAAAGGCAGTCTCTAGAATATTGTCAATGGAACCGAAGACTGATCAATACGTGGCTCTGGAATCAGGTCACTGTTCATTCAACTGCGGAGCAAATGAGAGACTAATGTTAGTTAGGTAAGTAAAGATATAGAGTTGGGAATATTCTTTAAAGATTTAAAGGAAAGTTGACTACGGAAGGAATTAAGGTGACGATTGAATGTACATCATTCATATTTTGTTTTCATGTTGTAAACTAGGTATTACTTAGTTATTTAATATAACTTAATATCTTATGATAGCACAGACTTCGTTCGCGTAAATTCTCATTGTCGTTATTCCCTCGAGAACTTTTAAATTTTCGGGGACGAAAAATGTATGTTAATCCACGGTGTAAGCTGTAGCACCGTGAAGGAGTTACGAACACACAAACTTTTGCATGTAAAACATTGTAGTATGATTTATTTATGAAATGTAAAAGTAAAACATACGAATTCAAGTTTTAATAATAATTATAAGTAATGACTAAAAAATGGTTTGCTTTCTTTATTGACTTTTATTTTAGTATGTTATTTCTTTCAACACTATAACACCTAGGGTGAAGGAACCAGTAATGTTCAAGGCACCATTAATGGACACTTGACTCTTATTGTACAGAAGATAAGGGTTATTCATTTGTTTTGATACAGTCAATTTAGGACCGTATGGAATTTAAATTTTATTAAGAGTGAAGTGTCCATTACTGGTGCGTGTCAGCTAAAAGTGTCCATCACTGGTGCCGTCACTCTACGTATTTAACGTTAAAAATCACGCATCAAGAAAAAAATACAGTTTTTCTCGTAGTATCAATGCACAACAAATATTGTATGCCATTGCGCAACAAAACATTACTCAAAATTCAAATATCGAAACAACCTCTTCCAAAAGACACCAACCTTATCCCGAAGCGTCTGAAAATTAACCCCTTAGTCTTACGGCGCTCGCAAATGCCTCGTCTTAAAGCGTTTGAAGCATGCCGTAAATTTGAGCGCATCTGTACCCTGCCCTTAACATCTGACGAATTGCGCCTACCAAGATTAAGACAGGGGTTCCGCGTTAAAAAGCCAGACGAATTCCCTACAATCCCTAAAGTAATTAAGATCTCTCATTACAGGATTTTTGCTTTTCAATGTCGTTGGTTTTATTACATTTCCACACGAACATCTTGATTGAGGGAGAAATTAAGAGCCGTTGTTTTCACAATTGAAACACCGTTGTGTTTTATATTTTAAAGTTTTTTAGGCAAATTAAGACACCATTGTAAATGTAATTTTTGGAAGAGCTTATTTACTAGTAGGTGTATATTTTTTTGTTGTAATTGCGGCAAGATTATCATTTGCCTGCCTTGTTTTCAGCTGCGTTAGATCATTTTATTGGAGACAACTGCAAAGATACCTGGGCCGGTATTCTAGGCGGAAAAACCATTATCGTCTTTGATCTGTTATCGTATTTCCTTGACAGTAATGGCGGCTGATGTCAAAACAATTCCATAACAGGTCAAAATACGATATGGTTCTTACCGCCGGGAATAGAGGCCCAGCGGTAACGTAAAATTATAAATATTGTAATTTGGTAATTTGCTACTTTCGGTGTTTTATACAGTACCTAACACAATAGTTTTTTGTAACGTATAAGCACATTGTATTTTTGCTTGTATCAACGACAACACCACATATATATATAAACTACTTTATGTTAAATACACGTAGTCTTTTAAAGTACACTTAAGTACTAGTGGAGTTCCCTTGGCTCTCAGAGTCCACCCAATAGACACTAGTCTTGTTATGTCAATATATTATAACTTTTTTTTATATATTGACCTGAAAAAATAAATAAAATAAAAGACGCAAATACGCAACGCGTTCTAAAGAGTTGTCATTTCAAAATCAAGATATTTTTACGCAATATAGACTCACTTTCTGGTTACCTAGACTACTTCTGGATACCATGACTTCAGTCAGATTTATTTATTTGGTAGATTTGCTACAAGTAGCATCGGATAACAATAAAATTAAAAAAAAAATAAGCTAGCACAGCAGCATCATTGTAGATAACAATTTCAATAAAAATATTTCGCTGCAATTTTGAAATACGATATATTTTTATTAACTTTGAATCCGTTGTTAACTACAAATAAAGCTGACTCAACCGTGCGTGTCAAATAAATTTTCCGCTAAATTCCGCTCGCTTTGATATTCAATCATTCAAACAAATTTGTAAGAATAAACGAATTTCACCCGTGCATCTATCTTTAACTGCATTTAAATGCATCCAGTCAACTAGTTTCAAGCGGGGCGTATTTCACGAGTCCGAACTTGTTCTAGTGGTTGCCAATACCGCTAATTGAGTTACTTTGTTTGCCTGGAAAATTTGCTCGAATGCTCACAAATTGGTGTGAAACTTTTTCTATGGTGATTTAGTTTAAATGGTTTTCTACAACACTAGACGGATGTGCTTTGGAACAGGGGTTCTATTCTACTCGAGATTAACCATATTGCTTTTGCAATGCTATCGTATTTCCAACGTTGAAATAGCTCTTATTTACTTGGTAGTCATGGCGGGATAGTAAAATCAGTACGATAACCATATTTATGGAGAAAAAGTGGAAGAAGGTCCCAGATCTCTTGTTTTCTGTTTTTTTTATTGTTAGAAAAATATAATTCTAGTATTTTGAAACCTGAGTAAACAAAACTATTTTATAAAAAAACATAACTTGCATTTGTTCTTGAGAAAAAAAAGTAGGTACAATTTTTGCATTCTAAAATACGGCTGTTATTTAAATTAAATGAAAAACCAATTGCAAACCTCATTTAATGTAAAAAGATTACTTCCTTAAGTACATACTCTTAATTTAAACATCTTAAATAACGTTTAGACAAGCATTAGAAGTTGACCGCTCTCTTACTCTAACTTTTAAGTTAAAAAAGATAGCAAAATAATTGTGCTTCTTGCTCTAAAACTGAAGATAAAGAAAGACAGCAATCAACTTCTGCAATTTTTATTGCCAGTCTAATTCACACTTTAGAGTTATATTGGTTGTGTGTAGTTAATCTGCATGAATACCTGTGTAACTAATACGTGAATCATGGCTTAATTAAGATGTAGATATTGTTATGAGCCAGGCTAGAGTGCTTTGATACATTACGTAGATGATAATGAATTAATTTTAAACAAAGGTGGGTCCATACTATGATTCTCTATAATAGAACTGTGTGGCAAATGTATAGGACTTAGTGGATAGTGTAAATTATGCGCTCGGGATGGGTGATATCGCGACAGTACGTAGTAACGTGACAAATAACGTTCTCATATAGGTGGGTCGACACTATAGGGCTCCATCGGATTGAACTGCGCGGCAAATCGACAGGACATGTTACGTTAAATTTGGACAGTGTAAATCATGCACTCGGGATGGGTCACATCGCGATAGTATGTCGTAACGTGACAAATAACGTTCTCATAACCGGTACTGACTCGCGTTACTGACACGTTTACTGAACCATGTTACGATGAAATGTTACAAAATGTGGACCCTAAGGAAGTTAACGAACACATAAATTACATTATTTCGCAACGAGCTAATTATCTGGGCTATGTCGATAATCCCCGTTCTCTGTCTGACCACTTCATTACGGATACGATCTTTCAGAGAAATTCCGAGCATAGCTATTTCCGTAGCTCACTGGACTAGTTACTTGACAGTTCTTAATAAAGCCTTTGGGTGAAGGTCGCACGAGATTGCTCGATGCAGAATGGTGACCACAAAACACTTAATTTGAAACTTTGGGTGCCATATTCCTTTTACTGGTCGTTCGAGACCAAATCGGGAAAAAGGGATGGTAAATTCGAACTTTGATTTTCAAAGCAGAGCTCGAGGAGAGCAGCAAGGCAGTCGAAATTGTAACGATCTAAGGAATACAATATGCCCATAGATATTAATTTGCATTTCGAAAAAAACGCCGTTACCACGATCTATTTTAACAAAAAAATCGTATTGAAATCGTCAGGATTATCCCTAACAATTTCGATACGTGAAAGAATTCAAGAGTAAAGAAGTAGAAATTCAAACACACATTAGTGTATAGGTAAGGCTAAAATATCCTTTTTTTTTGTTTTCATACCACAAGTCACGTCTACGTCTGTAAAAACTATTATGCTTAGAAGCTTTCGACGTGTGTAGGTGCTATGTCTACTTTATGTCATATTATTTCAATGTGTTCATTAACTAAATGAACAGAATTCCCATCAAATACCTCTAAGCCAGATTGAGTCAGTCCAAGCTGTCCGGATTATATCAGTAATCTGGAATAACAATGCTTATCGATACATGGCTAGTTCTCCAGACTGTCTCAATACCTATACCAGAGATCATCTAACTAAAATAACAACAAAGGCTCAAGTCACATTGAAACTTTTATTAATATTGAACCTTTTTATACATACGTGTAAGTTTGAATTTGAATTTGCTTCATTTTCAGTTAAGTTTCTCTACTTTAAGCTAGCGATGTTAGCTTAAGGCCTTAAGCTGGCATGAGGCTTTTGCTTGAACTTTATTTTGTACAATATTACGAGTATTCATTGCTGTAAGATGCCAGCATTATGCTTAGTTGGGACCATTTCGTGGCTACTTTCTTCTTGTACGTTTTGATCTGTTCTTGGTTATGTTTGTCACGAATTAATGATTTCCCGTCTTTCTTTTTTTGAGAGACAGTTTTTTTTAACATAATAAAGTCGAAGGTTTAGTAAATTTTTGTACGTAAAAGAAACTTAAAGATTTAAAAGTAGTAAAAAGCGATAAATTTTACAACCCTATTTAAAAATACGGAACCATTCTTCTTTACATAGTATCTCCGTCTCGTTCACTGCTATATATGGATAAATAACTTTTTAATGTTATTTCAGAAGTAGAGATTATTTTAGAAGATTTTGCTAAGTTTTATGATTAATTATACTTACTTGGTTGTTTTGTATAATCTTTGCGTGGGTTTTATTAAATATTTCATTTTATATTTAATTTTAGTAAGCTAATTAACGTTTGGTTCAAACTTAATTTAGCTATCTTTGTAGCTAACTTGCAGTTTCAATTAAAATAATTATTTAGCCAAATAGAAATGACGTTTCCAAGTTTATTGAAGTTTTGATACAATATTTTCATACCGTAAAAACAAAAGAATTGCAGAATTTAATATTTGAATTATTTAATTTTGTAACTATGCACTCAACATAGCTGTACTATTTGTAAAAACACAAACTTGGAAATTTAATTATTGAAATCTAAGTTTCTTTTATTTTTGACTTTTTGGAAAACAGGCGTGATAAACGAAATCTACGCATGTTTGCGGACTTACGCTAGAAGTCTAAGTAAATACACTCAGGAGCAACGAAAACGGGTCACTTTCTATTGTATTTCAATACAAAGTGACCCGTTATCACTGCCACTGACTAAATAATTGATCACATAGCTACTTATTTAAGGCGTTTAATATAGCTGTAGAAAATATGAAGTAAAACACTGTATTGTTAAGGATTTAACTAAGGATTTAACTAAGTTGCTGTAAAGTAAAATTTAAGTCCACACATTAAGCACTTAAAATCCGCAACAAATCTTTAAGAAATCACAAGCTCAATACGAGAGCAAGTATTAACACTTTTTTTAACAAGTTTATAATCTGATTATGTACTTAACCCTCTTAAATAGTATTATTCTGTATTATTAAGAGCAAAATATTATAAATGACTCGAGATTCTATTTTTTAGCAGCCTAATTTGTACATAACATTGTATTAGAGTAAAAACTGCTATATCTACGCATGACACAAAACATCTGTAACATTTATTAAAACGCTATAAAAATAAAGATTTCAAAACCCCTACAGATAAAATAAACTTTACCACAGGGTTTTTCGTTTAAACCTCACCCTAGAGTGTTAAAACCCCGCCGCTGTAAAGCAAAGAGTAAGTAAAACCCGCGGCTTAGCACTACAAATCCGCAATAACTCGCAAACAACTCGTTAATAAATTGCAAGTGAAACAACCTAATTTCATTTGTCTCGCTCTGATTTATTGTCGTGCCCGGGTTGTTATTGGTTTCTCGTTTTTGCACAAACAACGTTGTAAGAAATATTCAACGGCAAAAAGTATGGGTCAGGTGGTGTATTTTGGTTGACTCGTAGGCTTGTTTGAAGCTTCGCTTTATTGGAAATATTTCTAATTTATTTATGGGTTTAATGTCTATTTATTTATCGTTAATTATTCCGCATGGTCTAGTAAAGGAACCCGAGTTAAAGCGATTAATTACCAATATTTACTATTGAATTCTCAGAATATTGATCTAGTCTGTACATAACTAATCTATGGAAATGGGCGATGATTAAAACCAACGAAATAACATAGTGAATAATCATACGACTTTGTATAATCGTATTGTCGGATAATTTCGTGTTCGACTTGATTTCTTAATTAACTTTTCTATAGGTTAGAAACTTATTGGATAAATACAAATTATCTCGACTAAAACGATATCGACTGTACGTTTATTTACAACATCTATGGTCGATGATACTGCAATAGGACGTAACTGACAAATTCAATATGTTGCAAAATGAACCTTCCTGATTTACTTGCTAAGGTGTATTTTGCACCTTAATTAATTTGCTCGTTACGGTATTGCAGTATCATCAACGCTTTGCAATTCTGTACGTATCAAATAGTAGTTTATTTGTCACATGACATAGTCGTCGAAATCATGTTTTATGAAAGGACGGATGGCGGTAATCATGAATATGGAAATAATGATTACGTGTATAAATCATTAACTGGACCATACTCGATCTCACAAAGTACATGATTACAGAATGATGATGGTACACGGCTTGTTGACATGATTGGTCATTTCTCTTGATTTAAATTTGTATGTGTTGACAGAAACACGAACGTACGTGCGTTTGTCTTTGTATATCTGTTTTAAAACTTTATTTTAAAAAAAACATACACTAGATGTAACTTGATAACTAATAAAAATGTGATAATTATAGTTATATTGTACATAATATTAAAATTAAGAAACCTAAAAACTTGTTATTTTCTTCATTAAGTACCTCAATAAATATCTTGCAAAATAGACTTTTTAGTACTTTAAGAAGATTATCTTCAATAAAAAAACTACATAATTTAGGTAACAAACTCAAAATAAAAAAAACTGAGGCCGTATTCTCAGTTATTTGAACGTGCCATGTTCCAATCAGTAAAAATAACCAAAGATACACCTCTCTTTATAGCTCTATCAATTTTAATTAACAGGAACTTGACACATTTCAACGTCAATCTAGTCTAGTCTCTAGTAGTCTCTCTATTCTAGATTTGTCACGAACAAATGTTAAACATTTATTATTTACACTCGTTAATCAAAACAAATATCAACCAAATCCTGCTCATGCTTCAAAACTCAAGTTTTGAGACAGAAAATTGTGAGACATTAAAACGATCCAAAACTTCCTAATGGACAGCCTGGATTACCGTTAAGTAGATTTTAAGTACATTAAAACTCAACAATTTGCTAAGTGTCGATCGTTACAGTAAAAATATCTGTTTTTACCAAGTTCCCACCGCGGATCGGAGTGCTTTTGTAATAACAAATATTTAGCCAGACGTTTGTGCAAATGTTTGACGGCAGTTCTGGAAGTATTTGCGTTTTAATCTTTGTCGCGTTTGAGGTATGAACACAAATTTGGAAGTGATTCGTTTTAGCAGATAAATAAGTTTTTTTATGGGTTTTTGAACACAGTCTTGGCTAACTATAACTAATAACGAGGTTTAAGTTGGATTACGCCTACATTATAAAAAAAAGATAAAATATTATGTTTCCTCGGTAAGTACACCACACGGGCACTTCTACTCAACACGTCAAAAATCTAGGACTAGCGCTTCCCAAGAGGAGACCACTGCTGAGAAAAAGACCCTTAATAAACGCAAAAGCCAGGACTTAAAATTTGGAGGAAATATTCCTTGGTTATCCTAAGGGTATACTAAGAAAGGATTTTCGTAAATTCATCCTTTAAGGGATTAAATACACGTAAAAAGTCACGGGCGTCCCCTAATTTGTTTTTTTTTTAAATATAGACTCGTTTCTACCAAACACGACTTTTACTATTATTTTTCAACATGAATAGTATTAAATGTTCTAAGAATCGATAAATTGATCTATACGGTAAAGATAATAATTCTAAATGCTAATTAATTATTATGCGGTCATAAAAGTCAAAGGCAGAAATAAAATGAAAGTAAATCCAATAAAAGTTACGTAGAACAATAAAGACAAATCAATACGATACAATAAATCACGGAATAACGAGATACTAATAAAAACTAATAAGTCATTGACGATCAACTGGAATGAATTGAATGGGCGAATTGATTCTTTTGTAAGGTCAGAGCCAAAGAAAAAGCGGAATTTCAAAAATATATTACTTTACGATGTGTAGTTTAAGTAATTTTGTAAATTCGTTCGTTTGTTCTTATTTTAAGTATGTGTCTATTTAAATCTAAGTTCTTTACGACGTGTTCAAATACTAAACGAGAAATAATTAAGATGTACCTTTAAAAGTAAAATTGTAACTTTAAATTTAGGTTTGCCAGTCACCTTCTCGCTTACACCTCTCCTGCTGGGTTTGCCGTTGACGGAGAGGTCTGAGAGGACATTATCATCATCATCACATCATCCCATTGCCGACTAAATCGTTTTGTCAAAATTATAATTTTATGTTTAATATGTCATATGCATTTTTACTTTAAGAAAGTTTCCACGATTAATTATTACCCTTCTTTTTAAGAAGACGCGTAATAAAGTGGCACTTTGGTTGAACGGCATATCATTCTAAATTAGCAACAAAACAAAAAAAAAATAGAGTTTCAATAGTTTCAAGGGTGACCCATCTTGTCGAAGTTATGGTAACTCTATCTACTTTATAGTAAACTAGCTGTTTTCCGCAACTCCATCTGCGTAAGAAGTCGTTTATCGACGGTAAATAGTACCCGATGTCCTTCCTCGGGGCTTAAGCTATCTCTATACTCATGTAAATAGGGTCAGTGGTTTAGCTGTGAAAGCGTAACAAACATAGTTATAGTTTTAGTATGGAAATGTGGACAGTATGGATGAATAAAAAGATGCTACTAAAACGTCACCAACTTTTCTCCTAATAAAATAAAATAAAACTCACGATAGTAAAAACGACATGTGCTAGAACTATGCAAAGTGGCCCCGCTTGTAACTCCTCTCGTCGCTCCGCTCATCGCTACTCGTATTAAGTGCCCTGTTCTAAGCAACTCACTCTAACTAATAACATTATGAATAGATCCATCCATCACGGCTATGCTGCTGACAGGGAATCAGAACCACTGAATCATTTACCATTAGGACTCAGTTTGAAATGGTTTTTTTTGTGCAGATCGGAGCCTTTTTGAACACGGAAATGAATGCAATGCATGATGTTTGAATGGACGCGTGTATGAGTATGATGTGGGGATGGGATTTTTTTATTAATGGATATTAAAACTACCGGGCTATTTATTAGTGCGCTTTATCAACCATTTTTTAGTTAAAGCATAATTTTTACTGTTAAATCGTCCTTTGAAACGCAGATTTTTTTGTGTCGAATGATTGTTTGGACTTCCTAACATCCTTTAAGAATTTGTTAAGTTAAGATAGATACATTTTTATAATAATCAAGCAATACATTAAAACCAACAATTATTATGCCACTCGATATAGATCCGTTAAATTTAAATACATAATTATTATTTAAAATGCAAAAGTTCCTAACTCGTGTTTGATTGTTAGGAACGCTTTTACAGTTAAACCTTTTAACCAATTTTTGTGCAATTTAGTATAGAGATAGGTTGGACCTTAAAGAAGGACGTCAAGTACTTTCATTCCAAAAAAAGAAAAACGCGGATGAAGTCGCGGGCAACAGCGAGAGCTAATCATATTAATTGAAACTGGCATGTACGATGAAGATAACAGGGTACCTAGTGAAAAAGGGTATAAGTCGTCTTAACTTGTTCTACAAAAGGGTATGTACATAAACGGAGTATACTAGACTTACACCTTTTTTCACTTGATCCTCAGGAGACTTACACCCTTTTTCAATAGGACCCCAGTTCAGGGGTCCTAGTTAAAAAGTGTACCTATAAGTCTCCTAATGATCAAGTGAAAAAGGGTTTAAGTCTAGTACACTCCGTTTACCCCTTTGAGTGCAAGTTAAATCAACTTAAACCTTTTTTCATTAGGTCCCCAAAATTATGACGTATTAGTAAAAAACCCTTCACAATGTACAAAACAGTACAATGAAAGAGTGTGGGAGGTACCATTTTATTCACAAATTCTAATTATACTTTAATTAATTTTTAACAACTTGAATTCGATTAACAACCGCAAAAAGGTTCCGTGGCCGTGTAATAAACCCATTTAAAGACCAAGGGCGCAAAAGGATATTGTTTATTGGTCATTAATGAATTTTGCAGAGTAACCCTTTGATACCTTAATTTGTAAGGGCATGGAATATTAAACGTCAGAGCTCGCTTTGTTTGGAAATTGATAAGAAATATAGATCATATTGGTTTTGATTGGTTTTGCTTGGAACAATAGAGTTGTATTAGTGTTTAATTAAATTGGGGAATTAATTGCAGCGAAAATAAGCTTGTGTTTTCAGTTTATACGCTTTAGTATTCACAGTGAGTAATCTATAATAAATATTTCCATAGTAATATTATAAATGTGATAGTAACTTTGTCTATTTGTTAAGCTTTAACTTCAATGATTGTATTGTATTAATTTTGTTATTATAGACATTATAATTTTTTATGATTTATTTTTAATGCAATTATGTACCGAACATAAATAAAAATGTAGAGGTACCTTTAACCCTTACTGAATCAAGAATTATGAATTTTAGAATTATTATCTTTAAAAATTTGACAGTTCCCGTGAAAACAGCGATAAACGATTTTAATGCGTAAGAAGTCGCGGGCAAAAGCTTCTAGTTTTGTTATGTCAGCAGTTTTGGCAAACTACACGCACGCGGGTGCCAGGACTCGAGTCTTCAGTCTGAAGACAGCATAACATAGTACCTAGCCGCTTAGGCAAATACAGTCTAAGCCAATAATATAAACACGTTCTTAAGACGTCAGAAACCCTATAGTCTGTGCCAATTGAAATTGGCGAAGATGTAAACATAACCAAATGAACCAATTTACCATTACTAATCGATAATCGCGTGCTTTTAAAGATCAGAAAAGGTCTTAGAAATGATTTGAATACTTGATCTTTACTTTCACATTAAGTTTTTAGATAAAATAACTATTAATTATACGTTATTTTAATTAAAAACACACCTGATCAATATTTGAAGTTATGTGACAAACAGTACTAATTTGTTTACATCTTTGGCTTTTTCAATTGACACAGACTTATATAACACTACTGACAATAAAGTATTTTTGACTGTACCTGCCACACCGTATTTCGACATACTGTTTTTGACTGTACCTGTAGTTAAAATCGTTAATTTTTATTTTGCCTTACAGGATCATCTAAAAACGCCTGCAGGTTAGGCTAGGCTCAGTTTAAAATAGCATTTTTAACTAAGTAGTTAAATGTGTATTTATGTTAACTGTACAAAAAAACAATGCAAAAAAGAAGTATGTGAAATAACACAGTGATCCATTAACTACCACAGAATGGAAATCTATTTACTTTTTGTTACTCCGAAAAATTAGACAATTGCGTTAGATTTCCACTAGCAGATGCATAGAAATTCATCATTATTCTATTGCTATTGGTTTTTTGATTTTGATAAATATATAGATTTGTGCCTTATACTAGCGTACTAGTTTCATTTCATCTCTTCTTCAAGACATCCGTACCTTCTTTTTCACAAACCCACAATAGCTAAGTGTATTAAAAAATGTTTTGTTCTTATCCCTCAAAACGATATTTAAATTTGACAGAAAGTGCGAAGAATACTTAAACTAAAACCGGTGAATAGTGCGTTTATGAATAAGGAGTTAAACTCATACCTTTAAACTACAAATCTGCCATTTCCGACAATTTGTCACCAATCAGCGCCAACACCAGACATATTCCTGAACCCGACCCATGTAAGGTATTGACACATGATCACTCGAAGTCAATAGATATTAATTATGCCCTTTAACATATGATACCGTATATGTTAGGGTTACTAGCGCACTGTTTGTCAATGTCAACGTACGCTAGTGAATTCGACATGAATAGCTTCAGTCGGCTGTGGGATTCTCTAATTTAATTTGCGGTGTTTCCAATGACTAAATTAATATAAGAGGATAATCTTAGACAATGTGACCTGAGGGCTTATTGCCTAACGCACTCGTAATCGCAACCGGCTTCAAAGTGGAGCAATTGTTTTCAATTTGTATGCGGACAAGCCTTCGATTTTCAAAATGAAAACTACCTATCGTGATTGCGAGTGCGTTAGACAATAAGCCCTCTGGTCTTGATAAGCAGAGGGCAAGGGGATTCTAGAGTTTGGAAGATGACGAATCTGGAATATGACGAGTTAGGAATATGACCAGTTAGGAAATTCTCGAGTTTGGAAGATGACCAATTTGGAATATGACGAATCAGGAACAAATCCCAAATTCGTCTCGTCTAGGACCTAGAACAAGTTTTCGAATAAAAAAAGCGATTCAAAAACGTAACGTACTTATGATTGAAATGATCATGTTTGAGCTACTATAACCTATTAATTATTGGTAACTGAATAAAATACTCGCATGTGAATAAACCAGAATTGTAATATATTGGTAAGATTATTAGTAACACTATGGCTGTTACTCGTGATGACCAGTAACAGGATTCCCATAATGTAGTCGACGCCGCATTCACGTGGACACAATTACTGTCAAGACTTGTAACAATGGCGTCAAACTGTCACGTTGAATTGTTTAGAGCAGGAAGTTACTAATAGTGGTACTAAAATAGAATAATAATAAGTTTCTATCAAAAAATTAATTTTGTTGACAACCTTTTGTAGGTTGTACTCGTTTTTGCATTGACAACGCGGTGAACTTGTTGGTAGAGATCCCGCCTACGAAGCTAGCGGTCCTGAGGGCTTATATTGTCTAACGTGCTCGCAATCACAATCGTTTTCATTTTGAAAATCGAAGGCTTGTCTGCATACAAAATGAAAACAATTGCTCCACTTTGAAGCCGGTTGCGATTGTGAGTGCGTTAGACAAGAAGCCCTCTGGGTTCAAATTCCGGTAAAGGCAGATATTTGTGTGATGAACGCGAATATTTGTTTCTCAGTCTTGGATGTTTTCTATGTATTTAACTATAATATATTTGTCTCTATAAGTATTTATCTCGATGCCTAGTGCCCATAGTACAATTCTAGAGCTAAGTTTGGGACTAGGTGAATTGGTGTGACATTGTCCCATTGCCCTCTGCTTATCAAAATCAGAGGGCTTATTGTCTAACGCACTCGCAATTGCAACCGGCTTTAAAGTGGAGCAATTGTTTTCATTTTGTATGCAGATAAACTTTCGATTTTCAAAATGAAAACGATCGTGATTGCGAGTGCGTTAGACAACAAGCCCTCTGATTAAATAGTGTTTGTTATGTTTGAGTTGGTTTGAAAATTATATGCATCGTAATCGAGTCTAAACGTCTTCAAAAGATTTTAAAACATTTGATAGCATACTTAATATAATTATGCATACATGAATTTTATTATATTCAAGATGTCGATGCGACTTTCCGAGATTTTATTTTCTTTGATAACAACGGCGAAGGCAAGTTAGCAGCTTATGCTTATACTTAAAATTAAGTTTGCGCGTGACACGGGCTTTTATCACAGCTTATAGGAAACAGACAAGTTATTTCCGAGAATTTTCTACAACTTAAAACAAGTTTAACATAAAATATATATTTTTAAAATCCGACAGCATACTAGATGGTTTGCCAAGTTTTTGCGCCCATTTAAATATTTCAAATGTTTATTAGTAATGAGCTTCTAAAGCTGATAAATTATAACTAAGCATTCATTTAAATGGAAATTAACACAATTATTTGGACTAATTAAAGAATATGGATATTTAAGGTAAACTTTAGAGGTAATACCTAATTATCTATTGTAAACACTGTCCATATTATAATAGTTTATTGCCTGCAACTCCATCCGCGTGGAAGGCGATAATTGCGGCTTAAGAGTGTCTTATGTTATGACCTTCCTCGGGTTTTAAGTTATCTCCATGCCGAATTTCATTAAAATCGGTTCAGCGGTTTGAAAGCGTAACAGACAGACAGAGAAACTTTTACATTTATGATATTTATAGTATGGACTAGTTTTTGCCCGCTACTCTGTCCATATAGACGTCGTTTAACGCTATTCGCGGGAAAAAATACCTTATGATCTTTCTCGAGGTTCAAAACATCTTCTCCATGCAAAAAATCATTAAAATCGGCTTAGCGGTTATATCTTGGAAGCATAACAAACAGACAGACAAAGTAACTTTCACACATATGACCTCGTTAGGCACCGCGTACAAAAAATTATACATAATAGATACAATGAAATAAAGATCCACTGCAAAGGAAATAAAGTGAAATTCCCCTTGTTTATATGACTGACAATAAAGTTAAATGAGAAAATATACTCTATCGCATCCGTATTAGGTTCATATTCCATTGAACTAGGATTTTTGACGTGTAAAAGCGCTTATAAGGCCATTTTATCTTTTTTACTGGCAACAAATATAATGAACACCAAAATGAGTAAACGATCACCAAATTAGGTTAGGTTAGGTTAGGTTAGGTTAGTTTTTGGTGATCATTTACTGTTTTCGGCAGTAAAAAATGTTTTTTATTTACAAATTATGTTGTATTTGAAGACGCCCGCGACTTCGTGCGCGTCGAATTAGTTTCCCGCTACTCCCCCCATTTCTTCCCATTGTGGGTCAATTTTCAGAAAATCCTTTATTAGTGCTCACTTACATCATGAAAGGAACCCCTTTACCAAATTTCAAGTTTCTTGGTACAGTAGTTTCGGCTGTGCGTTGATATATAAGTCAGTCAGGTTTGCCTTTTATATTAATTTGTGAGGTGGGCCTTAGTAGTGTAAATTATTAGTATGGTCAGCTATATTTTTATCTTCCCATACTATTATGGCATTATACATGACAGTGATGTAGCTGTTATTTATAACCTGTATCTAAGTCACCGTAACAAGCGTGTCAGCGAAATGAGGGACGCGTAACGAAGCCCGTCTTACCCTGATGACTCCTACATCTCATCCTGAGACCATTTGCCTTGTTCCGAATATTGCAGATGAATTAATCTTTATATAGTATAGATATAAAACAAAGTCGCTCCCGCTGTCTGTTCGCTTACATCTTTTAAACTACGCAACGGATTTTACACTACACTACTACAAAATAGATAGGTACAGAAGTCAATCACATGTATGTACTTCACTTTTCATGCCTACGCTCGGCGGTCGCTCTAGGATTGTCAACTATGGCTTATGCACAAAAAACTATCGTGGTAGTGGCAGTGGCACTCGTAGGTATCTAGTTGTTTGATTTATCGTTGAGAATTAAACGGGAAGAATGTAAAAATAAATTAATGATAATATTTTTATTTTAATGTCATTGGTATGTTATTACAAATTTGACTATAGAAAACCCCTAATAACTTCTAAACGGATTACCTTAGTTACACAATTTCTATTGCCCTATCCGTTTTAGACCTAAACCTGTCAAATGACACTAAAAACAACACAATATCTAACCAACAAAAAAAACATGTTTTCAACTTACGTAAGGTGGCGTGAAATACAAACTTACAAAAATTTAGTTACTTCGTTTATACTGATTCCAAATAGGAAACTATTATATAAATCGATCTTACACCGTTTAATATTGAATTTAAACAACCGTCCACTGAACATTTGTAATTACTTTCTTTGTTGCTCCATTATTGCACAAAAAAGTTCACAGACGCGTGTCTCAAGCGGATGGCACTCGCGCTCCCACTGGTCCCAACCGGTCCGAGATATCGTGTCCGTGAGCAGTGTCTATGTGTGCGCACTTTGTATGTAGATTGACTTCTGTACCTATCTATTTTGTGACACTGCGCAGTTTCCAGCGAGTTTTCAGCAATAGATAGAGTGATTTAAGAGTGATTCAAGAGGAAGGTCGAACTCCACTTTTTAATTTTACCGTAGGTGACCAGTCCAAGGTTATTAACAAGGAAAGGCACCCAACTGTCCGGCTCCGGATGCTTTATTTTGATACATGTTAGAGAGTAGTCTGAAATAACAGACACGATTTTTTTTTAGCTTTTTAGAAATTGTCCTCCAAAGTGAGGCCTGGTTCCCACTATGCCGGATCCGTCAATTTTGCCGGATCCGGTAAGGGTAGTGGCTGTACAATTTATATGAAGCTGTTCAAATTATGCGGTGTGAACAGCGTCATAAGCCACTAGCCTTACCGGCATCCGGCAAATTCGCCGGTCCGGAGAAATAGTGGGAACGGGGCCTTATGAAATGTGACTAAACCCTCTAGTACCTACTGGTTTGAGTATATGTTTAAGAATATGAAAAAATAAAGAGTACGTGTTTTGTTATATCGGCTAAAACGTATATTTAAGAAAAATACCCTTCAAAGTTATATTAATTTCTCATCGAAGATACACTTTCTTTGTTTTTTTTAGTTTTAGTCACATTTCAGTACTTTGGATGACAATTTCTCCCAACAGGTTTAGATTGAGAAGTGGTCTCTGCCTACCCCTCTGGGAAACAAGCGTCATTAATTGTATGTTTGTATGTATTTATATTTTAACCTGGTATAGAACAAAAATAGTTATTTATATTTGCAATGCATTAGGACAAGCAGTAATTAGAATCAACATAACAGAATCCGGACGTCGTTCTAGATGTCATGTAGCTCTTCATTATCATAAATCTAGCTGACACCAATTTCGTAACACGTTTGGGCTACATATCACTAGGCGGCCATGCTTTTAGATTAAAATTGAGTAAAATTTATTGCTTATTGGTATTATCAAAAGATACCCGGATAGGTAATTTCAAAATAAATGACGGTGTATATTAATGTTCTTTATATCGAATATCAAGAGGCAATCCTACACAACTTTGCGTTATCATAAAAAATAAATACTTTACTTACGTCAATCTAAAAGATTCAATTTGATATTTACGTATGATTTTGTAGAACCTTGGAAAATCTTTAGCACGTTTTAGTTTGAACAGCGACATCTAACGAATAATAGCGTTAACGATACTGCCATCTGCCATCGAGTAACATTTAAATGAATGAATTAAATTTCTCATGTTATATTCAATTATTAGGTCCTTACCTATGAAATTGGCGTTTTATATGGAGAATTTTATGAAAACGGTGGTTTTCATACATTTAATTTTCCGGATTATTTAGTAACGTCAAATGCAAACCAAACAAAATTCTGTCGGGAATATTGGACACATCTAAGCTATATTATACCTACATATCTTAATTAGTTAAAAATAGTTAGCTTCATAAAACTCTGCGTAATTGAAACACTTGAACTCACAGCACATGAAAAGAGTTGAGTTCACACTTTAATTTTAAACACTAAGTAAGAAATTGAACCATATTATTTCTATCTAAAACATTTGTAATATACTATTTTAAAGAAATTTAAAAATAATTTTGAAGTTAAAATTGAAATGAATAAATTCCGTACGAAATAAAACACGTAAAAATAACGACAATTTCATAGGTAAGGACCCAATATTATATGATTTTTATTAAATTATTTTAGAATATCGGGATAAAAAGTAACCTTCGTTCGTCTCAAGATAACATACTACACTAGTGCTAATTTTTATTCAAATCTGCTAAGTCGTTTGAACGTGAAAACAAAACTACTCTAGTAGAAGGTAATTTTTTCAATCATACAATACAATAATAATTAAAATTAAGCTACATTATAAGCTAATTAGGTAATAAATAACAATTATTAAAATTAGAACAAATAAAATTAATACAACAATACAATAACATTGAATTAAAAATAATTACAAGAATAACAGACTGGCATTTGTAGTATTAAGTAAAGATACGGATAATTTTATAGCTAAAATATCATTTCCACGTTAAAACTAAAACATCTTAGAAACGTAACGAGCTAAATATTATTTGGATGAAAAATTGCACGACTGGCGCAAAGAGTTATTTGATACTTTGCCCGGATTGCCGCGAAAAAACTTGAGAGTTCTTCCATTGTGACACTTGGCATATTTTTTCAGAGTCAGGACAAAGGAATAACGTAATGAGGCTGAATGTTTTTTCAGCCTCTGAAACACGCTCGGTAAAGAAAATTTTAGTATGGTACCTAAGGGCTAAAACCAGCAAAAATAAAAAATCTAGCTTTACAAGCCTAAAGCTAGTTAAGTTTAGCTTAGTCAAAATATACGACCATATCTTATCTTAACTTATAGATGGTCCTTTTCAAGTACACTTGGAGAAGTCTCTTACGTTTGGTTTACAACCGTCACTTTAACATAGTCCATACCTAGTGGCCTAGGAATCAAATTGGTTGACTGTACAATTACCCCCTTACACACTCAGCTAGCTGCTCAAATGTGCAGGTTTCCTCACGATGTTTTTCCTTCACCGTAAGAGCATTGGGTAGTGTACTTACGTTAGAAAAACTCGTTGATACATGGTGACCGTGGTGATTAGAACTCGATACCGTACGATCACGAGTCGACCCCCTAAGCCACTATTCCACCGATGCTCTTATAACAGATTTGATATCAGTCTTAAATACATACAACGTGTTACAAAATACCCCGTAAAAAAATATAATAAATTATCAAAGCCAAAAATATTGTCAACCCTAGTAAGCTGTCATGTCAGGGAACCGGAGTTAGCATAGATTATTTAACAGAGTGGCCAACCTACCAATTTAATTATTGTCAACTTTAATGGTTTTTCTGGTTTTCATCCACAAAGGTTCAATACTGTCATTATGCTTAAGTACTGGCTTCAAAAATTGTCAAGACGGAAAAAAAAAATGTTACTTATCAATTTCAAATCTTCTTATCAATACTCTACAATTGTTTCGTGTTTTTTCCAAAATGACGATGTTTCGACTATTTAGAATATTACGACTCCAAAATTAGACTTGTAATATGTGACTAATCGAATTCTGTACATTTTGTTAGTATATCTCTTGATCATTTCACGAATTAGGTAAAAATGTACATAAACATTCTGCGTGGTTTACTCTTTAATTTGACTGAAATAGGGTTTGCGCATCAATGAAAACAATAATGGTTTCATTTTTTTTTCCGGTAAGTCATACGGTGATAGTACGGTTCTCAAATATTGTAAATGGACTTGTTATAAGGCACCATTTAACACCCTTTCGGCTTTACGGGTATTTTTGTAACACCTTGTATATTATTTCGAAATAAACCCAGATTATTTTATCTTTCTCGTGCAAGTGGCCTACAAGTAAAAGGTAACCTATGCTTGTGATAGAAAATGCAGGTTTAAAATAAATATAGTATAAGACATTTTTTTTCATGACCTTTATTTGTAAGGACTTACTGCCGCACTCAGAGACGTCAATTTAATTTAATACTTGATTAAAGTGGCTGCTGTCACTTTCTTTGCTACAGCAATAGAATAAGACAACACGTCACTAACCAACCATTAAATTTAATTGACGTCAGAGGAGTGCGGCAGTTAGATAGGTAAGTAAAATATTATAAAGTTTTTCTTTATTTGTTGATCGTTATTAGCGATTTATCGTTATTTCCACGGAACCATCCGATTTGTAGAAACAAAACCCTGATAAAGGAACGAATACTATAACACTTATGTATATAATATTAGTACGAAATATATTATTGTTACCAAATTCACAATTGGAACGATCCTGCCTGTTCACTTCACCTAAACAATAACTTAATACAAAACTTTCCCAATTCAAGATTCATTGAAAATGTTCTATCCCAAAGTTATAATTTGAAGCATGTTATAAATTCGCAAATTTCCAGATAAATTATAAGAGATACAAACAACGAGTTCTAATTTAATTAAAAGTAGGTATCAATCCGCCTTAAACAATTTAACAACAGCGTATCAGTTATTAATTTTCAAAGTTATATTAAACTCTGTGTGTGTACACAAAGGGTCCCATATCCGATGTGATTTTCATAACACATGCTTCCTTTTTTAAGTAGCAGTAAATGTAAGTAGAAACTGGCCTAGTAAGTACATACATGTGAAGGGATTCCATCAAAGTTTCCGTGTGTCTAACTTTGTTCTTGATATACTTGTACTACCCTTGTAAATGAAAAGGACGCATACACAATTTGATAGTCAAAGCAAATTGAACCCTGTGACTTGAGAAATTAGGTCACTAATACATTCACGATTATATGAGACATACGCCCTTTTTTCTAATGGAGGCAGTGTACTTTCTTCGAGAAAATTCTGTTTGGAGTTTTACTTGGGATACAGATCGCAATGTTTGTGGAAAACAATGTTTTTCGAAAAAGAAGAGTTATAAGTTCTGTGTATCTGTGAATTTTTGTGTCTGTATGCGGCATTGTAGCACACAAATTAATAAACCGATTTGAAGGCAGTTCTTTTACAAACGCAGCTTATTTACCCCCTTACTAATTAACGTTGAGTAACGGTGGTATAGCTATACAATGTTTTGTCCTTATCTGTCAAATTCAAATGTCACAATGACAGATAAGGACAAAACATTGTAAAGCTATACCACCGTTACTCAATGTTTATTAGTAAGGGGGTAAATCTGGATACATTTATATAAGTCTTATGATAATCTGTTAGGCTGTTTAAGTGATATCAGATCTTGGAGAAGGGGTCTTTATATCGGGGTACTTATCTCTTAATAGTTTTTAATGGTGTAAATGCTGATAAAGACCTCTGAGATCTATAACTGTCATCTTTTCATTGTATAAAATTTGTTAACATACACAAACATAAACTCACGCCTGCATTCCCAGATTGGGGTAGGCATAGCTACAGAATTACCAAAAATCCTTAATTCAGTAACCACATTTTGCACAATTAGGCTAAGATGTTTACCAGTGTATTAGCGACAGGTTGCAAGCCCATCGCCTAAAAGTACTTACCACGAGCCTTTACGACATCCACGGGAAGACATGGAGTGGCACTATTCTTACCCGGTAACCACATGGGATTAAGTAAAAATGTAAAAAAAAAATAAGATCCTCGCATACTGTAAACGCACATACGCAATTAAAGGACTGAGTGAAAGCACGTGAAAGGAAGAAAGAGCGTGCTTATGCATTTTTGGCAATAACATAACATAAGTATAGAATAGAGGCCCTAGACAAGATGCATTCGGCATTCATTATCGTTGTCCAAAATGTATAGGATTGAGGTAAACTGTCAGACGGTCGCGTCGACCGCATACGTCAATTCCATACATTTTGTTAGTTTTCGAAAATCGCTAACGTTAACATTAACCAACTTGTCTAGCCGCAATGGTTGGTTTATATGACGTTAGTTAATTTAACAAAGCTCGATATTTGCTAATAATCAATAATTCCGAAAGCACTAACACAACTTTAGTAATCCGTGGAACCATGAATAGTTAATTTGGCAAACCGAACAGTAACGTTGCAGGTATGTTGGTAAACCTCTTTGGCAGACACACGAAATGTTGGGAGCACTTCATGTACAAGTAATAGATTTTGGTAAACTATTAGTTAGGTTCACTGGAGTGAAAGAGAAACTTGAAGTTCCTCTGTTACGAGATTATTGTTGTTGTAACAATTATACTGTGTTTGACTTGGGTCTAGCTGGATTAGATTTAACGTATGTTAGTCTTCACTTGTTGATTGTCGACATACTCGTATTAGGATGAAGGCACCAATGTCTGACACTTGTAGCTGAAGGCACCAATAATGGACACTTAACTCTTAATTCAAAAATTATTATGGTTATATTTTACATGTTGCGCCGACCCCAAATAATTTGGGATAAGGGCAGGAGAATGATGATAAGGTTATAAATTGACTGTCTCAAAATAAACTAATAACCCTTATCCTCTGGACTATAAGAATCAAGTGTCCATTATTGGGCCTTGTTCATAGCTTTTGTCCGCGAGTGTCTACGTAGACGGCAGTTGGAGTAGATTTTTTATGGCTTAGAAAAGGCAAACGTGCACAAGTGATCGTAAGTAGTATTTGAGTCTTAAAGACGTTTGAAACCTCGAGATTGCAATCATATGACTGGATAAAAAAAAAATCGCCTTTAAGAACGCAAATAATAAATAAATGGTCAATCAAACACAAGTCGGTTTTTATGTTTTTTTTTAATGCAATTTTATTTATATATTCGTATGATATCGTGACTCATCATTATATCGACTTGAAGTTCATCGATTGTATTATTTTTCATCGAATTTAATTTCATCGAACTCTATTTTCCGCTGAAACCATGATGTTTTCATGATATCTTAAACATTAAATAGGTAGGTTAGGTTAGGTTAGGTTAGGTCAATTTTGTGACTACCAAAAAAAATCATGCAGCGAGAAATGCCTTTGTATGAAATGAATACTGCATACGTTCGTTAAAATACATATTAAATTATATAAATAAACTAGGTTCCACGTCCGACCCCACCCCCAAGTCATACACTCGTACTACATTTTAATTAACAGGTCGAGGAGGCAAATAAATAATTAATAAATAAATTTATTTATTTATTATAAAAGTACATAGTATAATATCCCAATAGTAAATTAATAATAATATCATTTAATGTTATGAAATTAACCCAACCCACGCTCAATATGCACATGCTTGCAATGTGCTGGTTCCTTAAAAACATATAAAACCCACCACATAACCTAAAGCCTTCTAACACATACGATAAAATGCAACTCAAATACCTAGTAATGTTGGACACTCGGACACCTCACGTAGAATTTAGTATTCTAGTCTCACGTTTTGAATTTGGACTGAACATCGTCTTAGATAACACGATCTAGAATTGGTTTCCGAACTAGAATGTCCCTGTTAGTGCATGCGATTCTAGGTGCAGTTAGGTGCGGAGCTTAAAAAACAGATTGGTAATTATTGGAATGTGATTCCGAATCGTTAATAACTTGGTCTTAATTGTCGTTTGACTTCAACTAGTTTTCAGCTGAGTCAGAAATCGTTTCAAGTTTTCCATAAGTACTTACTTTTTGGTCGGGTTTGATAAATTTAAAAGATAAAAGATGTTTGTTTATACAGTCTGCAAGCCGCACGGGCACTTTTCACATCAATATTCTACCAGCGCTTCTCAAGAGGAGACCAATCATCATCATCATCATCGTCATCATCATCATCATCATCATCACCATCATCATCATCATTATTATCATCATCATCATCATCATCATCATCATCATCATCATCATCATCATCATCATCATCATCATCATCATCATCATCATCATCATCATCATCATCATCATCATCATCATCATCATCATCATCATCATCATCATCATCATCATCATCATCATCATAATCATCATCAAATTAGCCTCCCCTAATGTGCGCCATTTTACCCTGTTCTTGGCCTGTCGCATCCAACATCTGCCAGCAGCGTTTCGCAAATCATCACTCCATCTCACCGGAGGGCGTCCTACACAACGTTTGCCGAGTCGCGATCTCCACTCAAGAACACGTCTATCCAACGGTTATCGGTTCTTCTACAGATATGGCCAGCCCACTGCCACTTCAGCTTGCTAATTCTCAGTGCTATGTCGGTTAGGTACTTTGGTTCTCTGTCAGATAACATCGTTGCGGAGACCCATACTGAGAAGAAAATCCATTTGTGGCGTTATCTATGAAAATCTTATTGTCGATAGTGCTTACGCCGCACTGCGTCACGCGACGTTGTATTTATATCGGAGCAACGTTAATAATAGCGGAAGCGCCATCGACAATTAGGTCCCTTTTCATAGATGACTCGTTTTCAACAAAAAAAAATAACATAGTTAAGGGCTTTAATTAAAACAAAACTTAATTTATTCCTTTGTGTAACGAAAGTTACCCATATAGTTTGAATGACTAACTTTCGTTACACAAAGTATTTTGTTGATTTTGTTTTCATTAAGCCTTTAATTATTTACAATATTTTTGAAAACGACTCAGATAACGCCACATTTGTATAGGAATATCACTAAAACATATTATATTCAGGTAGAAATGGCTTTCGGATAAACGAAAATACAAACAAACAATGCACTCCAATTTAGACACAATTATTGACTCGTGTATAAAGATACGGAGTTTTGAGATGGTCTTTATTACTAGAGGTATAAGAGCGTGTCAGATATTTTTGCGTCCTCTGTTGGATAATATATTATTGCTGGTGACTGTACCAATAAATAAGATATGAATATTAATAAGATAGGTAATTATTGATGTGTATAAACGGGAACATAAATAAGAGTATCATGATTAAACCATTACGTTGTTAAGGAAAACGAGCACCTATGACTACTAAACGTACATGAGCATCAAAGATGTTATTTAAGTGAGTCCGTAATTTCCCATAATTTGTTTTAGTCATAATATTTTTGTGTACATAATTGCTCAAACCGCAAACTTTTTATAATTTTTTGAACATCTAATGTGTGCGAGTATTTGGCTAGATTCGATTTTGTTTAACTTAATAAATCGTAAAAAAGTACTTAAGTGTAATAAAAATGACTAAAAATAACGTAAACTCATTCCCAGAGTGGGGTGGGCAGAGCGACATAATTACTAACAACTTTATTGATAATTCTGTAACCACATTTTACACAATTAGGCTAAGATGTTTACCAGTGTATTACTGACAGGGTGCAAGCCGATCGCCTAACGGTACTACAAGCCTTTATCACTTTACTCGTCTCTAACGACATCCACGGGAAGACAATATGGAGTGGCATTATTCTAAATCGGCAACCACAATATGGGGAATAAATATTAACTAATATTAATTATAGTTTATATTCGCAAAATAACCCGTAATAGAAAATGAAAATATAAATATACCTATCAGGGGACTAAACTAAACTTGAAACTTGTACAAAAGGTGCCTACTAGACAACGATGTACATAATAAATAAACTTACATAGAGAAAATTTATGATGTATTCCAGAACCAAATAAAACTATAAGTACTATAGAATATTTTATGAAAGACACAGTATGAAACAATTCATACTCAATAAAATTTTTCGAATGGTTTTGTTAGTTCAGAATTTTATTGTAATAATCAAAATATAGTAAAAATAAACGCAGACCTTTATAAAACATAAAAACTTGCTCGTTTATTTTTCCCTTCTGATTTATTATCAGTAGTAAAACAATTTGTTATTGGTGGAACCGGACGTAAATTTTGTACAAATATTTATGAGTAAACAAGGTAATATTCGACAACAGAGTTATTTATTCTCTGAAGCAAAATACAACGAATTTATAAAAACTAACCAATGTATTCCCAGTCTCTCAAAAGTTAACTGGTAGAGATCCCTTAAAGAGATAAGTTCGCCCGAAGGGATTTTCTCGTTTTTGTAATAAAGTATTTACATAATAACATATCGTGAGCTTGCAATCACTCTGGTAAGAAACTGGGGACGGACTCCTCTTACCCTATTACGTTCATTGTCTTGTCGTTTCGTTGTCCGTCCGTCCATCTGTCTGTTAGCGGGCTGTATCTCACGAACCGTAAATAGGTAGACAGTTGAAATTTTCACAGGGCGTGTACATATTACTATTGTCACTATAAAAGAAATAAAAGAAATAAAATAAAATAAACAATTAAAGAAGGATATACAAAATTTAAATCCCTTAAGTTATTAGGAAAAATCTTTCATCTATTTTTGAAGCTGAAAGTTGACATAATATCTTATTACTAATATTACTACAAAGCTGTTAATAAAAATAATCAAATAGTCATAACGTATAGATACCTATGTAGATGTTTTATTATGCTAAGGGACTAAATAAACTGAACTCTAATAAATCCACACCCAAACACAATTATAAACGTGAAAAACAATAATTTTATTTACGGCTTAAAAACAAAATCAAACGCTCTCATAAATATTAAAACAAGGCGGGATAAAATTCGAAACAAGGATACATGCAAAAAGTTGAAGAAGTACCAAAGAAAATTCCTGCATTATATCAGGCTGATGTGTTTTATAGAAGTTCTCCCATATATCATTCCTGTACTTTGGTCTCAAGGATAACTTTGTGGAGAGAATATTATGGTGATTATCTGATGTGTGCACAAATTCGGTGCCAAAATATCACACTCCCATACAAAATGAGTCAATGATGGTAAAGATATGTGTGTTTCGGCAGTGAATGAATAAAGAACGCTTCTTTGAGGCTTTGAATTATTTACTTTTCTGTCGCTTTAGTCTTGCAAATGAGTTTTGCGTTGAGCAAATGGTTGAAATATACCCATGGTAGATGAGAATTTAAAAATAAATACGTGATGTTTGCTGTCTACGATTATGTTTTTCTTTGCAAGTTGCTCATGACTAAAGAACTTAAATTTTGCCATACCGAATGAAAGAGATGCAATGAAAATGTTTGACAAACAACAGCCAAGTGAAGTGCCACCATAACTGGCTCTTTACGACGGCAACAACCGCCAGCAAAGAAATACGTCATTTAAATGTATGAAGCACCGAGAACGATGTGGTTTAATAGAATAATATTTACTTAGTGACAAAGATTGAAAAGGGAATAACTAACTAACTAACTAACTAACATACTAAGATGGGTTTGGTAATTTAAAAAGGATGGATGAAAAAGAGTTACGAAAGCGGAATGGTGAGCGAGAGTGAATGGAGATTTCGATGGGGCACGCCCTAGACTGGGCCAAATTAAAAGCACCCAAAACCGACGTACGTGCATGTAGAGGTTGATGAATGTAGCGGACGAGAATGTTGTATATTTAGACCAGTGCACCTGGCGTTCCATAGTCTCTGCTTACCCCATTGGGCAACAAGCTTGAAGGTATATATTTATGTACGTATATATGAGTCACCGCGGAAATATAGGAGCCTGCCGTTTGGCCAAAAATTTTTTTCGTCAAATGTATCATAATCCCGAATTTTCATGTCCGACTGACCCGAACCCGATTTGTAAGTTTTGTACCATTTGCACAGTATTTGGATCTTTGTTTTCATCAATCACACATTATTATCTAAATAAATCTAGATATATTATTATGAATTTGTGGCGCTTGCAGTGGAGACCATGGGACCTTGGTCAGCTGATATGAAAAGCTTTATTAAGGCCCTGTCATCCCGGCTCATAGACACCTCCGGAGATCCTAGAGCTGGTGCTTACCTCTCCCAAAGGATTGGGCTAGCTATCCAGAGAGGTAACGCAGCCAGTGTCATAGGGACCATGCCGCGAGCGGACCTGCTAGAGGGGGTGTTCTTTTTATAGTGGTGATTATTATTTACGTCTTTAATATTTGAGTAGCTTAGTTTTTATTTTAATTTAAATAAGTTTAGTTTTAACTTTTAATTGTATTATATTAAATATGTATCTACTTATGTTAATAAATATAATCTAGATAAAACTATACTGATATAGAGATAGAATATAATATGTCATCTGTATAGAGGAAAAAGTCAGTAGGTAACTTGTTTTGTAAGTTATAATTATGTACTTAGTTCATGAGTTTTTTCTCCGTATTGACGATGTTGTAATATTATGTCTGATTAATAAGTATTTCTCAACTTTTCGGTGACTAAAATAACTGGTAAAAACGCCATACTTGTAATAAATAATGCTAAATATAAGGATATTTTTTGTGCGATCGTAAAGAAGACAAACATTTTACGTCGACAAAACTTTTTTAAGGCATTATTTACTTATAAATTACTCACAATAACAAACAATGGAAGAATAAAAAAAACTTTTCAGAGCCACGGAAAACAAATCCGGAACAGTACCAACATGGACAGTTCACTAAGAACAAGCGTGTAGGAACTTTGTTCGGAGTAACAATGAAGTTTTAAAAGCTTGAAAGGAAGTTACGGTATTTGGAAGGTAAACATTGCGTTTTATTGTAATTAATTTTGTGAGTACATGAATAAACGAAAATGTGAGCATGGTGATGTTGATGATGAGTGGGGACGCCCGGCCGGAACAGAGGGGCTAGACAAGATGCATTACGCTAACCAGCGTTTCTATTCGTTACGTTTTTAAACCAATTGCATCACTTGTTAGATGACGTGATACGAAAAGTCACGTGATCTACCAGTGACGTGATTGGTTTAAAAACGAAGCGATTAGAAACGATAATTAGCGTAGTGCATCTTGTCTAGCTCCTCAGATGAGCGGTTGATCGGTCTCTCTGACATTCCACCCTATTCCCTTTGGTAAAGGCCGTAATAGCTTACTGGCCCGGCGACGTTCCCATCCAGCATGGATCCCATCTTCTGGTCTTCCTACAGAACATGACTGCGTCCTGTAGGTTAATGCTTTTGAGTGCTTCCTCCGATGACTTGTCCTCCCCAAATGTGTAGTATCTCTGTGACGAGCACATAGCACATTCGGTTTGTACGTGTTGGCTAGTCTCCTCTTTGCTACAGTGTGGGCATTGAGGGTCCTGTTTAATACCTACATAAAGAAGACTTAGCTATTTACTTACTTACTTACGTAAGCTCTTCACAAGCCAATCACAAGATGTGAGCATACTTGTATCTTAACTCCAAAGTAGCTGTAACTTTTCACTGGACCTAGGGACTGAAATATTCCGTGAATATCCAAGGGGTGCACTAAGAAGTGATATTTGGAAATGTGTGCCCTAAGTGGTTTAAAATAAGGGACTAATAGTGTAAAATTCATTCTATGCGTACGAAGTCACGGACATCCTCTAGTGTTCCAATATATTTTATGATGACTAAACAGCTGAAAGAAAATCAAGAGTATGAATTTCAAACTTCAGTGTTGTAGTTATTTAAACAAGAAGAAACTGTTTTGCAAAACCAAGTGTTTACCAGAAATCAGAAGTATTATTCAACCTGATTCTTAATTAAGGGAGAAGTTTGAATACGATTCAATATTTCAAGCATGAAGCGCTGAAATTACGTTTTTTATGCGAATTTAAATTCAGCTTTTCATGTGAATGCATGACCATAAAAAACATTTTTTGTATTTAGCATCATGTGAGACCAAGAATTACCATAAAAAATTCAAAGCCGCAGTTTTAAAAAGGCGCATAAAAACACCCTTAAATTGAGGTACATTCATTATTTATCATTTTGAATGTTAAAGTATCTTAATATAGCCGTTCGGTAACGGCTGCCATTTCGAAATCTCCGAAATTGGCTCTAAACGAAGCAATTTAGACCCTTTGTCGTTGATATAGGACGTAATTTGGGAAATGTTATTTTGGAAGGAAAGGAGGGAACGATTATGTAAATAATGCTGTAATGGCGTCATCATGGGTTGTGTCGTTGTACTCAGATGGAAAACAATAAGATTTCAAGAAGAAAATGCCGTAATTTAATGTCTTTTTCCCAATTAGTAGAATGATAAGAAAACCGAACGGGGGGTAGGGATTTTTACAACCGTTCCTAATATTTTAACCATGTGGATTTGTTTGCTTTGGGTTAAAATTTTCCCACGAATTTAGATAGATATGAAAACAAGCGTAATATTGTAAAATCCAAAATTATTTGACCATTACATATTCCATCTTAAAAAGCCAGAGGGCTTATTGTCTAACGTACTCGCAATCACGGTCGTTTTCATTTTGAAAATCGAAGGCTTGTCTGCATACAAAATGAAAACAATTGCTCCACTTTGAAGCTGTTTGCGATTGCGAGTGCGTTAGACAATAGCCCCTCTGGTCTCCATTTGACCCGTATGTATTTTGCCAAATTAAAAAACCCGGTAATTTCAACCCCTGACCAAAACAAAGGGGTGTTAGAAGTTTGTAAATATAGGTATTAAGGCGAAGAACAGCGCAGAGACTTTTTAACTGCAAAATGATAATCCTCTTTGGAATTGTTGAAATAAGATCGAAATTAATTAACACCACCGATGAACTCCGCACGCATCTCCTGAACATGAGTGTTGTTTGTAGTAGTACATTCTGATCTTATTTCAACATCTAAAGACGATAATGCTTTGCCAGTGTAAAAGTCTCTGCCGGACCTTAAACTATCTATCTGTCTGTCTATTACTTATTGCAGCGTAGGAAAATTACTAAATGTAATAAGTTTTTTCTGTTTTGCAGGTAATTATGAAGATTGACTATGTCCAGGATTTTGGTAAGCGGCAGGCTTATTGCCTAACGCACTCGCAATCGCAATCGCTTTCATTTTGACAATCCGAAGAAGAGTCTGCATACAGAATGAAAATAATTATTCCACTCTGAAGTTGATTGCGATTGCGAGTGCGTTAGGCAATATAGGCCAGCCGGTATCACTAGCTTAAAGTGGAAATGGGCAAGACACTTGGATGGGCGGGAAGATGGTTAGTGAACAAAAGCAATGTATAGCCGGGAAATACACATGCCTGCGGCACACTTGCATAACAGTTCCTCCCACTTGCAATCTACTTTCATAATGTATACACTAACTGGCATGTCTGTATCTGGCAAGAAAGTAGATCGCAAGCAAATTGATTTACTGGCATGCAATATGAGGGAGGGGTCGCGGGGGCTGCTAACCGTATGCTTATGGCACGTGTGAATGAACGCGACAACTACAGGCATTGCATTTTTTTTATGGCATAGAGAAGGCAAACAAGCACACAGGCCACCTGATGGTAAGTGGAAACTATGACCCATATACATTCGCATTCACAAGACTGCAATCCTAAGACTGCAAATGTGTTGCCAACCCTGAGGACTAATATGGAACGCCTCTATGCTAGTCATTTCACCGGCTGTCTTATCCCCAAACCGGAACACACAAGAACACTGCTGTTTGGTGGTAGGTTAATGGATAAGATGGTAATAGCAATCCGGACGGACCCTGCACAAGTTCCTACCACTTTTGTTCCTACACTAATTAACTTACAAATGTAATCACTGTGTGCTAGTTGCTTGTTCATGATGCCATTAACTAGTATGCACGCTACTCTCCCTTTTTAAAGGCATCGTCATGGAAAGAGTGGTCACCAAGGCAAAGATAGTACCTAGTCGGTTGACAGACCACCTTCACGATGGTTATGTGGTCGTTAGGTTATTGGGAAAGAGCTGGATGTGGTTAGTGCAGTACCGGACAGCTTGGAGCGAGGAAGACATATGATCTGCAGTGGGTGGATGTGGGAAGATTGGATGGTTGAAGTAATTATGTGACGGTTATAAATAGCCTTGTTTGATGGTGATTAAAGTCTTCAAGTGCTATTAGTTAAGCATGGTTTGCAACTATACCAGGGACAAAGAACACTTTAACTTAATTTTATTTATAAAAAGATCTTGCATTGATATCAATCATACAGATAATCTTAGGCAGTAGTAACTTTATAATCTGTCAAGATCTAGGTTGTAAAAGGAACACCATTATTGAACTTTCATAGCTCTATCCCCTCTCACTCCCGGCTGGATTATTGCAGATTTAAATAGTGAATAATACGCTTTTCCTCATAAAGTAGATTTCCATACTGTTATTAATCATCTATCTGCGTTCATAACTATGACAAAGAAGACGGCATAAAAGACATGTTTTCGATGTAACGAGCTTGAATTGAATTTATGGAAAACAATCTTTAAGGGGCTTAAATTAGATTTTACTGAGCCGTTTCTGACGATATTGTATTCATGTCACATAAAACGGCAGAATGGGATATTAACTTCTTTAATAAAGAACACGTTCACTTTTCCGTGTCTTTTGCATGGAGTGGTTCTTTTGGGGAAAGAATAATTTTAACTACTATTACTTCTTTTTTTAAGGTTAACTGAAAGAGATGCCTAAATGGGTACCTATTATTTTATCGAAATACCTTTCAACGAACGTATCATTATGCAGAATTTTCATTTCATCGAAAGGCATTTCTCTCCGTTCTATGAGTTTCTACCCTAACCTAACCTAACCTAACCTAATCTACGTAATTAAAATTAAGATACCTTGAAAATATCATGGTTTCAGCAGAAAATAGCGTTAGATGAAATGAAATTCGATGAAATGATATAATCAATGAGGTGAAATTCGATAAATTGATGGGTTACCCTGCCTTAATCTTTAATAGGGCAATTATAAAATCAAGTACTCAAGATGACCACTTACCTGTGATAATTTTTGTACTCTTGACTTTAAGATTTTGTCTCAATAGAAAAAATCCAATGAGACTACAGTTCAATTATTTTTTTTAATTTGCCGTATAAAGGATTAAAGGGATAAGTTCGCCTTGGTATATACTTACCTTTTGTGTTTCTGTTTATTTTGTTGTTTGTTATTTACCTGTTTGTACAAATAAGTGTTATACATACAGTCAACCAATTTGATTTCTAGGCCACTTTGGACTATGTTAAAGTGACGTTGACAACCAAACGTTACAGACTTCTATGATTTGGTTTACAACGTCACATTGACAAAGTCAATAGTGACCTAGGAATCAAATTGGTTGACTGTACATATATATTATCTTATCTTATCTCATTTGGTGGGGTCCATACGAATACAATTTCGACCTTACGGGATCTTTTATGTAATTACCATTTTTTTTAGCGCTTAGTCCAATGCTGCCTCCACCCCATCCAGAAAGCGGAGTGGAGTGCAATGGTAGTGCCTTGAAATCGTTTGGTATTATACACCATTTACCAAGACAAAAATTTATACTTTCATCCATTTACTGTCATAAAATCCATAGATACTGTTTGTTTATCCAACCACAAACCATTCCAACCTCACAGATAATGTATGTATTTAAGTAAGCAGACTCTCTGTGTAAATGTACTGAAAAGAAATAAAAACGGGTCATTTTACGTACGTTTTAACGTTTACGTTACGACCTGTTTTTATTGCTCTTCAGTATATTTCAGCTTAAGTGCTTAAACATTCCACATTCCGAATTTTTTGATCTAAATTAATACTATAAAATTATTCCGAATTTCAGAAATTTCTAGTTACTGTTGTCACGTAAAAAATACGGAATAAAAAATGATAGGAGTCCCGTTATTAGGTATAATAAAAGCTCAATTAGTCTTAAATTAAGTAAAAAATTCTATTGAACACTTAAAAGAAAGGTCTTTCTTTAACCTGGTTTTGGTCGTCTTTTGTAATAAAAATTAACTTCTCGCGATACCGTTTTTTATTGCTGTGACCATTGCTATCTTTATAATAATATATAATAAAAGTCAAAGGTATCAGTATAATTAACAATTATGTGAACTTAGTATTCTGCGAAATCATTCATTCGAACAATCGTGATTATGCGTACACAAGGGGAACCATTAGTTTACGACTAGTGTGATGGAACCAGTAATGGACAAAGCACCAATAATGGACATGATTCTTATTTTACAGAAGATAAGTGTTATTCATTTGTTTATTAACACTCAATTTAGGACTGTATGACGTTTGAATTAAGAGTGAAGTGTCCATTACTGGTGCGTGTCAGCTAAAAGTATTAATCATTGGTGCCGTCACTCTAAGTAATATTTTCCCTTGATATTTATTTATTTAGTATCTATCTTCGATTTTGTGAACTGAGGGTTTGCGAAGTTCCGGATTATGTCTCTGTATTATACAGTAAAAATACGGTAATTGTGTTATTTTAAAAACAATCTTACTAATAACAATAAATGCGAAAGTTTGGATGCTTGTAACTCAGTCACGCGAGAACGGTTGAACTATCTAGACGGATTTGGGGACACAGATAGATTATGGTCTGGAATAGCACATAGGCGAGGTACTTTTTGTCCCGGAAAATTGAAGAGTTCCCGAGGGAATGGCGATAAGCGATTTCTTCGCGGACGGATTCCTAAAGCTAGTATAATATATTACCCCCTTACTAATAATGGTTGTATAGTGGTGGTATAGCTATACAATGTTTTGTCTTTATCTGTCAAATTCAAAATGTCACAATGACAGATAAGGACAAAATATTATATAGCTATACCACCACTATACAACCATTATTAGTAAAGGTAATGTTTAATTTAGTCTTTTATTTTCAAATCCTGTTAAAATAAAGGTAAAGACATAATTAAGTTAACTGCGGACAATTTAAACCATGCATAATAATATTCTAAAAATTACAAGGTAAAATATTCCGTATCGTCTCAAAGTGAGCAGGAAAAACATTCTTTTTGCCATGTTCTTGCCTTAATTGCTTCTGAATACCGTGACCTTCCAGTCATGATTCGTGAAAAGACCATGATGGATGGTGTGATTAAATGAATTAGCTTTCGGACGGGGATTGCCCTTGTTTTTGGATTTTATTAATTTCATTCCTGTTCGCTGGGTTGTGTAACCATTAGAATGAATTGACACGGCTCTTTGAGATATACTTAAATATTAAAAAAGATGAACACCCTCGATATAATGACAACTGAAGGCTTAAAAAGCTTTCCTTTTTGAAAAAAAACCGCATCCAAATCGGTGTATTCGATTGGGAGCTAGGACGCCATAGATAAACAACTGCGCCTCTATTTTAGGGGGTTAAATCTAAATTGTATTAGACCCGAGGGCTAATTGTCTAAAGCGCTCGCAATCACGATCGTTTTCATTTTGAAAATCGAAGGCTTGTCTACATACAAAATGGAAACAATTGCTCCACTTTGAAGCCGATTGCGATTGCGAGTGCGTTAGACAACAAGCCCTCTGTTATGGTATTGTTTTTAACTCGGCCGCCATTACTGTCAAGTAAAAAAAAATGGAAGGCTGGGCAACCGGGTCTAACCATGCTCAGTGTAGGTTTCCGAAGCCGTTACTACACAAAAAGAATGTATAAACACAACAAATATAAACTTATTCTCTATTTAAAGTTATTTGGTGCTATTTCATGTTTTACTTCAAAAGTTTTCAGTGGTAGGGTAACGTCACCAGTTGTCAGCCAGAGACTAGTAGTCGACCTTATATGAGTGCGAAGAGTATGAAATATATCTTTCGTACTCTTCCCACTCATACAAAGTATAGGCAGAGAGGCTAACTACAGGTCTCTGGCTGACCATTGGTGACTTTACCCTATCTCACATTATTAGAACCATTAGGGTGACGGAACCAGTATTGGACAAGGACCAATGATGGATACTTGATTCTTATTTTACAGAAGATAAGAGTAATCCATTTATTTTTCAACAATCAATTTAGGACCGTATGAAATTTGAATTAAGAGTGAAGTGTCCATTACTGGTGCCTGTCAGCTAAAACTGTCCATCACTGGTGCCGTCACCCTACGAAACAGTGAAGTTTTTAAACTCTTTCGCTCGTTTTTTTTAAAATCAACTTTTTAAGTTATGACATAAAGTTTGTTTCTCCATACGAGGTGTCACAGTGTTGGTTTTTCACTTTGTATGATTTTAATTTCACTTTTGGTGATCTCTTTTACAGTATTTTCATATTTTTTTAAACGACTTCAAAACAGGAGGAGTTTCTCAATTCGACTGTATTTTTTTTTCGATAAATGCGATTGAGAAATCCATACAATTATTCTCTATTATATGCCTGTGTTATATTATGTTCTGTACAGATAATTTTGAACTGCGTTGATTTTAATTGTTACTATATGTATTGCCTTCAAAATCTCTGAATGTAATTATTTTCACAATTTATTTATCATTTTAATTTTTTTGTTAATAAATAGTATGTTTTTTACGAATTAAACGTATGGCAACGTTACGACTTAAATCAAGGTTAAATCATGCCAACAGCTGTAATCAAACAACATTCCATATTAACTACCATGAACACAATAGGGGTGAGAATTTACCGCCTTTAATGTTTCATTTGCATCTTGAGCAAAATCTTACCCTAACTCTCACAGCTTAAAACCGAATTTAAAGCACACTGTAACACAACTTATGACATTAATCATTGAGAAGATAGTGATGTGACGTTAATTCAAAAAGTTTTGTACATCCTGTAGACAGTCAATTTCGTCTGAAGCTTGATGGGTCATAATGAAAGCCCCGTTTTGCAGTATAAGGTTAATTACGTTAGAAATGCAGTATACAGGGTGACATCGAAGACGTGATTAAACCAGTTTTTCAGACTCGGTAATTGATGGACTTTCCAAGCAATATTAGTTACAAGAAACAAAAGCTATTTATTTTGTTAATTTTCTCCTTAATTAAATTACAGTGACAATTCAAGTCAGTCATTGTCAATTATTTGTTTTGTTGTTTCGCGGAAATTAGAAAATCTCTTTCTGTCATGTAAAGTGACCACACGTAAATACAATTTAATCATTAATTTTTACCCGACTTTTTCTAGCTTCAGTTTTCACACGCAAATAGCTACTTTGAAGCGATATCTATATTTTACGCCGTGCGTATTTATTGAATTGAAAAATAATACTTTATTTATAAGTAACATAGGAAAACGTGGGGAGCTCAACACCTTTGGCCAAGGCTGTATAAAATTGTATTTTAGGATAGGACCGTCGTCCCCTTTCACACTGTATGTATGTATTTACAGAAAGTGCAAGATGGGTCAAAATCTTTTTCGATGCATTGAAATTTGTCCCCGGGAATTGTTACAGAGTGGTTGTTTTTGTAGGAAGTAATATTTTATTTTGTTTGACGATGTTTAACAATACTGTGCTGATTCAAATAAAATAAACATTTATTTATATTAATAAAACATTAAGACTTATAGAAAAAAATTAATATCGTGACAGAGTGGAAAATTTCAGTGCATCGAAAAAGATTTTGACCCAGATACAACTTCGCATTTGGTCGCAAATGTTCATATTGCACTTGCTCTCTCAATGAACTTATCGATGTATACTTTAGCCTGTGACTTTTGCTAACTGAGGCAGCAAGATAAATATGAACTTTTCCGACATATAACGAGCTCGTATATGTATTCACTTCATCTGTAGTGCTAACAAAACTAGCTTTTGCCCGGGACTTCGCCTGAGTAAGTTGTTTACCACTATTCTTTTGATTAATATGTAATTTCCTATTTAAGTATGTTTTTCTTTGACGAGTTGGCCTAATTAGTAGTGACCCTGCCTACAAAGCAAAGCTAGTGTTCCCGGGTTCAACTCCCGGTATTGGCAATAGTATATTACTTAACAAGGGCTGTAAAAGAAAGAAAGCCCGAAATCGCAGGTATTTGAGACCCGAGCCGTAGGCGAGGGTTGTAAATATGCGATAGAGGGCTTTCTTTTTTACTGCCCGTGATGAGTACACAATTTTACGTCTTCACTTGGCCACAATGCGAGTTTTACCGTGCGCACAGCGTGCGATAAAACTCACATTACGGCCAGGTGTTACGTAAAATTATTTATAAGATGAGCGCGAGTATTTGTTTCTGAGTTTTGTGTTTTTTTATGTACCTATGTAAGTATTTTATTTTTCTATATAAATATGTTTATCGTTGCCTAGTACCCATAGTCAAAGCAAAAAGCAAGTTTGGAAACGAGGTCCATTTGTGTGACATTTTCCTCGATATTTATTTATTTATTTATAACTTTAACCCAAAGAATACGCGTAGATTTTAGTTTGGGACTAGGTTAAAGGTTTTTTTCTGTGAGACCATCTCCCGGCGTTTTTTTTTTATTTAATATTTATTTGTTTCCTTACTTTTATAAAGAGAAGTCAAGCCGAAACAATAAAGCTTATTTCAATTCATCATCAAAATAATTTATAAATTCATTAACTTTAAATTTCAAAAAAATCCTATGTATTTTTGTTTTTTATGTGATCCTTATGTTAATATTTAAACAAGAAAACTGTCAATTGCATTGTTTTAAACCAAACTTTTAAAACAAACCCACGTCTTGTAATTACTCGTTTCCAAGACAAAACCTTAAACTCAACTGGCTTCGATCCTCACCACAGAACAGGAAAAACCGTAGAAGTGTCAAGTGGGCGTGTAACGTGTGGCACTTTTGCGACGATCGTATATTTCGATATTTCTAAAAAAGGAAATAAATCCAAAAGCATCCCTTATTGTTCTATTTTGGAATGCAAACACGATAGCCGCACCAAAAACATTTTCCATGGTGGCGTGTTGTTTTTATGATAGTTTGAGTATTGGCGACAACAGATCTGATACTTAGCGAAACTCATGCCACTTCCACTGTTTTTTCTATTCCGTGGATCCTCACCCACGGAACGAGCTTAAGACCAATCTCACAAGACAAACTTGCTGTTTGTTCTTTTCATTGTATTGCCAACCCTTTGTCGCACTTCCATTGTTGCCTCAAAGACACATTTATGGCTTGTAACTTTGCTTTTCTCATCTTGAACACAATGAATCACATTTAGTCCCGTGTATGAACGATGAACTTTGAACTGATTAATTTTGCTGCGATGGGACGTGGCTTGGGAAGGATGGGACGTGGCGTGGCTTGGCTTGCGTTCCTAATTTAAGTACGTGTAAATATAGAATTTTGAGTGAATTAAGTTATTGTGGTACAAATAGAGAATTTGCATGGAATTTTTAAACCGCGTTTTGTCAACAAAATATAAAAATACCGTTAAGAAATCACCAAAAATTAAAATTAAATTAAAAATGGCAAAGAGATACGGATGATACAAGCATTTTAAATTGCTAAATAGACAGAGAGATCCGATTGTGACGTCATGTAACAGGTCGGCTATGTAAAGTTTCATGTTAAATTCTGTTTTTAACAAGAACTTATCGACTTATATCTTAGTTATTTTTATAGCGTAGCTAATCAGGAAATGATTATAGTCAACTGTTTGTAACATGAATCAGATTTTATTGAAACTGCGAAAAAAGTCATGAATTCCTATTATGTCTTATTTTACATTTGACCAAAGCAAGAAAAAAAGTTTTTTTTTTACTAGTTACCTTTATTGATAGTTTTATCCAAATTAAACCCAAATCAACGCTCTATCGATCGTTAACGTTAAAAAAAGGCAGAATTCAGTTCATGTATGTGCCAAGTCAAAATATATAAAGTTAATTTAACAATCGTACTTACTTTTTAGTGCAGTAACAAATCCCTTTTATTTTATGGAACCCCAGAAAAAAACTATTTTACTAGAAATATTTAAAAAGTGAGACTTTTTATTCGTCACTTAAACTATAAATGTAAAAAAAAATCGTGTTCGTAAGAGTATTTTATGTTAGCTTTAGTTTTTGTGATACAATTCGCGGAACCCTGGTGATTTTTCTACGGAACCCTTAGGTTCCCGGGACCCACTTTGGGAATCGCTGCTTCGGTAGACCGGAACACGCGGTTGTGTAAATGTTGCCATACAAGATACAGTGAACTTTAAACTTGATTACAGGTTCTCGTTTCTGTTCTTTATGTTAAGAGCACTTTGATAAAAGCTGTGCTGGCAACGTCACGGTTTTTAGTTTTTCTTTTAAAAAATGACATTTAGAGAAGTTCTTAAGAAATTATATTATTAATGGTGCAATTTATAAGTTTTGTCGTATTTAGAGTTGTTAATTAATAATGTACATTTTAAGTTTTTTTTTGCGTAAATACACACAAATTTTCGACGACGCGTTGGCCTCGTTGGTAGTGAAGCTAGCGGTCCCGGGTTCAAATCCCGGTAAGGGCAGATATTTGTGTGATGAGCGCGAATATTTATTTCTGCATCGTGGATGTTTTCTAAGTATTCAAGTATGTATTTCTCTATAAAGTAAGTTAATCGTAGTCTAGTACCTATAGTACAAGCCTAGAGCTTAGTTTGGGACTAGGTTATTTTGTATGACATTGTCCCCTGATGTTTATTACTTATTAATTATTATTATTTGTGATTTGATAAAAATACAACATACTTAATGGACAGGGATAGTTAAAATTTAAGATATTCATACATTCTGTATAATGTATAAAATGTGTCTAACACAGTCTTGTACACTCTTTTGTACTTTATCGCATTAACACATTTGACAATCTTGTTTGATATTGCTTACGAACACCACCACCACGATCGTTTTCATTTCGAAAATCGAAGACTTGTCTGCATACAAAATGCTCGCCTTCGATTTTCAAAATGAAAACGATCGTGATTACGAGTGCGTTAGACAATAAGCGCTCAGTAGACTTATTGAGTCACGCAATCGCAATCGTTTTCTATTTGACAGTCCGAAGGCGAGTCTGCTTTCAAAATGTAAACAATAAAATTAATTTTATTGTTCCATTTTAAAGTCTATTGCGATTGCAAGTACGTTAAGCAATAGACCAGCGGCTTACTAGGGTTGACATTAATTTTATATTTTCTTCCTTTTGGGTATTTTTGTTCAAAGTTGTATACTTTTGATGCTAAATATAATTACTCCTGAGGGCTTATTGACTAACGCACTCGCAATCACTGTCGTTTTCAGTTTGAAAATCGAAGGCTTGTCTGCATACAAAATGAAAACAATTGCTCCACTTTGAAGCCGGTTGCGATTGCGAGTGCGTTAGACAATAAGCCCTCTGGTCCTGTTAGAGGCACCTTAAGTTCCTTCTACAAGATTTTTATAAAATAAAGTATATTTGTTAGCACGTCACTAGTGTAAGAGCTTTTGGCTTACTAGGAATAAGTGTCGTGGTTCGCCGCAAAGTAATGCGCTTCTAACGCCATTATGAAAAATGTTTTTAAACTAGTTTTCAGACCAGAAACCTTACCTGTAAGTAATTTTATATGTTTTCTCGGTTTTTAACCCTTTTTGTCAATGGGTAAAAGTAAATTAGAGATGGTTTAGTTTATTTTTGACAAAAAAAAGTTCATTTTAATCAGTGCCGTTATTAAACACGGTAAGAACCAAATTATCTTTGAGCTGTTATCGTATTGTCTACGTTATGATAGCTCTTTTTTACTTGACAGTAATGGCGGCCGAGTTATAAACAATACCATAACAGATTAAATACGATATGGATTTTACCGACTAGAATAGAGGGAGGGAGGATATTTTTTACTGTTCCATTAGCATCAATGTTTCAAAGGATTCAAAAACAGCTGAGATGGAAATTTGAGAGATTGATAAATTCTTTAGTCACTTTGAGACCAGTGATGTGAATAAGCTTAACTTTTTTCATCACCTTGTGATACTAAACCTACAAATAAACATACCTAATAAACTTTAAAAATAAATTATTTTTATAAACTTTCAAAAAATCAAATACATTTTAAAGTTTTTTTCCGTCATGGTTATAAAGAAAAGTGAAAAAAGTACAAATTAAAAATGAGAAATATACAAGTCTCTGAAAAAAAAACCGAGAAGTTTTACTAAAGAAAATACTGTTCAAAATGTTTAAATTACCCCCTCAGAGATCCCTGAAAGTCCTTTCACTCTTTACCAATCATTCTCTGTTAAATATTATAACAAACCTTCAAAAGTTTTATTTTTATTTTATCATGGGATGATGTTAAAAAACATTGACCTAGTCCCAAACTAAGCTCTAGGCTTTTACTATGGGTACTAGACAACGATATAAATACTTACATAGAGCAATACAAACTTAAATACATAGAAAATACCCAAGACGGAGAAAAAAAAATTAAATTATAAACTCATCATTCACATATAACACAGACTAACTAGGAACCCTTAAAAACTTGCCCAAAACCGGCAGTATCCAAGGCTGTCCTAACCAGTTTACGCAGCATGTAATATTTGTTATCGTCTTTACCACACGTTTGCGGTCCAGCGATTAAAGGACCACGTGTTCCGTGTGATAAGAAACTTAGGGAGTTATAGTTATTTTGTTAATATTTTAGCTGTAGGTCAGTGAATACCAAGACATAATTAGACTTAGGTTATTATTAATGCCAAGACCGGAGGGCTTATTATCTAACGCACTCGCAATCACGATTGTTTTCAGTTTGAAAATCGAAGGCTTGTCTGCATAAAAAATGAAAACAATTGCTCCACTTTGAAGCCAGTTGGGATTGCGAGTGCGTTAGACAATAGCCCCTCAGGTTATTATTAATGCCAAGACCGGAGGGCTTATTGTCTAACGCACTAGCAATCACGATCGTTTTCAGTTTGAAAATCGAAGGCTTGTGTGCATACAAAATGAAAACAATTGCTCCACTTTGAAGCCGGTTGCGATTGCGAGTGCGTTAGACAATAAGCCCTCTGGCTTCTTCGCAAATATTTTGATCATCGTTTTTCCCTCTGGAACTTTTATATTTTTCGGCATGTAAAGTACCCTATGTGTGTTACATTCTATCCAAATCTGTCAAGCCGTTGCAGGGTGTAAAAGTAACAAACTAACAAACATACACACACACACACACACACACAAACTTTCGGGAATCGAACCTGAACCTAGCTTTCTAGGCTCACTACTTTTTGTATTAATAGTTTTTTTTAAGTATGCATAGCGTCTATAATACCAACGAAATTATTAAAAGAAATTTGAACTAAATTAAGTACTTCCTTTGTACTTGTACAAGTACGTGGGAACTCACGAGGTAAGGCTAGTCAAATGACGTCACAGGATGTTTGTTTCTAAATAAAACAGCAAAACAGGTCACTGGTTATTTACAAAATCAAAATCTATCTCCGTTCATAATGCAAAGAGTACTTTGACAAACTTTTGAAGCTCTTTCTTGATTGGCTTTCAGTAGTAAAAAGCTCTCGAGGCAAGCTTGAAGCGATGAATGTTTGCACGCCTGATAAAAGCTGGCACGCGAAGCTTGGAGGCATAAGCTTTGATGAACAATATGCAATGTTATCATATCACTGGAATTTTTACGTAGACTGAATTTTTAGTAGGTAAGTACTTAAATGTAGGTTATTTGAGAAAGAAAGATAAAGTTATTTGGTTCTGTTTTAATTCAAAAACATTTTTATAATATCTTGAGTTTTGCAACGTTTGCTGTTTTTTTGACGCTTGTTTTTTACCCGACTGTGTCAGAAGGAGCACGGCTGTTTTCTATTTTGGCGCGGAGTTTGAGTTTCATCTGTCAAATAGATTAAATACAGTGCTGTTTTTTGTTCGATCATCTCTAGTGTGTGATGCGAATTTCTGCGTGATTTAATAATGGACAAAAACATCGAACAAAGAGTTTGTCTCAAATTTTGCATCGCAAATGGAATTTCGTGTTCGGAGTTGCTGAAAATGGAACAGAAGGCTTACGGTGACTCGATGTTATCAAAAGCACGTGCTTATGAGTAGCACAATGCGTTCAAAAGCGGTCGAGATGTGATGGAAGATTTGCCTCGCTCTGGTAGGCCCTCAACGTCGTCAACAGAAGTCTGTTGACTGTTTTCTTTAACTATTGCGGTGTTGCGCACTTGGAGTGCTTTCCGAAAGGTCAAACGGTAAATAAAGAATATTATTTGAGTGTTATGCGGCGTTTAAGAAAGCCAATTCGACGAAAAAGGCCAGATTGGTGGAAAGAAAATTCTTGGATTTTGCACCACGATAATGCGCCTGCGCCAAGGCCATCATTATAAACGAATTTTTGAGCAAAAACTCAACAAATACCATCGAGCAACTACCTCATTCACCAGATATGGCTCCAGCCGACTTAATTATTTTTCCTAAACTCAAATTACCACTTCGTGGCACCCGTTTTCATTCGGTAGAAGAAATAAAAGAGAATTCGCGCCGAGAACTGAACGCAATTCCGGAAAAAGCGTTTAAAAAAAATTACATGATCGGATTATTCGTGAGCATGAGTGTATCATTTCTGAAGGAGCATACTTTGAAGGCGATAAAATAAATTTGGAAGAATAACTTACATTTTTTGTATTATTATTGACCTTTTCCCGGTACTTTTTTGACAGAGAAGTATTCATTATTTTATATTATGCTAGGTTAATGCTATTAAACAATAATTAAATACTGACGGTCGACTTTCTCAGCTGGTAAATTTTTGTGCCCTTGCCTTCTTACTTAAAAAACATCTTTTTTCTTCTTGTTTTATCTTATCCAGCTATTTTTGTCGCACTGCTGGGCAAAAGTCTCCTTTAAACAATTCCCTACCCAGTGATTCCTGAGCCCATTCTTAAAAACAAATAAATACATGTCATAATTTACGAAATAATTTCTCATAACCGAAATACGGTAGATTTAACGACACAATATTATTACATCACATTTATATTTCACCCAACAAAATTGCAATACCTTTATACTTTTAAATTAAAACCCAGGCTCAAATAAATGAAAAGTAATTAAGTCTTTAAAGGCTATAATTAATAACATTCAGGCGACTTTCAATATTTTAATCACCTGTATTTGTTGGTAAAATAAATTGAAGCATTTTCAAATAAACCGTATAACCGTAGTTGCCTACGCCGTAGCCTTTTAACCGTAGTCGTCGCTACGGATAATTAAAAAAGTAAACGCTACCCACATAGATAATGTAGAAAATGAAAATACACAGTATTAAGTTGCTTTTAATGAAAATTGACATCGATTACCTTGGATATTTGACAAAAAAAAACTGTTTTGCGTCTTCAGTTATTTTGTGGTTAATGTTCTTGAAGTCTGATTTAACATAGCCTAAGTGATATTAAGACATGTTCATAACGTTTTATGCGTTGTATTTTTTTTCATGTTCTGTGCTTGATATTTTACAACTTACATGTAAAACATACCTAATTATTATGCTTACGATAATCGTCATGTTTCGTAATATCTTTTTTTTAAACCGGGATCAAAAATAATTAAAATGTTCAAATAAGTGATTAAACACAAAGTATAACAACAACAAAACACAACAATTAAATTTTATTTTATTTTGATTTGGTTGGTATTTAATAACCCACGTATAATTGAAATTAATTGTCTGTGACCGTTATTCCGCTGCCATTTATTTCTTTTTTGACGAAAAATTATAAATTACTTTCTATTTAATTATCAACCATTTTACTTTTGCTTTCACAAGTCATCTATTACCGTCAAAGCAACTTTATATTTGATATATTTCAAGATTTTGTCTTGGAATAGAATCTAATTGCTCGATGTCCCTACAAAAGAAAACTAAGATGTTATTAAAAATCTTCAAGTAGTATTTTGCTTTATGAGCTTTAGTATATGTCGTGAGTGACTACGAAACTTAGCTCTATGATTTGAGCGACTACGAAACGATACTATGCTTAAGCAACTACGAAACAAGCGACTATGAAACTATAATCTGTAACTTAAACGAACATGAAACTTTACAATCATTTAAGCTACTATTAAACTATGCTCTATGACTTGAGGGACTACAAAACTATACTTTATGACCTCAGCGACTATAAAACTAAACTCTTCGACTAGAGCAAACTATGAAACTATACACAATGACTAGAGTTATACTGTATGACTTGAGCGACTATAATTAAATAATGACGAATAATGAATGGACGAATATAAACTATATAGTATGACTTGAGCGACTATGAAAATAAATTCTATGACTTTAAAGACTATGAAGAAACTTACCATAGACTTGACTTAGTCAGTCTACAGGATAAAATCTTCTGTATCAAAATTTACACTGAATTTTGAAACACTTTAGTTAGGTTAGATGTTTCTAGCAACTAAAATAAAGATTATTATTATGATTAAATTTCTTCCAGATCGGTTCAGCGGTTTAGCCGTGAAAGCTTTACAATCAGATAAAGTTACTTTGACATTTATAATTAGTATCGATTGAAAAAGAAAGCATTATTACGAGCAATATAAAATTAAAATTAGTTTTATAACCATAACATTTGTCATGTAACAATTCAAAAGTTAGAAAACCAATTAAAAACACAAAAACCTTCCCCAAATATGTATGTAAACACTTTATTGTACAAACAAAAGAGATAACAATTATAAAATAGATAAAAATATAACAGGTATGTACAAAGACGAACTTATCCCTTTAAGGGATCTCTTCCAGTTAACCTTTGAGCGATTGAGAAATAACTATTACAACGAATAAGCAAATAAGTACAACAATTAAATAAATTTCTAAAAATATTAACAGATGTAATAAATAAACACATATATATACAATATAACTAATAATGTAATAAATAAATTATATACAATAAGCAGGAAAAAGTTTAAGAACAAGTGTCAAGCCAGAATTTATCGCAGCTACACGTAAATTGGAACGACTTCGGCCAGTTTCAAGACAATCGTCAGCGACTGATTAAGCCCCGTACAGTCGGCGCCGAGATTAATGGTACGTGACTGAGCAGATGTGTTAATTAGATCTACACGTCTCGTCACGGGATTTCGGGGGCGATTGTACTTCTCGTCTGATTGCCTCGCTCTGGTTGGAAGTGACGGGGCTTCCAGTTCTCGTGTTGAAAGATCTTGATTACGTGAAACCTTAAATGAGATGTCATTCAGATGACATACATTTGCTAGATTTAGTAGTACCATCACCATCTTAAAATAATAAATCTATAATATAAAAATGAATCGCTGAATGTGTTGCTAAGCGCAAATCTCGAGAGCAGCTGAACCGATTTCGCTAATTCTTTTTTTAGAATATTCCTTGAAGTACTAAGTAGGATGGTTCTTAAGGAGACAAAAAAATTAAAAATTCCACCGGGAAAGTCAGAAATTTGCAGCGGAGCGAAGCCGCTGGCGGGCCACTAGTAAATAAATAAATATATCGGGGGACAATGTCACACCAATCGACCTAGTCTCAAACTTATAACTGACTGCTGAGTTTCTTGCGCCGTTTCTTCTCAGCAGTGGTCTCCTCTTGGGAAGCGTTGGTAGATTCTCGACGTAAAAAAGTGCCCGTGCGGCCTAATTACTGAATAAACGTATTTTATCCTTTTTTATCTTTTAAGCTCTAGGATAGTACTATGGGTTGGTACTAGACAACGCGCAACCATATAAATACTTACATAGAGAAATAATATACACACTTAAATCATCCATGACTCAGAATCAAATTTTCGCGCTCATCACATAAATATCTGCCCTTACCGACATTTGAACCCAGGACCGCTAGCTTCGTAGGCAGGGTCACTACCAACTAGGCCAGCGCGTCGTTATCCGTTACGCTACCACCAAAAAAAGATATCTGGTTACATATCGTCATTACTTTGAAAAAACCTCGTATCTCATATTTCGTGACGTACAATTTTAAACTTAAACATGAAGAGAATTAAGTTCAAACTCATACATCTCGAAATATCAGATACGAGTTTTTTCTAAAGTAGTAACGATATGCGGTTAGCCTAGCGTAGTGTTCGATTCCCGGTAAGAGCTAATATTTCTGGTTATTTATTCTTAGAATATACTAGTAAGTATGTATGAGTTGCTTAAATTCAAACTAGGATATGTCCTTGAAATTTGGTATACGAATTTAAAACTTAATTTGTTTGAAAAAAGACGCAAATTCCGTTGTCCTTTTGCATGGACTTATCCAAGTTCCAAGTTAAGCGACTCGTATATTATTGTAATCTTGTGCTTGTCCTCTCGTTTAACATAATTATCAAGTCTGAGGCTATTGAATATTCTTTATGTTAATTTGTGACCCGAGATAAAATGGCTTAACGCTAGTTTTTACGTAAAGCACCGTCGCATCGCGTCAGTAACTCCTAGTGCACTAAGCTACTCGGTAAAACAAACTGCATTACTCCATCAATGAATATTCCAAAACTGTACAGCCTCATCAATATTGTATTTAGACTTAAAATCGGTGAGATGGGAACAAAAGTCTCTTTGCCAACCCTGGGAACTTGGATTATCCCCATATGGAATAAGAAGGGAGTGAATAAAAAATAACGATGAAAAAGTAGGTAAGATTATTGCTTGAACCTTAAACTTCAAACTCAGTGCTTGTAGCAACGGCTGAAAAAAAAGAAAAAAGAAAGAGTATATTTTAACACATTTTTAGATATATGAAATCATAATTTCCCCATAGGCAAATACACCTACGCTATGTTTTGCACGGATGGGCTTTATTTTTGTAAGATTGGATATTTTCTTCTTTTACCCAATAAATTAAAAAAAAAACTTACGATTATCAACAACAAGCACATTTCGGGGTCCTAAGATAATGATTATGATTGCATAATGATTACATAATGATTATTTACAAGTTCTAAATGAGTTGATGTAGCCAACTGCATCGAAATACATTGTACAATTTTATAATTAATCCAGGTTACAATTTCATTCAAAACATCACTACGTTCAAAACACCAACTCCATTTCAATCCAAAGAGGTTAAAAATCTCATTTTTATCTCCTGAAAAGCGTAATCATGTCACTACGTTTGTAGTCGCTATGCACTCAGCGTGATAAAATATGCTCAAAGCAAGTTGACACGTGCTTATAGCTCGCTTTGGTACTGGAGGCAATTTTCACACAACAGCGTGCTCTTCTAGCAGCGCCGTCGGAATTTGTTCCGAAGTAGGGCAAATAACTAATAATGTTATTGTAGGTATTGTAGGCAGCGAGCAGATTCGCTTGGTAGCTTAAAGAGGTTTATAATGAATAGAGTTAGTTTGGGCTTTAGCTGGAGGTTTTGTTGATGATTTTATGCAGGTTTTTTCGTATTCATACGGAACGGTTCCCCGAATCTTAAAATTGATAGTACCATGTACATAATGATTTTAAAGACCTATCGAATGACATCTCACTCGATGTCATAGTGTAAAAAAAAACTTTTAACTTCGCTTGACATGTTTTTTTTTACAACTTCGTCTATAACTATGCTAGATGCAGTTTTGTAGTACCATAAGTTAAACCACGGACAGACGTACAGAAAGACATGGCGAAACTACTTATAAGGGTTTCTTGTTGACTACGAAACCCTAAAAAACCACTCCCAAGTCTGCTTACTGTATCAAAAAAGACAAAGTATCAATGCATAAAGTTTAAAAAAAGGAATTGGGGGCCCCCGCGACTTCGTACGCGTAGAATTAGTTTCCCGCTACTCCCCCTATTTCTTCCTGTAGGGGGTCGATTTTCGAAAAATCCTTTCTTAGTGCTCACTTACATCATGAAAGGAACCCCTTTACCAAATTTCAAGTTTCTGGGTACAATAGTTTCGGCTGTGCGTTGATATATAAGTCAGTCAGGTTTGCCTTTTATATATATAAATTATTAAAGGATATTTTTTTGTTGAAGCTTATGACTTTTATTATGGATGTCGTCTCAAAGTTACGTCAAAATTTACGTAAAGACATAAATTTCCGTTTTTGTCATGTCTTAAGATGAGCATTTCAGTTAAGATTAGTTTAATTAGGCCTTAAGGTTCTTGCGAGGCCAGATGAGACGTATAACGTTAACGCAAACGATTTTCGTAAACTGACAAAATGTACGGAATTGACGTAGGCGCTCGACGCGACCGTCTGACAGCTTACGTCAATCGTATAAATTTTGGATTATGATAACGTCCTCACATTCTCTTGTCTATGGCCACTAGACTTTAGCGAATTAGATAAAATTACGACCATGAATAAAAAAACTTCTCCACCACGCCTATGAACGTTACACCATAATCTGGGGTCCTAGTAAGAAAGGGTGTAAGTCTCCTGAAGATCAAGTGAAAAAGGGTTTAAGTCTAGTATACTCCGTTTATGTATATACCTTTTTTTATTACGAGTTAAGTCGACTTATACCCTTTTTCACTAGGAAATAATGCTGGGGAGCATTAAGCAAAACCGCCAACTCACCTATTTGTGCAAAACCGTTAAACTGCCTATTAAGTAGACTTAACGGCTTACTTTTGTATTGGTGGCGTAATAAAAACGTCGATTGTAATTTTATAGCGTACATTTGTCTTCTTTAGCGATAGGATTAGTGTCAACGCGTATGGAAAAATTCGTTCAGTGTTTTGTCGTAACTCCACGTAAATACCGTTGTAAAGACAATTTTTAGGTGTAATAGATAGGACTCAAATTTGAAATAGGTATAGTTGTCGAGTACAAATCAAAACATGTATGAATTTGTGAGTGAATTGTTCATCTGACGATTGTTGGATGAAGCATGTGAATTTATGATGAAAAAATCATGATTTTATACTGTATTTAGATAAAAAAAGTTCGCTTCTGTTTCCATACAAAAGTTTTTTTTGTATTTTTAACGTATCTACAAAATAATTTGATTTTAATTAGTTTTTTACATCATTTTGTAATTGAGAAGACTAAGAGCCACACTTTTATGTATTAAATAGTTTTCTTAACTACGGGGTCATCTTTCAATCCTTTTAAAAATCAAGCAGACAATTTTTTTCACAACTTTATTTTTGTTGGGATTTACTTCTTCATTTTTTTTTTTAAAAGACGATGCTTATGTTCACGCCCCTCTCCCAATGGGGTAGAGACTATGGAACGCCAGATGCACTGGTCGAAACATACCTCTTTCGCTTCCTCTACATTCACCAGCCTCTTCATCCACGTACGTGCATCATCATTAGGGAATGCAATTTAACCGGTTATTAATCGTTTTTGTATGAAAATAACCGGTTATAACCGGTTATTTGCATTCTCTAATCATCATCATCTTCTTGCTTTAGTTGAGTAACAAACTAACACACTCTGCAATAGCTGGACGGGTGTTAATGCAATTTGGAATGGAGATAACTCATATCTTGGATTAACACATATATATGCTACTTTTCATCCCGGAACGGGAAAAGTTCCCAAAGAAATAACTGTAATCGAAATGTACGCGGCCAAAGTCATGGGCAGAAGCTATACAAATGCGAAATTTTGTATGTTTGTCACTTAATCACGCCAGAATAACTGAACGGATCTGGATAAAATTTGGTACAGATAAAGACATATTCTGGAATATGAATAATGAATGAATGATGATGAATGCATATAGTCTGAAATAGCACTTTTATTTTGTAAAATAGAACAGTTCCCGAGGGAACAGTGATAAAACGACTTCTACGCAGATGGAGTCGCGTTTAACGGCTAGTTAAAAATAAACTGAAATTGTAATAGTTACTATGCAACAGTACAATACAATACAATACGATGCAATACAAACACTCTATATTGCCCACCAAAAAAAACAAAACTTACACGGAACAGTACGTGAGCTTATAAGTCTTAAAGTTAACAAAATTATATACTTAATATTATTCTCAAATAATATTCCCTGTAACGAAGCTCAGAACTGTAAGTACTAAGACTTAATTAGGAACAGCCTTATCCAGGTAATGCGGCTTATCTGGAGATTAACTTTAATTGAAGCAGTTATTAGCCGAAGTCAGATATTACTAATGTAGGATTATCTACTTCTTGTTCGTGTTAATATTAAAATGTTATTGAATAGAGCAAACCGTTATGAAACAGCTTTTACAACTATTATTATGTTGGAACCTTTATTTTTCAATTTGGTATAGAGATAACTTGAGTTCTTAATAATAAAAAGAGTCGAACTCGCACACGAAGGGTTCTGTACCTTACAATTATGATTGATCAAAAAACACAATTTTTGTTTAGGGGATACATATTATCTCCTTTAAGTATTAATATTATTTTATTTTTATTTATTTTGTTGTTATAATGGCCATAATTATACACTCTATAAATTTTTCAAGTGTTTACATTTTACGGTTTCAGCAAATGAAAGTAAAAACGAAAAAATCACGTTTCTTAAACAGCCTCAAAATTTAAATTTGAATTTATTTTTATTATTTGTTTATATTATAGTGGCTATGTATTTTAATAGCCACAGTGTTGTAAATTTCAACTGTCTATCTAATTACTGTTCATGAGATGCAGTCCACTGACAAATGGACAAACAGACGGACAGACTGACGGACATCGGAGGCTTAGTAGGGTCCCGGTAATAGGGTTCCATAACACCCTTTGGGTACGGATCCCTAAAAAGCGAGCTTTAAAAATTTGATTATCTTAGCAGTATCAGAACTTAAGTTCTTTTATGCCAAACTTTACATTACCCCCCTTAATCAGTAGTTGGCTAAAAGAATATAAAATAATGTCCGAGGAAGTAATATAAAATAATTCTATACGTATGAAGCGGCGTGAGAAACCTTGTAACTAATTAATGAAGTGTCGTTGAGTCTTTATTCCAACATTGCCTAAACAAAAATTTCTATATTTTATTTCATATTTGCTTTTCAAACAAAGAAAAGAAAAAATAAAACAACAATAAAGAAAACAATCGGAAACAATATTGTTTAGGAAATGTCGTACAAAGCCCCTGCACGTCCGTAAGAAAATCATTGTTCTATTTTTACTTCATGTTTTCAAGAAAACTGTATTTTATACCCAACTGATCGCAGAAGGGTAAAGGTTTTTGGGTGTTTGTGTGGGTATATATCTATGTATTTTACTTTGTGATCGTCTAAACACTGGGGTCCTAGTGAAAAAGGGTACAAGTCGACTTAACTCGTAATAAAAAAGGGTGTATACATGAATGGAGTATACTAGACTTAAGCCCTTTTTCATCTGATCTTCAGACGACTTACACACTTTTTTACTAGGAACCCAGTAAAGACTAAGACTCTTCAAACCAAAACCAAAGTATAAATAGAAAAGTATGTATTACCAAGCCATAACAACAATTAAATAATAAAACAAACAAAAACATACCAAAATTGTTATCAAACATGTAGGGTGACAGAACCAGTACTGGAAAAGGACTAAATGATGGACACTTGATTCCCATTTTACAGAAGATTAGGGTTATTCATTTGTTTTGCAACAATCTATATAGAGCTGTATTATATTTGAATAAAGAGTTATGTGTCCATTACTGGTGCCTGTCAGCTAAAATTGACCATCACTGGTATAATTCACATTACACTAATAAAAGTTACCTTTCCACGAAACTTTTTTACTTGCGGGAGTATATATGCATGATAAACATTTTGTTTCATCATCTTTTCGTATTTATAAATAAACATGATACTGTATGAGATACCCCAAAGTTCAAAGCGAGACTTAATGAATAAAATTGTAAAGTTTCCAATTTCAAACTCGTTTCATTTGAATACGAGTTATCATTTCATTCCAACAAACTCGGAATTATCTGTAAATAAACGGTCGCATTCACTCGGAGACCTTCTTAATCCAGTAAAGACATCTCAAAGCGCGTTAGTAGCAAGACGAATTTCGTACACATATAAAATATGGTTATAGTAGCGTGGGTTGGGTTCCACTTTTAGCGGGTAATAAAAATGGTTGGGTTTCATGTATAGGTAATTTGTAAATTGGATACTGTCAAATCTTCATTTACATAAGCGTACTATAAATTTATTTAACTTTATAGTATAATTAGTCACTTTTGATCAAATTCAAAAGTCAATGAAAATTTAGGGTTAAGTACATACATACATAATACATTAAATCACGCCTGTTTCCCAGAGAGGTAGGCAGAGACTAGGGTTAAGTAATGTTTATTTATTTGTTTTTTTTTATTAATACAAGTATAACTTAACAAAATATTGTGTAAACAGATATGAACACAGCTATTTGTGCGTTTGTGAATAAGTGGGAAAGTAATCACTACGAGTAATTTTGTATCTGTAAATTTCTCTCCCGAAACTCAAAACTTGTTTAGTAGATTCTATAGAAAACGAGTTAACCTTATAACAATCTTTAAAATAAATTAAAAAAAAACTAAAAAAAATACCCATTTAAAGTATATAGAATATGCGAAAACATAGTTTACTCGCTACCCATACACGTTTATACCGAAATTTAATTTGTACAAACAAACATATGATTTATAAATATTTTACTATTTATTTGGCTTAAATGATGAAACTTAACAAAACTACTTTTAAGAATGTTTGGTTTTAAATGCGCAATTATCGTCATTTTGGTCTACATTCACCCACTTTAGTGTACTTTCATATCACTTTCCGCTATAAATTCACTTTATTTTCGGTATTCAATCAGAGTCCTAAATAAAATATCTCATTTGCCAAATCCGCTCCCACTCGCACCCATCCACTTTAATATGGGCGAAATTGCAAAGAGGAGTGAAACGAAACGAAAATTGAGACAGATTTCAAGAAGCAAAATCATTTAAGATGGGATTCAGAAACGGAAATCCGTCATACATTGGGCTTTACAAAAGTATAATTGAATTCTTGGGGGTCGGGAAGCCTGCGCACACGTGAATAGTGAATTATATTCTCTTTAAGTTACGAGTATGTCACCTTTTTCAATTAGGATTAGGATTTCATATTCGGAAAGTTGAATGAGGTTGCTGTTTGTTGTGAGGATATGTTTGTTTTTGTATTGGTTTGGGCGCAAGGTTTTTGTTTGGGACGTGTTAAAATTGAGTTTCCATACAAATCAAAATGAAAAAAATATGATTTACTTTGTTTTAAGATGGCGATTGTTAGTTTATTAGTTCACTAGTGTATGTTGCAATAACTTTGTTCTTACCTTATAAATTACAGCTAATCTTTATTGATGTCATTTAATAAATACTAAATGGTTATTATTTCGTTTTTGAATGGTTGTTACTTATTTCTAAATGCAATTTATCTTTTGTTACAGGTAAAATAACATTTATGCCGAACTACATGGTGGAATCAAATTCAAAGAGATGCTATGGTGGTATTTAAAGTGACGTGTTGTCTTATTCTATTGCTGTGGCAAAGAAAGTGACAGCAGCAACTTTAATCAAACATTAAACTAAATTGACGTCTCTGAGTGCGGCAGTTAATATCTAACGTGTAGACAAGGCTACGTTAGGTTGAGTTGGATTTTAAAAAAAACCTGTTAAAGTTACCAGTTTCTTAAAAATACGTTATTACTTGCGATAAATATGTCTAAAATCACATTTAAACTAAAAATATTTATGATAGACGTTAAAGACCCACATAATATACACGATTGCAGAATAATTATTAATGGTGCAGTTCTTTTATAATTTGTGCCTCAAATAAAACCTCCAAATTATATTTTCTGCTTTCCAGTAATGATTCAATTAATTGAATGGTTCAAGTAGATCATTAAGGTTTTTGTTTCACTCAGAATTTTAAAAATGTTGTTCAATCAAATTGTCATCTGCACTGCACTGCGTTCTTGTAATTCATCCGGCGACACATAGAACTATTTTGTATGCGAAAAACCACCACGCAACAGCATGGTATTTATAAAAAATCTATCGTTGACGTTGAAAAACTTTGATGATCGATACATTAAGAAAAATATTTTAGACTTTTTAATATCAATAACAAACTGACTTAAAATGAATTACTTAAACAGGTGATTTTCATTTTCACTACCTAATTTATCTGTAGCAAAAAATCTTATTCCCAAAAACTAGCACACCTCCCCCCAAACAAAACCTTCGGCTAAATCTCACCAATTCCTTCCCTAATTTCATAATCCGCGTCGTATTTCTTTCCTACGAGCCACTTAAACGGAAACACGCTGGGAGGAATGAAGATATGAGAAAATGGCAGACTATAAATAAGGGCCGAGAGGTGCTTTACGATTTTGTTTGGAGCACGTGACTTGGAATTAGGCATGATTGCTGACGGGTAAACTTACTGTTAGTTGGTTTTGAAATTATGGAAATAACGTTATAGTGTTTTCGAACCACGACGGCGCGTCACGCCACTCAAATTGACGTTGCATAGATGGATCAATGTGCAGTCAAGGAAATTGATGCGTAGATCACTTTGGACTATGTCAAGGTCAATTAATCAATCAAAACGTAAGAGACTTTTTATGATTTTATTGACAGTGTCACTTTGACAAAGTCCATAGTGGTCTACGAATCAATTTGCTTGACTGTATGATGAATTAAGTAGGCGAGACTTCGTGGATTGAAAATAAGGCTTACGACGAGGTTTAAGTCTTCAAAGTCACAGCTCATTAGAACCAGCCGGCACCCGACCCGCACCGCGTCGCCTCGAGCGTTTAGTATTCTTTATTATGGATTTGTATGGGCATGCGCTCACTACATCAACTACGCTACACCGGGTCGTTCTACGCTACTAACCATTCGAGGCGAGGCGGTGCGGGTCGGGTTCCGGGTGGTTCTAATGAGCTGTGACCTTTACACTTAAGAGTTGTTGTAGAATGAGGCCCTTTTTCAAAATAGCAGAGCAGTTTGTGATTTGAGACTTGAACGTTCATAATAAAAATAATAAAAAAGTAGTAAAACGTTAAAATAAACCTCACTTCTTGCGCTATAAACAGGTGAACAGTCAACAAATAAATGCAACGGTATTTTCTGACTACTCCACTGAACTGAAATGCAGTGGAATCTTTTTCCCGGAAACGTAAGGTTGAATAGTTTTTTTACCGCGCAAGGTATAACGAGCGCGGACAGCAACTACTTCTTTAAAAAAACACTTTTTTACCTTTTTGCACGACTAGCTTCTGTATTTTATAATCAGTTTAGGAGCATGAAATAATACGCGTAAACATACGAAGAAAATCAAGAAAATCAGGATTTTAAGTGGAAAAATCTACTATTTTTAAGTTCTTGTTAAGTATTTGGTCTGGTGGTGAATCAGCTATGTCAGTTTTCTGTAGACCGCCCCTAACTCTATTATTATTATCAGCGGTACTGCTACAGCTTAATTTTTGGAACACAATTCAACAGAGCCTCAAAATAACCCAAATCGAATAAATAAAATTGAAAAAAGTATTTAAGTCAAGAAATATTTTATGTTAATACATTCTGATGGTGATTTTTAATATTTATTTTAATAAGCTACGTGTTGCTCCTTTAACGGCTATTACAACATATTATTACCTATATTATGAAAACAGCGTTGGGATATTATTGGCCCTGCATTGTACTCAAGGAACAGAAAAAGCAGTGGAAGTTCCATGATCTTTGCTTAGTATCAGACCTGTTGTCGCCAATACTCACACTATCATATTTAAAAACAACACGCTACCATCGATTTTTTTTGGAGTTTTTACATTCCAAAATAGCACAATAAGGCATGCTTCTGGATTTATTTCCTATTTTATAAATATTATTCGCCCAACTTTCGCGAACAAGCGATCGCGGCAAACTAAGGTAAGTTGCGCGGAACTCCGCATAACCATGCTACACGTGACACGCCCACATAACACTTCTACTGTTTTTTCTGTTCTGTCATTGTACTACTATGCCATATATTGTATCATTATTAAAATAATATAAGGCTACTTTTGATTCTAAGAAATTATTCATGTCTATTATGTAGCAAGATTTGGGGTGCACCGTTGTCTAGGTTGATTTTCTGCAGAACCCTCGCAGAGGCGTTATGGAATCCCAAGGTTCCAAACACACTTTGAGAATAGCTGTGTGTAGGTATAGCCTTTGACTTAACACGCCTACTCTCTAATTTATCGCCGTCTGTACTCCCGCAGTACATCATCTACGTATCCACATCGTATTGTCCATGCCAAAATATGAGATAATAACCGGCCGAGCAAAAACTGAAATAAATAACAAAAGAACGATGTTAAGATGTTATTCTTATCTATTTTTCCCGCAAGAAAATGATATTTTTCCGCGATGCGCGACACTTGAAGATGTTTATGTTACTGTTTATTACATGCCTCCCCTTTTTTTGGGTTCCGTTGAGTTTTGGCTTAAAACAAATACGTTTTAAGATAGCAGCTCTACAGCTTTGTTGTTCAGCTTTAAAACTTACCATACATGGAGCGTCTTAAAAACCGTGTCACAAAAGATGTGTTGAGGACGTCGCATATTTTAGCATAGTCGTGATTCTCAAATGTATATATTAATCATGTTCACCTAGTATATTTAAATCTAAATACTTTATTGTGATACTAAAATACGCAAAATATACAGCTAATAGATTAGTTTGGGAATTTTACTAAACTTCAGTTCAATAATTTTAGAAAAACGAGAAACAGTGACAGTGACGTTGTTAGCTTAGCTTTAGTAAGAGACCTCTTAGATGTAACACTCACTTTGTCACAGAAAAAACAATGTCCAACCTCGTCGTTTCTTCTTAACAAAAATTGGTTTACGAATAGTCGAATATACTGAACTACTAAACAGTGTAGTTCTCGCTGTAAATAATGCAGTAAAGTTCCACACTCGTAGATCCTGTGTGGATATTTTCTTTAGTCTCACACGTTTATTTTATCAAATGTATCGTCGGAAACAGGACTCTGCATGTTTTTTTGTAGAGTTTTACCGTTATTTTAATCTAAATATCATTATAAAACATTTTCATAACTTTATGTGTAACTGACTTTCTCTTAAGCATTAAAAAGAAATTAACTTCTAACTTATCATTATTCATAACCATAATCATTCATTGAAATATCAGAATTGGTTCTAGCATAAGTAACTTTAAACGAAAGCTTGAAATGACGTACGGCAATGTCGATCAACCCTAATAATTAATTGAAAACCAATTTTCTTTTAACATTGTCTGATATGATATATGAATATAGCACTCAAAACAATATGAGTAGATTGAATTTTTGGGTTCAAAATTAAATTAAGAATATTTTTTAATCACATGGTACATTCGACTTCTACAATTCAAAATTTTAAATAAAAACCTCACTGCTTTTTAGCAATAAGTATTTGTACTGGTGAGTGGAGAAAAACAGGCAGTGAAATGAAAAGCATAGAAGCAGCCTATCTTAGCCCTCTGGGTTGGCTTGGCACTGCAATCTTGGATTACAATATATAATAGATAACTGGTAAAAGTAACCCAGTTTAACTTTTTAATACCAAACTAAAGACTATAGTCACATTTATACTCGACAAAGTGTTTTTACAAAAGATAGAGGACACAGGCCACTTAGTATGCGCAGAATTCATTTTCTGTTATTACCAATTTTCTTCCCGATGACTGCAGATTTCGGAAAATTCCTTGCTTAGGTACTCAAAGAAAATCGAAAATCGATGAATGCGAAAGTTTGAGTGTGTGTGTGCTAGTTGGTTACTCCTTCACGCTAAAACGGCTGGGCTGATTTGAATTAAATTTAAAATGTAGATAGTTTATACCCCAGATTAGCACTAAGGCTAATTTTCATCCCGGAAAATTTAAAAGTTCCCGAGGGAATAACGATAATCGAAGATGCGGGCAGAAGCTAGTAGATAATGTAAAGAATATCGTACGTTTGATGGAAAATAAAATGACCAGAAGTAACAGAATTAATTTAGAATCGACGATACATAAGAATTGTATGACGTGATTTTCAAGTAGGGTTGTGTTTTTACTATTTTGTATAAGAAATAATTAAGACTACGCCGAGCGTACGCCGGATGTACAGTGGCGCCCTCATTAATATTATTGTGTTTTCTAATAAACTAAAGTATTTTATCGGACGGTGTTTTTTTGTACCACAAATGAAATTACAACTTATAGGACATATCACATAGTTTAATAACAATTGTTCTACGAGTTATCAACTTAACGGAAAAATGTGGCCACCTTTTCCCGATAAACTGACTACTCAAGGGGTAATTGTTATCAAAGTTTGTTACGCATCCCATAAATTGTGTTTTTACTTGCGCTACAAAATAGAATCGTTCGATTGCATAGATATTCTGTAGTTTATTAGAAAACACAAGAATAGTGATGAGGGCGCCACGACACTCGACGTTTGCTCGTTGCAGTCTTAATGAATGCTTCGATAGGATTCGTAAAGATCGAATGTATTTTTTCGATTTCGGCAAACGAATGTGGTTTCAGTACTCTTTGTTGACACGCTCCAATGGCCGACTAAAATGGCGTTTAATCGTGTTTTTAAATATTACTTCGTATTAAGGTGCAATAGTTAATGCTTTATGTAACGGAACCCTCTAGTTTGTCATACATTTTCATACGGAAACCTTCAACAATTGCCGCATTTATGGCGTGACAACGAAGACGGGAAAATAAATACAGTAATAGTGTGAAGCGACAAGGAAGCGGTACGTGTTCTTCCGCCATATCCCGCTGTCTGTTTATCTCACTGTTTTGTTTAAACAGCCACGACTAGTTATTGGAAAGTGTTTGAGTAACCCCTCTAGGGGAGCTTGTCTAGGAAATTCTGGAATAGGAAGCGTCGTTTTGAGCAGCAATAGTGCTCTATCGCTAGAGGATGCGCTTGGTGAAAATTGAAAACTAGTAGAGTGGATAAAGTTTGTTTTAGTTCGAACATTATTTAGAACTATCTTTTAGTGATAGTTTAAAATGTAGCATACCTCTTACGTTTTTAAACAATCACTTAGGTATACATATTAAAGTTTTTGCTTTTGGTTTCGCCATGCCTGTCTGTTCGTTTGTCCTTCCACGGTTTGATTCAGAGACTTTTGGTACTACAAAGTTGTAATTTGGATTGGTTATTTATTTAATTACATATTACGAGTAATTACGCCAAAATAATAAATAAATCAGCTACCTCCCATATTTCATTGTGTGGTTTGTATTAAATATTTTTTTTTGATAACCCTATTTTTTCCATATTTCCATCATACAAACAACTTTAAATACAAAATTAGCTCATACTCCTGGTTTTTGAAGATAGTTTTTTGTGTTTCTCTTTGTAGCAACGACGACGAAACCCTGAGAACTGAGCATGGTCCGACATGCCCGGTTGTTTATTATAAACCTATGACTTTTCTTGGATTTAGCTTGTTACGAAACCTTGCATTTTAGATTCGTACGGTCTAAAAGAAACTGACCATGGATAAATCTTTTCGTTAAATTTTCGGCAAGAAAAGATCGAAACAAAGTACAGTATCGCCTAGTGGCAATGACAAAATTAGGTTAAATTAAACCCGCATATTGGCAGACGGAATGTAGAACGACCTCCAGCCTAATGAAAGTATAACGGACCAGTAACCTTTGTAATTTGGCCGGGGGTGGTTTGGGTACTGACGGTGAATAATAGTGTGTTCAATATTTTACAGAGAAAAGGTTAGCACAATACTGTGGGGAAAAAAGGACATCTACTATATAAATTGTATTGCACTTCCATCCTTATTTCAACCCTTGAGAGTTTAATATGCTTCAATGAATTAATTGCACTTGTGCCTTTTCTCCGTACGAGGGCAGAATACTTTCAGATAGGACCATAATTCCGAATTATTTTTTCCATAATTTTATTCATTTCTCTCAATTTTTATCTTTAAAAACTATAATTATGTTACGCTGGAGTAATTTAATAATGAATGCTTAATTGAATTGCTAAATAGGTTAGTTTAGGAAAGTAACGTAAATAAAGTATTCAATAGAAAACAACGATCAAAATTATGAAGCTTTGGGATTTCTTTCAATTTGAAATTTTGATTCTTCGGGATTATGTAAAATATAGCTGGCGTCAAGGATTATGTACAAAATTTTTGCTCTTCATATATTTAAATAGAATAAAGTAAAAAAATACCGCATCTTTGACGGCAATTGAACCTACCCGTTTTACCTTGTGTTCCGGTGTGGAGATAAGAAAAACGGTGAAATTCCATCACAGTTCTCAGGGCTAGCGAAACTTTTGTTTTCTTAGAATTACAGTCTTGAGATTGTCTTTGGAATACAGATCTGACTTACCATCAGGTGGCGTGTGTGCTTGTTTGTCTTCGCCATGCCATAAGAAAGAGATTACGACGACGACGTAACAAAATAAAGAAAAAGTGAAACTATATAAATGATTTGGGGTAACCAACCAAACTGTGTTTTTATCATCTAGTTATTTGGTTCAATTCAGGCACATATTATATTTGGCTTCAACCAATTTCTTACTCAAAAGAACGGCCAATTACATTTTGGAAGTTGATATTTTTTTATGTTACATAGAAACTAAACTCACGCCTTGGCAACCTTCAATTCTCCTTTGTCATTTTGTTTGTATTATTTGCACATAAAACCTTACTATTCGCGAAGCCATTCCATTTTTTTGATTTATTTTTGATTTCTGTTTCATCATCAGATTGACTGATAGAGAATGTTTGTAGCTTTAATTCGGCCTTTTGTACACATTTTTTTTTTGCAATAGTGTACTTTAATTTTTTTTTAGTCGACTTGCGTGCATGAATTGATGTATGAATTTGGAAGAAGCGAACGAGATTTGTCAAGATCGTAGCAGGTGGAAAGAAGTGGTCTCTGCCTACCCCTCTGGGAAACAGGCGTGATTTAATGTATGTATATATGTATGTATTTTTAAATAAATACCTTTTATAACAACGCTCAAATGTAAGCTCATAAATAAAAACGACAGGTAAAATCTCCATGTTTCGACGTATCACCAAATCTTTACACCTCGGAAACACTCCAGCGCATACAACGCAAATTAAAAAGTGTCAGCGCCAGCGGCGTTTTGTTTTTGCGGATCTATCGGGAACCCGTGTCGATTGCAATTGGGGACACAATACTGGGGATGCAGAAGGCCATTCGTAATAGCCTGTCAGTTTTTATTTTTACAAGCGCCGAGCGCCTGACTACAAAATATTTTTTTTGTCCAATACTAAGTTCAAGTGCAAAAAGTTAAGTATGAAAAATATTAAGCCTCTTTACTACTAGGTAAAACAATGTTGCTTTTGAAATGTTATCGTATTTTTAACTTTAACTTTCAGGGTCATGGATATGATAATAATGCCGAAAGCAATTTTATTTTTCCGAGTAAAATAGAGGCTTATTATGTTTACTAAACGTTGTGCAATAGACGAAAAAATGTTTTTTCAATGTGAAAATTAACAAGGTGTACTTTAAACGAGAAAGAAAATGTTCTTTCCATTAGCTTTCATAAGCAATTTATACAAAAAAACAGTTAGACAGCGAAGCCTGAATTTTCTTTTGCAAAAAAATTAGAACCAAGTGTAGCGACAATATGAAAACTAACTAGTCACATTACCGTCAATAGAGAATGTCAACCAGTTTAGATTTTTGGCTTATCGTATTCTTCATTAAAAACAAAAAAAATGTGTAAAAAAATCATTTCGATACGTCAAATAGTTTCCGAGATATTGAATTTTAAACTTCGTATGCGGCGCTCGAAACCCGGCGGCTAGCGCTCACGGATGATGACGTCATCGTTCAATTGCGGTACGCGCCCTTATATGAATGAGTGAGTTTACGGGGCTTCTATCTTTTTAACCGTAATAAATAGACAGTTGAAATTTTCACAGAATACGTCTTATTATAAACTCAATCGTTTAAAATTTTAAAATGAACAATAAATCAAATCCCAAGAGGGGTCCCCGTACAAGAAACATGAAAAAAATCCAATTTTTTTTGCTTTTTTATATGGATTGTATTCCAATAATGGCTTCTTATTTTGAAGCGATTTTAAGCTTAAATTGTAGTCTAATTTTCATACTTTACGACTAAATAGAAATCTTAAGTAAAAGTGCTACAAATAGGTGACAAAACTGATTTTATCAACACGATGTTTTAAGCGGTCACCCATCCTGTTTTAGACTACGCTCGTAGTTGCTTAACTTTGGAAGTCGAATATTTTTACGAATTCGTTTTGATGTTTCTATGATAGTTATGGTTATCTATTGTTTTTTTTTACATACAGTTTAACTAAAGTAACTGTCTGTTGCTGACCGGCTTTTCTGTTTGTAATGTTTGTCGAATAAGTTGGTTAAATAAAATTAGAATAATAATCAAGCACTTTTAATTTTGGTTTCACCGTATTCTACACAAAAATACCAAAACATTAATGCAAAAAGTATGTTGACAGCTGAAGTGAAACTTCCCAGAAATTAAAAACCAAGCGCGAGACGCAAGGCGCGGGACGCGGCGGGCGGCAGAGCGCGGTAGGTACTATTCAACAATATTACGATTCACATTCACGCAGTTCGCTACGCGGTCTCGTACAAGTCGTACAGCGTGCCCGTAACAGGACAGGACACTGGAGTTTTAAGTGATCTTACTTGTTTAAAATGTCGGAGCCGCGGAAGTCAAAAATGTTTTGTATTGTACCAAAGTGTATAAACACTACCACCAACGCACCACAAAAGTTGTTTTTTGTTGTTCCCAAGAATGCTCAAATACGTAAGAAATGGTTAAAAGTTATAAAGAGGGTGGATCCTTTTGGACCTAATAGTGTTGTACATTGTTGCGAAGATCACTTTGACGTAAGTTTTGCTGTCTTATTTACAGTGTAAATAATAATTTGATTGTATTTGTTAGGTTACACCAATGTCAGGGATCGGAAACATTTGGTAATCATTTATAATAAAACATTGATTTAGGATGGAAATTCTGATTAACAGACCTTATTACAGCATCTTTGTGTCCATAACGCGTAAGATGTTAATAATATAGCGCAGGTGTAATAAACATTTTTGTGTTACCTACTTTAAGACATTTTTTTTTGTTCTATCTAAATGAAAACGAGCTTATTGAAGACAGTTTATCCTTGTTGCAGATTGAGAATGACATGGAAAACTATGTCAAATATAAACTAGTTGGAGGCCAGCTGAAACTTAAAAAAGGGGTAATGCCTCATAAATTTGAATGCCAACGACAAAAGGCTGAAAACCCCGAAAGGTCTGCAGTACAGAAACGAAACCGGATTGAGTTTTACGAGAAACTGTTATGTAAGGATAACATTCCTTCGACATCAAATGCACGCGATGAAGTCTATGTTGTATGTGAAGACGAGAATGTAGTAGAGGACCCCTTAGATTTACAAAACAACGAAGATCGTCAAGAGACATTAAAACATAAGGCAGTGCAAGTGCGAATAAAAAATAAAGTTGTACATAGAGCAACCATCACCGAAGAAAAATATTTCAAACAAGAATCAAAAAAGAAAATATCTCACGTGGATACTACATACAACATTACAGACACAGATACAGTAACAGGACTTAGTTTAACCGAATCCACTTCTATCGTCTCCTCAAATTACTATCCGGATCCAAATTCAAATATATCAGAGTCAGATGATTCAGAATGCGAAAATGCACAGTTTAAGAGCCATATGCAAAAAGCCGCCCTTTTGTGTATATATAGAGAACCACAACTACTACTAGGTTTACCTAAAGAATGTTATTTTTGTATAAACCTTTTATCTGAAACAATAAATTGTACACCGCGAAATATTATGATCACATTAAAAAAAATCCGCTTGCATCAACCCAATGCGATCCTTGCCTTGGATTTTGGTTTAGCGACTAGTTCTATCGCTACAATCGTAAGAAGTACTGTTCCGGCTATCGCTTGTGCAATGAAATCACTTGTATTTTTTCCGCCACCCGCCAATGTGCTGTTAAATCTACCTATTCCCTTTAGAAAGAGCTATTCTAAGGTACAAAGCATCATCGACTGTTTTGAAATACAAATAGAAAAGCCTGTTGACGCTGTCAAACAAGCCCTTACATGGTCGGATTACAAAAGTTGTAATACGATCAAATATTTAGTATCAATAACACCAGATGGGCTAATAAATTTCATTTCTGAGGGTTATGGTGGCAGGACATCAGATACTTTGATTACTGAAGATTGTGGAATATTACAAGTCCTACCTCAAGGAGCGGCTGTTTTAGCCGATAGAGGATTTAAAAATGTCGGGTATTTGTTGCAACAACATGGGTATACTTTGATCAGACCCCCAAGCGTGAGTACACAAGTAAAACCGACCAAGAAAGAAGTAATAGAATCGAAAAAAATTGCAGCGATACGAATTCACGTAGAACGGGCTATCGGCAGACTCAGAAATTTTGGATTTATGTTACCGCACGCTTGTGTAGATTTAAAACAAATCGATCTGTTAGATTCAGTCGTGGTTTCTGCATGTGGAATAGTTAATCTGCAAAGCTGTTTATTCAAATTAGAATAACTTACTTAAAACGAATAAGATTCTTTAAGCAACATTTTTTTTTGTCTTTTATTTCATCCTTTTATCACGCCATGCCAACGGTCCAGGCGGAAGAAGCGGCTTTACCTTTGTACTGTTGAAATACAATTTGTGGTCATTTTGCTTTTTCTATTATATTGCGAACTCCTAAGAAGTGGAACTCGCTTGAACAAGTGAACTCCACGTTCGTCGTCGCTTATCGTTAGGTGAGATAGAGGTCAATCAGTGGTGATCTTTTTTAATGTAATAAAACAGTGTTTTGTATAAGTACTTTTCATTTTAATCACGACTATTATAATTTATACAAAATTATTTTATCAATTTGTCAAAAATATTATTCTTCCAAAACAGTACACATTTATCAAACAAAATTTCACAATACTTTTTATCGTATGATACTTCGTGCACGTCAACCATTTTAGAAGTTTCGAAATCGACATGTGCAATGCAAAATAAACCCTTTTTTCTGCCAGACATATGCATTTGAGCTTGGATCTGCGCATAAAATTGTTTGCCTAGTTTTCCATTGTCGTAGTACAGACGAAAAGTGTGTGCCTTGTATGGGCATTTTATCTCTATGACAGAGTCCGTGGTAAGTCCATCAGGCGAGGCACCAATCATAGGCCATTTGCTGTTTAAAAAAAGTCCCGATTCCGTTATTTTTATATTTTTTAAACGCGAAACTACATTTTTCACTTCGCTTTCCAATGATTTCCCCCTTTTGATCGCAGCCGATTCTTTGAATTTGGCTGCTCCGAATATTTCTTCAACTAGAGAGCCATCTTTTGTTTTGCACTGCGCCACCTCATGCATTTTTGAGGCAGTTATTCGGCCGTAGCGCATCTCAAACCACAAATTAGATTCTGATTGGACCTTAGTAGCTTCTTTGATTTGCATGCATTTTGATTCAGTCATTTCATTTGAACAAAATAGAACAAATTTGTTGACATCACGAAATGCACGAGATGTATTGGCATTTTTAAAAGTGTTTATTAGGTAATGCATGGATATTTTTTCAACTTCCGTTTTTTCCGATACGTACTTCAGCAACGAGCACTGCGCTTGACACTCTCGAAGTTTTGGGATTATTTTATCCAAAAAAATACCATTATTCGACTCTACTGTATGTCCCGTACCAAAATTCTTTGCCTTTATTATTTTCAGTGTTGTACCGATACCTGTTGAAAAAACAAAACACTATGATTTGACTTACTTTGACTTTTGACTTTTACCTCCTTAATACTTTCTTTAATTTATGGATAAAAATACTAAAATATACACTATAGACGAACAGAAGTTTCATTTATATTCATAGCACCTCTCTTTTTTGACCTCAATCAAGGTTAATAAAAAGTATTTTTACCTGAAAGCTTAGCTTTTTTCCAATAACACTTAATAGAGGTGGTTGAAGGCTCCTCGCTTGGACGATGCAACCACATTAGAAATGCTACGGCATGTTTACAGCCGCCAGCACTTGCGGCACAATCATCACACAGAACGTTTACAATCGTTTTTTCCTTTTCATCACATTTTAAGCTGCAATGATATGGTTTTGACCGAACACGATGTTCAGGAGTGATTCGACATTTAACCGTACAAATATAAGCTGTTCTTTTTACTTGGACATAACCTATTGCATCATCACCATAGCTCTCTCTGCCCGACCTGAAATAAAAAAACCACTTCGTTTCACTAAGTTAACATAAAAGGTTCAGTATACCTGAATAACTATAGATTAATAATATTATTCTAGTTTCATTAAACTTAAGTAAATCGTAATAAACGTTACAAACTAAAAGGTTTAGAACCCCTGCACTGTGAGCTGCGACGCTACAGCTAGTGTTTTGGTGAGACGACCTTGAAAATCGAAGTTCAACTTACGTTAAGTACCTCCGTCTTTTCCCTCCGATTAATAGATACTTGAATAAAAGTAGTTTTAAAATATATTGTAAGTACCTACCTTTGCATCTTCACTCCTCGCATTTCGGCAGCAACAAAATTACTGTTCCTTGAAAAATAGTCAGCGACCATAAGCCCATCTATTTTTGGTAGATTGTCCGATTGCCCTTTTTCAAATCCTTCCTCCATCGCATTTACTTGATTTATACCTAGGTACTTTATATTATTTCTAACACACACACACACTATCTTGCATACACGAAATAACACAGTAATAATGCTCAAAAACAGTTCAACACTACCTACTTGCTACAGTTAGCCGCCGCTAATACCAACAACTAGCAAAGCGAGAGCGAGAGCGAGAGCGAGAGAGAGAGAGAGAGAGAGAGAGAGAGAGGCGGTCTAGGTACCTAACTAATCGCGAGTGAGCCACTTGGCAGCGCCCGCGCGCGAAATTTGAATTCGATGAAATGAATAAGTACACAAAATATCAGAACTACTACTTAAGTAGGTCAATCAAAAACTCATGTTCTATAGTTTATTATTTTATACGGTGTAGCGATATGAATTCTAGATTAGACACGAAATTTGTAAAGAAAGGCCTACCACCAAAGTTAAGTAAACACCGCTTAAATATCGTGTAAGATTTTGTTGTTTGTTGTTTTACTACAGATTACCGTTTGGTCGTAAACTATAGGTAATAAACTATAGGTAAGTATGGAGTTTAGATTATTGTGTGACACCGAAATAAATAGCTAATACAAATACAACCCGTACTTCGGCTTCCAAAGTTAAGCAACTACTTACAAGCGTATTCTAAAACAGGATGGGTGGCCGCTTAAAACATCGTGTTGATAAAATCAGTTTTGTCACATATTTTTAGCAGTTTTACTTGAGATTGTTATTTAGTCGTAAACTATGAAAGTTCGACTGCAATTTAAGCTTAAAACAGCATCAAAATAATAAGCCATTATAAAAATATAATCCGTATAAAAATGCTAAAAAAAATGGTTATTTGTCATGTTTCTTGTATGGGGACCCCTCTTGGGATTTGACTTATTGATCATTTTGTAATTTTAAACAATAGAGTTTATAATAACACGTAAACTGTGAAAATTTCAACTGGTTACTTATTACGGTTCAAAAAATATAGCCCTGTAAACTTACTCAATCATACAAGGGCGCGTACCGCAACGGAACCATGACGTCACTCCAGTAAGATGGCGCCCGCTCCCTTTAATATTATTGACCCAAATTTCAAACGTTTGTAGAATCAAAACTACTGGGTCTATTTGAATAAAATAAAAAGTAGTATGTTTGTTTATTTATAAACATTACTGTTACAAAGTTTCAAGCGATTTGGCGTACCTACTGACATTCTTCATTACTTTGAAGTGTGCATTGCGATCAATTGACAGCCACTGAAACAATTAAAATCGAAATAACAGCTACTCTGAAGACTTCAAACTATGACGAAAATAAATAAAAACTATAAAACTTCTGTGATTATCTGTTTTGTGGCAAAACCACCAAAATAGCTCTTTGTCCGTTGGATTGGTATCCGCTGTGTACATATCTCTAGTTAGGTTACACAGGCCTAACTAGGTATTGGGTGTTAGTTTTGGCTCCCGGATTTGAATGGGAACTTTTGGATTTTATATTTCCCATGCATTTTGAGGGAGATACAATTTTACAACTGCAGATATTTCTCAACGCTTTCATATTGTTTTATTAGTAAATTTTGGATTCCGTTTTTTATTGATTGTAACTTATTTTATAACCCCCAACAAAAAAAAGGAGTGTGATAAGTGTAACGTGTGTAACGGATAGATTGTTTTTAACTAGGTTTCATAAAAAATGGTTCGGATGTCTAAGAGATTATGAGCTCTGAAAGAAGATAATAATATCGCCATTAAATCTGGTGTTTTAACCTATTAAATAGTTATTGAGATAGAGTAACCAGTAAAATTAAAAGATAAACTTGGTTTATTTAGTATCAAAAAGACATCATTAATAGTTCTTAGTACCTATTTAAGGTAAACTTTCTGAAATAAAAACGCAAGTACAAATAAAAAACGAATATAAATTCTCACTAACTTTTAAGTTCCTATAAACTCCACGGTTTGAAATCACGACAATCTTCTCGAGTGGCTTTGGTCCTTACCGTGTCTTAATCGTACGGTGGGTACTACTGAGGACCTATTCCAACACTATGTTCGATTAAACAGAGAGAGGGGTGAAAAGAGAGTTTTTACGGCTTGGAGAAGGGCAACGAGTACCTTTGCCACCTGATAGTAAGCGGGATCTGAGACCCTTTCATAGATATTTGGAATGATATTAAGATGAAATTCTGCTTTGTTATTTATTTTAAACATAATATAGTACCTACAAACTGAAAGCAACATTTCTTTATCAGTCTTCTGACACGAGTATAATAGTTAAGTGTGAAAAGTGACGCATGACATGAAAAGCATTGTTTACACAAAGCATATAAACTCCCACAGTGCTCCCTCTATAAAGTGTCTTTCTTTGAACGTGGCATTAAAAAAAAAACAATTGGCTGATCAGTATCAATTTTTTCGACTCCTTACATTGCTGTCATCTAAGAGGTCGTATTATGAACTGTAAAAACCTATAATTTTTCAGTAAAATGACAGCTATAGCAGCCCCTTAGCTCTGTTCCTTTCGGAATTCCCGTATGGGAATAAGGAAGTTTTAATAGTATTAATTATTAATTTATTTATAAAAAATATTAATGAAAACAATTACAATATATCAATAGAACATTGTCCCACAAAACTGTTTATTTTTACTCAGATACTATGATTGAACATTCTTCTTTTAAACTTTTCCTTATTGGCCTCTAACCTAATGATACGCCTCTTCTTGCTTGTTGGTCTGGCTTTGTCATTAATACAAACAGAAGTCCAAATGTTGGTTTATGATTATAAAATATTAATGTACGATTTTTATAAAATATATGTTTATCAATATTATGAAGAATAGTTATTTATTAATAAGGTTAATCCTTTTCAGAGCTTGGAAAACTGGTTAATTTTATTAACCAGCTCGTCAAAATACGCCATACATTTCAAATATAGGATTTTCATTTCAATTTCGCTCGAACATAATCGATATTATTACGGTTCTGAATAAAGAGCAAATTATAACTGTTCCTGATCCTAAAAAGTTCAAGTAATTTCGCTCGCTAGTTCGCACCGTCTTCGTTTTCTCGTCTTTTCTACTCTATTAGCTAGCTCTTTAGTTACATTTTCACTTGTTCAGCTTGAAGTCAAGCCGGCCTTATCATTTTAATCGCCAATTTCAATTTTTTTTAGGAAAGACAGAACCAAAAACATTCCAAAACACAAACAATTCAAAAGTCAAAAATACTGGCCTCATCGAAAAACTTACTAAATGGTAAAAAAATGTTTCCACCCAAACGTTTGTTTCCTTTTTTTTGGTATCCATGGCGAACTCGCAATGAAGTTAGCTTACGTTACGTTTTACGGTTGCGTTCCGCAGTCATGGACTAGTACGCTCATGTGGATGTAACGTTTTTTTATCCCTAATGAATTTTATGCCAGTACGCTTTGTTTTTCAAATGTTCGTTAGTTGACGCTGTGTTTGAATTTAGAATGGTAATGTTTTAACAAGCTACTTTTTTTTGACCGTATAGAAGTATGAACAAAAATAAGAGTAAAGTTGTTGTACCTACTTAATACTTTTTGGTGCTTATTATTTTATGACGCGAGACAAGAATTTGCGTTAAAAAGAAGTAAAAAAAACAAATTCCGTGTAATTCACTCCAATTACCTAAATCTTAACACTTTTTTATAAAAGGGTAACCTTGTAAAAAATTAAGATTTGAATTTAATTGTTGTATTTTTCTAATTTTCCTTGTTACTCGTTCTATCGTTTTGAATTAATGAAATAAATAATATTAACTGACATTTTTTATAACTAACATCTAATTAACCATGTTTTTCGTATTTGTCTACTTTATCAAAAATTATTACAAGTACAATAATTGTCTCTAAGTTTTTAATATAATTATTATGCGATGGAAAACAACTAATTTTAAAATAAATTAATCTTTTCCTCTCCTCACTAATGAAAAAGAATTGTCAACGTAGATATTAAACAGATAATTCCAAGGGCGTTTTCTACTTCAGTAAGCTATATAAAATAAAATTTATTATGATAAGCTTAGGAAGTCCCAGCTTTCTATTTTATATAATTCGTGCCCTTTATCGCTTTTCAACTCAACAAACAACATAACAAAAAAGGTTAAAAATTATTTTCCTATTCTAAATCACAATTGTTTTACCATACTATTTATAAAAATGAACGCCTTTTTACCACGCGAGTAATATTTTGTTAAAATTGCTGTTAGTCGTGTTTGACGCTAGCTCCAAATTATACCACGTGTAGTGCATGCTCATTTTTATCCTGCAACAGTAATATTCTTTACCCAAAAGGGCACATATTTTGTTGTAATCATATTGCATGCGACCTAATGTATATACGAAGAGAGTTTAATATGCTCCACCTTTTAAAACGCTCGAGTTTTATTTTTATTTACAACGGCAGCATTTATCCTTAACACAAATTACGGCTTGTAGCCACGAAATTGTTTGCGTGAAACCTGCACTTTTCTTGAAGAAAGTGCTCAAGTGTTTTGGGGTTTTAGTTCTCGCTGTGCTGAGTACAAAAACCATTGCGACTGCTAAAGAGATTTTTAAACGTATCGCTTTTTAAAGGTTTCTTGCTCAGAAAATTAATTACAAAATTTAAGTTTTCAAGTTTTCTTTATAGTAAGTTAAGATAGAAAGTTGCTGCACGCAAGTTAAGGCGATTTTAAAAATAAATAAATAAATATTAGGAGACGATCTCACGTAAATTTATCGACTCCCAAACTAAGCTCTAGGCTTGTACTATGGGTACTAGACAACGATAGATATACTTAATGAGAAATACATATTATTATTTTAATGCATAGAAAGACTCATACTTCCAACACTCAGGAACAAATTCTTGTGCTCATCACTCAAATATTTGCCCATATCGGGAATCGAGCCCGGGACCGCTAGCTTTGTAGACAGGGTCACTACCAACTAAGCTTAACGCGTCGATATTGAAAGAAACTTGTACAACTGGGCATTAGCAACTAGTATAAAGTAAAGTATTTTTATCAATTTTCATAAACAAAGTGTATTCAATAAATGTTATGTTTTTACAATATGTTACCTGTTCCACGCATTCGCCGTTGATTGATGGCTTATCAACCACTTATTTCAACAAACTCGTATTTTGTTTAAACCAAAACTCTCAATTTCATCTTTATATAGGTACCAACAAGGTAGTTTATTCAATAAACCAGTAAACTGAGATACGAGGTTATGGAAATAAACAGTTAATGTTTCCGATATGGCACCATGTAACGATTTTTTGCGTGACGGCTCCTTTTGACGTGCAATTTCGAAGAGCCATTTGTTTCTATGAATTGAATATTTTTGGAAACCATTGACAGTTTTGCCACCTACAACTTTCAAATTTGGTTAAATATACTTTGTCAAAGGAATTTACATTATCACATACTATAAACGAACGAATTTACAAGCTTACTTAAAACTAATGTGTGTTTAAGTTGTATTAAGGGGACCTTTTTAAAACTTCGCTGTAAAATAATGTTTAAAATATTTCGTGTAGGTACCTCTTAATGCTAAATACATTGCTGTATATTTTTAGAAGTATCGTTAAAATTCTACCTACAAAATGTCTCTTATTTACGCAAAGGCAAAACAAATGACCCCTCGATACACTACCTACATAGAAACTCACATAAAGTCACTATACCGACGAAGGGCTAAATGCATCACTTAATTTTTTCAAGGGAATTCAAGGTTTTCCAGCTATTTTTGCGTCCTTTTGTGGTAGTTTAAGTACTTTAATTTCTATAAAAGGAAGCATAAAATGTTTTAAAACGTTGAATTCCCTTGAAAAAAATTAAGTGACGCATTTACCCCTCTGTCGGAATTACCTCACTTGACCTTATATACATTACGGCCGTAAGTATTGCCGGCACCCCAGCAGAAGTCGAGCAAAAATACTTTTTTCCCGACAAAAACTCAATTATTTAATTCCCCTACAATTCAGACACAATTTCGTAATACCACAAGATTACGAGTAGAAAAAGTTTACCGCGCTTCTGTTTCCATTCAGGCCCAAACATCACAATTTGTATGCCAGGGTGACTCGCTGCGGACCCGGTGGCATTAAACGAGTTGAGTAATAAGCTAATTGAGTTGAGAAAATTATTTCCTCGCTACTTTGGACTTTTTTGACGAACGTTAATCTTGGAAATCGTGGAACACAGAAGGAGATACTTTGTACTTGAGAATTACCCGGTAGAATGATTCTTCAGGGTTATACCTGATTGAAAGTAGATTGAGTTACGATGTTTTTATTTTTAATCTTTAAATTAGTATTTAGATACTATGTTTTTATTTTTTAGCAACAGAGTTTGTTTGAGGTAATAAGACAAGTAACAAGTGTTTTTTTTGGGTGTCTTTCGGAATCCCTAGTTTTGGCTGTCCTGAGGCATCTTTTGTCCGGATTACCATTTTTCTTAAACTGATCTTCAGCTAAGTCTAAGTCGTAAGATTTAAAAAAATACCTTTTGTTAGGATAAGTTTAGTTTATAATACCAACGCTAAAAAGTTTTAAAATTCAAGCGTCAAGCGACTTTAGGATAGACGGAGTTTTGAACAAACGATGGATTAGAACAAATGAAGATTAGAGATTCCATATAGGAAACTGTTTTTTACCTACACAAATCCCACCTCCACCCTCTTACCACCAGAGTTTCCATACTTTTTCCTAGAACGTGTTAGACATTAAAACTATTCAGTAAGCGTTCTAATTCTTGAATGAACAGGTTTTCTTGAAAAGTTTTCTGCATCGAACCGAGTAAGGTCTTAAAAGTAAGTAAAACTTTGTGATGTTACTAGGTTCTCTTACGCTTTGGATGTTCTTGTAGAATTTTCTTCAATAGTTACAAAATATGAAATGTTATGTTACGAGACAAACTATTAGGTACATATTATATCGTACCAGCTTTGTCTTTGGTTTTCAAGCCACATAATAGGTAATTAATTTGTTTCTTGATTAAAAACACATAAATAACACCGTTTTAGGCTGACATTGCAGAATTTAATAAAAGTCTACTGTGTAGATTAGATTAGGTTAGGTTAGTTTTTTATAATAATTAAAACAAAACCCTTTCTATTGTAAAAACCGTTTTAGGTCAAATGATGTTATGCAAAATGATACATTATGCGAAAAAACCATTATGGATTCCGATATAGACCCGAGTTAAACATCTCCTAGCAAAGATGGGCCCACTAGATGACAACACAGATTGTAGAATATGCGGCGAAGAGGTGGTAACAATGAAACACTTACGGTGTGTGTGATGCCCTCGCCGGAGTAAGAATAAAAATCCTCGGTTGTGGCTACCCAGAACCAAACGATTTAAAGGCACTGTCATTGCACTCTAACTATCCGCTATCTGGAAGGGATGGAGGCTGCATTTTATTAAGCGCTAAAAGAGGGGGGTTAAACGAAAGATCCCATAGGGTCAAAGGGTATCCGTGAGAACCCCGCCAATAAGATAAGATAAGATAAGATTGCATACCAAATCTATTCGTGGCTTTGATATAAGGGACGAGCATGAAATCGCCTTTATCTATCTATCGTACAAGCCTACAAAAGTACCGTAGCGTGTGTTATTCTAAATCACTATTAGATTGAATTCAGCACTATCCAAAAACGGCTAGGTACCCAAATAATGTAATAAACTCGTATCTGTTTAAGAACAATTACACATCAACAACCTTATTATTAAACGTGTAGAGTTGAATCTGAACGAAATCATTATTTCTACATAAGTTGTTTTGACACAAAACAAAGTACCAAAAAGCGGCCATTTGTCCCGTGTCCCGTTTGTCCCGTTCCCCACATGCACGGGAATGTCCAGATTTGCGACAAAAGCGTGCACGGACTCTGCACGATTGACAAACGCACGCAGAATGTAAACGGGAGCTCAGAATGGGCCTTTGTGTTCTTTTGTTCTGTTCTGTTTTGAGGTTTGTTGAAGTAGAAAATTCTGATGTTCCTTTTACTGTGGTAGAAACAGTTCAAGATACATGTCATAGGATTGCATTGGGTTAATAGAATAATGCTGCAGGCAGTAGCTGCTTTAAAGTTAAGAAAAATTTGACACATGACAAGTACGTATATAAATTTAAAATAATGTCTTTGTTTAATTTTAACCTAACGATAATACTTAGAAAACTATCTCTTTCCTGCGACTCTGTCCATTTAATAGTAGTTCATGACTTTTTATACTCTCTGTAACAAAATTAGACGTTGATCAGTTGAAGCATTGAACCATGAAAACAAAAATAGTAACACACTTTTATCATACTAATAAGAATGTGCCATGATATGATAACTCTAATTAATCAATTTGAAAACGAAATATCAAAAACAATAGAAGACAAATTGAAATAGAAGACAAGTAATAAATATTATTTTATCGTTCATCCGCAAAGAACATCGTAAGTAAATTAAAAATTAATTTCAGTTTATACATTAACCTCTTACTTATAAACGTGGAATAAGCTTAGAATAGTTTATGCCATGCTTTGTCCTTATCTGTAATTGTGACATTTGCATCTGAGAGAAAGTGACAAAGCATGGCATAAACTATTCCAAGCTTATTCCACGTTTATAAGTAAAAGGGTAAATTTAATTCTCTGATTAAACCGGAGCACGATCAAACTGATTTAAGCGACATCAAATAATTCTTTACTAGTTAAATAAACACAACTTATAATTTTTTCCATTAAGGTTGCATAATGCTTAAGCCCTGAAACTCAATTATAGCTTTTTTACTCTGTCAAAGTAAAAGTCATAGACATGCCGCCGCCGCGTTTCTAGAAAATTGAAAATTAAGTGGATAGTCGATATTTGAAAATAATTTTGAATAACCTATGTTTCGTTACAAATATTATACAAAGTGAAAAGGTTATTAGGTTATTGAGTCTGGTTATTAATTTAATAAGTCGTGAGTAGTTACTTAAGTTAATTAAAGGTTGTGTGTAATACTGTACGCTAAAATTATAATTTAAGGTATATTAAACCACATGCTGTACTAAGTATAAATAGTTTTAAAACTTAATTAAAAATGCTTAGGTGATTTTTTAAATTCAAGGTATTTAAAGCATAGCATACTGCCTGGTAGATGGTAAGTAATAACGTCGGCAACATTTTTACCCCAGAAATAGTACAAATACATTACTGCCAAGGTAGGAAATAAAGCTGTTACAAGAAGTGTATGAATGAGCGTGCTTAGTCGTCTAAGAATACGAGTTTTACAAAATCCAATTCTGCTTTGTTGTGTAGAAATGAATTCGTTAATAAATTTTAAATAGACCGCTATAATAGTTGCCTTTTAAGAGGTCCAATTTGACAGCTGTTAACTTAGTACAAAATATGTGGTTGAGGCATTTTTAAGGTTATATTTTGTTCTGCACTGACAGTTGTCAAACGAATTCTACGTGGACGGAGTTGCGGGCAGCAGCTGGTTAGTTATAACGTTCATATAACGAAACGAAAACTTAACAAGAAAAGTATCAAAAAACAGAGTTTAAAATCACTGTGAATTTTTTTTTTGTTAAGTTCACTCCTTATAACGTGTTAGTTAGTAAGCTGCATTATGAAATTGGCGTTTTTAACATTACATTCAATAACTTTCATCCACCATCACCATCTTAATCTTTAACCTATGACAAACAGCAGTATTCGCATTGTTGTGTTCCGGTGTGGGGATAAGACAACCATTTGCGGCATTGCCAACCCTGAGGACTAAGATGGAATGCATCTATGCTAGTATTTTCACAGGATTGCAGTCTTAAGATTGTAGTATTGAGGATGAAAAATTATATTGGTCATTGATCTCACTTATCTTATATTGTTAAGAAAAAACAAGAAAATACTTTCAGCATACCAATCTAAGATCCACATCTTTTACCATAAACAAACAGATTCTCAACTGGGTCGTGAAAGTTTTAAAAAGTCAAATAAAATTGACATTACAGCCAGCAAATTGGTTTCATAATATAATAATAGGTAGTTGGGGCAGGTAATGTCGGGGTAGAAAGTAATACTGCGATTCGGCGGTAGGCACAATGGCCAGGCAATTACATCGTTCCAGGCGGGCTAGATGCGGGCTCGTTTAGTATTACTTCTAAATTGTTACACTTTAAATAATATTTCTAGTATTTTGAATAAGTATTTATTTTGTGACGGCGTTTTTTAGTTAATAAAGTCAAGTTGAAAAATCGAAACATTTTTTTTATTTTACGCAATTTTTTGGTAAACGTCTTAGCTTGTTTGTGCAAAATGTGGTTACAAAATTAACAACTAGTTTTTAGAGTTGTTGGTAATTCTGTGGCTCTGTGAAGGTATGGATGTATGTAGGCGATGGGTTGGCAAACTGTCACTAATACACTGGTAAACTCTTAGCCTAATTGTGGTAACAGAAAAGCTTGCGATATTGTTCAATATTTCAACTGTTATCAATTGTGATACTTAAACGTCCGTCTCTCAGGTAATGTCGGGGTGGAAAGTAATACTGCGACTCGGCGGCGGGCACAATAGCCCGGCAATTACATCGTTCCAGTGGCTAGTCGGATGCGGGCTCGTTTAGTATTGGGACACGATTTAGTCGTATAAATTAGGTTTCAGGTGTACGTTATGAATTAATGTTAATAGATCCAAATAATATACACACATTCTGCCAACGACAAGAGAAAGTTTCAGTCCAGTACATTCCATAATTAAAAAAAGGAACTTTTTTTTAAATTGCTGTTGCTTTTTTAATATACCAATTACATACTAATCGAAAGTACGAAGCCTCATGCAAACGTTAGGTTTAGTGCAAATTATTAGTACCGACTTACCTGCCGCAGCGGCCTACCCAATGGTTATGATAGGAATAAAAAGTCAACCTAACGTTTGCATATTCAATAGGCTTCATACTTTCGATTAGAATGTAATTGGTCTATCAAACAAGCAACAGCTGTACTGGACTGAACTGAAACTTTTCAGTCAACCTATTCACCATATAACTCACCATATTCAATTTGATATAAAATACTTTTTATCGAATAAACAGCTGGGTGAAGGTCGTCTCCAATTCGGATCTCCTACTAGTAGCACTGTAGCATTGATGAAACTAAATGTGTTAAATTTGACGTTTATATTTTTTTAAATAAAGTGTACTCATGTTACTGGTTAACACCCTAATAAGTTTGGAAAAAGACGAGTAGGAATCTTTGTTGTGAGACTCAAGTTCATCTATGAATTCTATCTCTACTCGACTGTGTAGAAATAATCCTCAGATTACATTATTATGCTTCTTTTAAGATTTTTATGACCATGCTCAAAATTTGTCAGCCCTCTGTTTACTCTAATAAACTATAATCATGACCTGTCATAATGACACGTAAATACAACATGCTTTATCCAATTCATTGCTCGCTAAAATCAGTGAACCAAACGTTTAATTCCATTCATTACGAGCTCAAAACTGTCCGTCCCTGGGGCATAGTCGATTGCGTTGAGCACATTTAACTACACAGAACCAAGTGTAATAAGTTGACAGTCTCGTTTGTGATACGATATATTATGTGTTATGTCTTTTTTTTTTAAAGAGCTTTACGATGTGTTCTTTAGTGTCAAGTTAATAAGAGCTACCATAACGTTAACGAAATGATAACGGTATCATTAAAAACAAAGTGGGAGAGAGGCGCTGGGTATAAGTAACAGATTAAAACTAAGTTACGGGTGTAATTTGCAATCCCTAATAACTTTTGTCCTAACGCATCGTTTTTCCTAAACTGGTTTTCAGCTAAGTAAGACTTTTTTTTAGTTTCCAAAAATACCTGCGGTTAGGTTAGGGTTTTATTATAACAATACAAAAAAAAGTCGGAAGTGGCTTTAGGACAAACGGAAGTTCGGACAAACAATGCATTAGGACAAATGATGAAAAGGGATTCTAATATAGACCCCTACATGACACATGAGTCCGAATGAAGACAGACAGAAAAACTATAAGGTAATAATAACAATATTTTTACTAAGTCAAAATAAGCTCAAACTCACGGTCCTACAAAAAATACGGATGTAACGTTGAAATAAAAAGGTATGAAGCATGCAAGGTCGGGACTTTCGTTGGTTATACACGACTTACCGCACGCACACAGATACACTAGGTAAGACAACGCGCTGAGCCACAGCACGAGTGACAGTTTACGTGTGTACGTGTGCACGCACACAGACAGCATTGCATGCTTTACTCATGATTAGACGAGGTTATGTCCCTATTTGTTGTAGGTCCGTGCTCAAACTACCGGAGGGTGGAACTCCGGGGAGAGAAACCTTACAAAAACATTAAAAAACCCTAACAAATGCAATTAATAACTTGTACAACTAACTCTACCATCTAAACGCTCCCTCAGAGGTTAGCATTGTCGAACGGATTGATACGAAGTCTGCAATTTCCCCACAACTCCACCAGGCCTTTCCATTGAGCATTGGTTTCCAATGAAACTTGCTAACCGGCGCACAATTACTTTCTATTAGTTCAACTGGAGGGAAAGTAGCTCATAGTTAAACGGTTCTGTTACGGGTTCTGTACAGATTAACAGTTTTGTAACAATTGTGGTTACAAGTTGGTACTGTTTCTGGGCTAATCAGTTGTTTTGTTTAACGAGTGTGGTATTTACAATGTTTACAGTTTCTACTTGATGTTGGTGCAGTAATCTGAATTGCAACTGACGAATAACGTGACGGAACCATGGACAAAGACCAATGATGGACATCTGAATCTTATTTCACAAAAGATAAGGGTTATTTTGGACCGTATGAAATTTGAATTAAGAGATAAGTGCACATCCATTACTGGTGCCTGTCAGCTAAAAGTGTCTAACACTGATGGTTTCATCATTATCAGCTCATTATGTTTCTAATTCTGATTGTATTTAATGGCTTTCACTCCTGTTAAAGTTTGTTTTGCAAATGTCAACTTATTCAAAGACACTTTCAATACTCCCATGGACTTATTAAAGAAATAATTCTATGGATATCATGTCAGGAGAATTGTTCAGAAAAATAGTATTATCTCTTGTGGATTAATAAATAAAACACATGGGATTAGCTCCAGCGATTCTGCATCTCGCTTCGATATCGTAATGATAATTGTTGAATGACAGCTGTTATTAACATGACATTAAAAATCTCTCATAATGTCAATCACCAGAGTGATTACGTTACTAGTGCATCTTTGGATATTGTGATGTAGATAGGCACCAATTTTTCAAATTCAAAATTATAGATGCATATGTTATGGATTTGCATAAGATAATTGTTTATTTTTCTTCAATCTTCCCTGTTGATTGCATGCTTCCCCCATTCGCTTTGAAACACGTCCAAATTATCCTGACACCTCCTTTTTTGCCCTGCAGGACACTAACAAAGGCTAAAAAAAGTTATTTGCCATGTGATCCTATTGACGTTTTTGACAGATTAAAACTAAGTTACGGGTGTAATTTCATTCGCTTTGAAACACGTCCAAATTATCCTGACACCTCTTTTTATGCCCTACAGGACACTAACAAAGGCTAAAAAAAATATTTGTCATGGTGATCCTATTGACGTTTTTGACATTTGATAAACCTTTAGTTTTTTATATATAAAAACATGACGCTTATACAAACTTTGCAAAATATTATTCCCTATAAATAAAACCCAAAAAGAATGCAAAATAATTAAAGATTATTTTTACAAATATTCCACATTGAAACTCATTGTAGAATTTATTAACGTAAGCCAACATGAGATACATTTTAAAAATATTTTGAAAGACAATAAATATCTATTAAGTTGTACGTACCGTAACGCATTGAGCTTTTTATATAATACTCGGTGAAATACTGTAGATCAGCTTTCACAATGTCTTTGTTGCAAAAAGGTTCTTTTATGATCCGCTGTCGCCTGATCTTATGGTGGTGTAAATAGAATTTTATTTGCCAGCGCAAAATAGGTGTCATAGTGGAAATGTTGATAGCAAACAATGTATGCTTGAGCAGATGTTGTCTTATCACTATATTAGGGGATAAAGACAAATTTGAAAGTGCATTATCAAGTGAATAGTTTATTAGCTACAGGTACCTACTAGTTTTTTCGAATTCTAGTATATTCTAATTTTAATTTAAATTATTGGAATTCACTTCTGTTGAGGTGTATTTCGCCAATGACGAGTTATTTGTAGACACTTCTGTGGACTTATTATTGAAATTGAAAATTGGCATTAGCTCCACGCACTTCTGTCAAGTCTTTTTTCGACTAAATCCTTTACCTTTTTTTTTGGGAACTGTCAAATTATTTCGGATACAAGTACCCTATGTCCGTCAATAATTGAACAGTTTATTGTGGTGTCTAGTTACCTATTGATTACACATTCTCAACTCTCATTCATTTACGCATAATGTCTAACTGGTAAATAATTGACTGAACAAACCACACAATAATAGGATTTTATCTTGATGTTATGAAAAATAACTTTAAGGGTAAAGCCCAACGAGCATAATTTTTTGAGTCGTAAGTCGCGGATTTTCATTCGCATGATTTCTGCGGCAAAGTCCTGTTTGGTTCCCACGACAACGCAAAATAAGTTGGACTTTTGTATAAAGCAGAAATTCATCATCATCAGCCGCAAAACGTCTACTGCTGGACAAAGGCCTTCCCCAAGGTTTTCCACAACGATCGGTCCTCTGCTGCTGTCATCCAGCGGTTTCCCGCGACCTTTATCAGATCGTCGGCCCACCTTGTGGAAGGCCTGCCGAAATACTTCGTCTCCCGGTTTGCGATCGCCAATCTAGAACCTTCCCACTCCAACGGCCATCGGTTCTACGGTTAAGCAGAAATTACCCGACTGAAAATACGCAAATCACAACTCAAAAAATTACGCTCGTTTGGTTCAAACCTAAGACGCACAAAAGATCAGTTAGGTACGTCATGCAGATTCAGTTTTATGTGACAATAAAAGCAAAGAAGTTTTTTATATCTTTTTAAAAGTGTAGAAGAGACATCTTATAAACAATCTCGTCTAACCAACACTCAAAGAAAAGTCGTCGGAACTCGCTTTAATTCGCCAACTTTCACGCAGGAAGTCAAACAGCGTCTGTTCCTTACTAAAGTGGAAATATGACTCGAGCAGTGCTAGCGTTGCTTGAGATATGAACCGGGAGTTAATGGCGAAAATTTTACCGTTTTATTTTCATCTTTAGTCTCATGTTGAGTCAATGACTTACGTATTTTGTTCTTAAAAAGACTTGTAATTGTGCTGCATGAGGCACTTAATAAAGAAAACAATGAGTTAGAATTGGTATTTAAGTTCATTATTAAAGTCTACATAATTATACGATCCTAGTTATTATGCTTTGCAAAACACATAAAATCACTAAATTTCACATGAAATTAAAAAGTCGTTTTTTCCAGAGTCCTATGCTAAACAATACTTATAAAATATTATTTAGTTGCTTAGAAAGCATAAGGCCGCAGCAGTTGCACTTGCAAGTTATTTCTGTAACTTTTGAAACAAAGCTATGTGCAAGACAGAGATGCAGATATTTGCCACTCACTCTTACCCATAATTGCGTTTCAAAACTTACATCAATAATGTACAAGTTTAAATAGGTACGGCCGTAAGAAACATTTTTTAGAAAACTATTCATCCCTTAGTCAACCCACTAATACATGATAAAGCTACCTCTCTAATACTGTTATTTCAATCAACTTTTATCCTCAAATTACACAAACACAACTAATCTTTGGTAGTAAAATGATACTTCATTTACGCTCTTAGCTCCCGCTCTAAAAAACTGAAAATATGAGTCTCTAATTCGTGCAAAACTCAAGGACCCGAGTGCAACGGAAACGGAACCGTCACGTACCGAGTTCTGCGACATTCAAAATCGGAACACTTTTGAGCCCAAGTTTCAGTGGCAGATGCTCGTGAATAAATTTGTTCCTTGTTGTATGGATCAGATTTTGTATGGTTTGATCCTTATTCGTAATAGCAATTACTTTTGTTAGGTCATTTGAAGATAAGATAAAGATAAAGAGACATTTATTCACAACAATACAAGATTACATTAGGTAGATACAAAAAGAACAAGACATAGACATTTTTGTTGTCTCCTGTAGGAAATAAACCATCTATTTATGTATGTTGTGTATGTTTATTGTCGCTAAAATGTTGTAAAAATTATCATTGGGAATGATTTAGGCTCATTTCAAGTCATTAGCTTCCAATGACGTTGCTTTTGAGCATTAGATCATACAGTTCAGTGAACAGAATCGAGCCAAATCAAGCATAACATCATATCTTGCATATTGGACGAAGTTAAATTGTAATTATTTTGAATGCAGTGATGTTTAAAAATCAAACGTTACTTATTTTGATTATTATTATGTTATTGTGTATCTATCTTTAGCAATAGTGGTAGCGGTCATATTTATTTGCAGGCAGCAAAAATCAAAGGAATTAAAGACTTGCAGCGTGTAGATTTTTAGGGATCCGTAGTCAATAAGGAAACCTTATTTTTCCACCATGTCCGTCCGTCTGCCGGTCTGTTCGTCTGTCCGTCTGTCCGCCTGTCCGCCTGTCCGTCTATCCATGTCTGGAGACTCTTGGTACAACAAAGTTGTAATTTAGGATAGTTATACATTAAAATTACACCGACAAAATTGTAAAATAAAAAAACATTACGGACATGTTATTACCAACTTTTAACGGCTTTGGAAACCTATACTGAGCATGATCCGACATGCTCTTGCCCTGTTTTTTAATTTAAATAATTGTACTTACACTTGTAACAAACTGATACGTAAAGACAATCTCGTAGCCGCGCATTTTCCAGACAAAACAACAGTTAAAACAAATTAAACAAAACAAACCATCTGTAAAAAACCTCCGTCACTCAAACAATTAGTAATCTAAATCCAAAGTTTCGACTTTCTCAAGTCAAGCGAAGTCCTAAGACAATACTGCCAAGTTGCAATCCGTAACAAAAGTCATTTGTTCTGCGTACCGCCCACGGTGACGTCATCATAATGGCCGTCGTATATTTAATGCTCCGCCGCTATGTCAGAGCGCCAAGTGACAGGAAGATGGGGGTTTTTTAAATTTATTGATGCTGAGGACTAGGTTTTTAGTTTATTTTTAAAGATAGGAAAGCGTGATAATGGTCACAGATTTTAAATTGTTAAGCGCACTTACTGCCGTAATCAGATTTTTTTTATTGACTTATAACTTGTTCTTTTTTTAAACTTGTGTATGATAAATCATCTCCAAGAAACGAGTTAGACCATTTTCATAACAAGCGTTTTTTAATAGTAGCGAATTTTTACATAGGATTTTTTCATATTCATAATTTTCTTAATCGCTTTTCTTCATGTAGCGATTTTTTATGTAGCGTTATTTAATATTCGGTGATTTTTACTATTCGCATTTATTCCCTTCCCAATTTTTCCCATTGCAATTTTTCACAATAGTAAATACATAGTAATACTTAGGCACTGCCATTGCACTCCACTATCCGCTTTATGGAAGCTTTATGGATTAAGCGCTAAAAGAGGGGTAATTACACAAAAGATCCCATAGGGTTAAAGTGAACCGGAAGGACCCCACCAATAAGATAAGGTAAAATAATGCATAGGTAGGTTAGGTTAGGTTCGTTTTTATATCTGGTCCGAAGGGTCAAAACAACCTAGAAATAGGAGCTCCGCGAAGCGGAACTCCGTCGACTGTGTCAAATTAGATTACGAAAAAATGCGAGTAATAAAATAACTTACTGGTAATTTCAGTGATTAAAATACACGCGACCATTAAATAACGCTACATGATGAAAAAACGAAAACCGGTCAAGTGCGAGTCAGACTCGCGCACCGAGGGTTCCGTATTGAAGAAAATATGCTTGGTAACCGCTAAAGAAAATACTCATTTTGTTATAAGCTTTATTTTCCAGGTAATAAGGTCGACTTTGACTAGCCTAAATTTTAATACAGATTTTCTTAGTTTTTTTGTTATTTCTCAAAAACTGTAAATAATGAACACTTTATTTTATTTTTCCCAGAAAATATAAGGGGGGGGAACGGTCATTTTTTGTAAATTTTTGGCTATAAATCAAAAAGTACATCACAAAAAAAAAAAAAATAGTTTTGAAATGTGCAGACACCCCCATTTGCTATAATCGAACCACTTTCATTTTTGAACCCCCCCTTCTAGACCCCTTTTCAATTATTAATAAAATTAATTTCATATTTTTTTTACTACAAATAGATGCGGGCAAGCAAGTTGTACAACTATGCCAAATTTCAAGTTGATAGCATTTGTAGTTGCTGAGAAAACCTGCTGTGACATACAGACAGACAGACAGACAGACAGACAGACAGACAACGATATCTCACCATAAGGGTTCCTTTTGTACCATTTTGGTACGGAACCCTAAAAATTCACAACGATGAAAAAATGCTACCTTCGTGAAAATTCGCTACTAAGAAAAAAATCTTGTTGTAATAAATCGAAACTGGTTAAAAACTGTTCCATCGGAGCTGTTTATTTGAACTAAACTTTCCATCGATCGGTTTTTATATCTTAATTACGTAATCGTAATTATAAACGATCACACACATTTTTTTAATCATACAAGCTCATCGACTAATAAGCGTTCTCTTTTATATTTGTATCAAACAACAAAAAAGAAGGTAAACCCAGTCATATCTTAGTCAATATCTTTACAGCAAAAACGTTGAAAATCTTTGCTTTAAATAAACGGAAACGGCTGATTAAGAATTAATTACAGTTTACCTTAACCAGATATTAAACAAAGTTTGGAATTTCTTGGCGCTTGCCTTGCACCTCTTTGCCTACTTAAGCTTTTAGGGTTTGATGAGTTTGGTTACTTTAGTCTTGTTTGTAGAAGCAAAATAAAGTCTTATACCTTATTTATAAACGTGGAATAACCATGGGGTAGCTAAACCATTCTTTGTGCTTATCTGTCAAATTCATATGTCACAATGACAGATAAGGACAAAGCATGGTTTAGCTAACCCAAGGTTATTCCACGTTTATGAGTAAGGGCATTAGTAGGACTAAAGAATAAGTAGCTTCAAACGGATCGAACTATTCAGACGCAGTTTTTTTTACGTAGTTTATTTGGGATAGTTATAAGCTATAGGGATTATATAAATCGGTTCAGTCGTTTAAGCGATATCAACTCTGAAAATAAGGGCCAACGCCGAAAAAAAACTCGTTTCTTTTCGGCGGCTTGAATGGAACCCCTTTTTTAAATTATGACAAATAACAAAATTCATTCTTCATCACAAACCTAGCATGGTAGCATGGTGGCTAATTATGTGCCGTTGCACACATAAATTTTTCTACAAGCTTAAAATTATAATGTCAATAATACACAATCGCTATCTTTTCTTGTATATTTTCCTCGATTTTTCTGGTAACAAATTACTTTTGTGAGTAAAGTCATTTACCGATTTGGCGTTAATATTTTGTGAATTTTATTGCTAAATGTTTACAAATTTCGTGCAAATTTCTATAGTTACCAGAACAGTTCTGATAATCTCAATTTATCATAAAAGGTGGAATGCCAAACGAAACGCCATTTTGTTGATATCCATATTGAACGTGACCATGGTAACCAAATAACAAATCGATAGATATTAATCATCTATTTTTAGTAACTTTTTTTTATTTTATTAAACACATAATTAGTCTCAAAATGAATTTTGTTTTTAAAATATTTTTAACGGTATATTATACAAATTAGGATGTCAAGTGTTCACTAAACGCCAAGGCTGAAATCCGGAATAACCGTAACCATGGTAATAACAATGCTTTATTAATAATTATTATAGAATTGTTTACAAGCTTCGGTTAAGCTATAGGTGGTATTCTGATACCATTAACGATATCAATAATAAATATTTTAAATACTCTGTAAAATCCGCTATCGCCCTTGTTTTAAAATGTCCTTCAAATTTATGTTCCAGTTAAAGTTTGCTGTTGACACGACCTGTTTAATAGGTCATCGTTTTATTTTGCGGTCTCTATTTACGGAAACAAAATTACTTTTAAAATACATGCTACAAACGGTGAATATACTGGCGTAGCATTTCATCTCCTCAGGGTTGGTAACGCATTTGCGGTCTTAGGATTTCAATCTAAAGATTGCAAGATTGCTTGGTGTTTGGACCTTGAGCAGGGTCTGTCCGGATCGCTACCACCATCTTATCATTTAATCTACCGTCAAGCAGCAGTGTTCGCATTTTTATGTTTCGTTGTAAGACTACTGTTAAATTACTAGCACATAGGTACATAGGTCATTTGTACCTTAGTCTTTGTTATCAACGCATTTACAGTCTTGTTGCAAGCCACCTGATAGTAAGTGGGATCTGAGACACATAGACATTTGTAATCTCAAGACTAAAATCTCAAGACTGCAATCTTAAGACGCGAAAGCGTTGATGAACCTGAGGACTTGAGCATGCCTATAATTTATTGCTAGTAATTTTAACGGTTGTCTTAACCCCAGACCGGAACACAACAATGCGAACACCGCTGCTTGACGGTAGGTCAAAGGATAAGATGGTGTTAGCCACCATGCTTAAGGTCCTACTACCTATTAGTAGGATAACATGTTATCACTATTTACTTGTTTTATTTTTCTCTCATTAACTTTTTTACGACCTCTATGCTTTAATACGATCCTTATTCCATAATTTAAATCATTGGTCCTCAGTATTGAAAAATGGCGCTTCTCAAATTTAAGGTAATTTTTACATTTTTCATGGACCCGTTATTCCGAGGCTTGACCGTAACGGTCGAGGGCAGGGGCTGACCTACGGAACCCCCACTGAATAAAATATCTCACAAAATGTTAAAGGACTTTATATCAGGGTAGCAGTGAAAGGGTTGAAAAGGTGTCAGGTTTCAGCTAATGGGTTGTTAGAAAATATGATCAATGAGTAGAAGAAGGACAGAGCATTTTAAAATTATTATAACAATCCCTTGCGAAGAAAATAAAACTTTTTCTAGTAGTTTTGTACTGTTAGGACGTTTTATTTACGAATAAAACTAATATTCATTTTATAAATAAACCGATATATATGATTAATTAAGGAAACTGGTAGGTCAAATTGTATTTCCAAATTCACTGCTACCCTAAATTTTAATGTGTAAGACCGTTTGTTTCTTAATAAACAATAAACAATAATATGTATATAGGAGAGTTTCGGCTATTCAACAGTTCTTAACAAGTTAACTGATAGTTTACTATGACCAAGATTGTCTATACACCCAAATCTTATCTATGCATTTATGCCAATTCTAACAATTATACCAATATCCTAGACTGACTAAGAGGGTAGCAAAATGTATTAGTCTGACGTAGATTCGGGAGGATAACGTGTTTGCTGGTCTGGTTTGAGGTCTTATTCAATTGTATCGAATGGACGTATTTGCACCGATATGGGAGACAGAGTAAGGCAAGGAAATGTGCACAAGGGTTAACGTCTAGGTTAGATCACTTAATGAAATATCAAATAATAAAATGCGTAGGTAGAATTTGATTTTTTATCTTGTAAACGTTTTATTTCACGATGATATTTATTACCTTGCTATATGGTAATTTAACCAAACATGTAAAATTGTAAACGCGATTATTAATGCTTAGCAAATATAATAGTGATTTCAGTAATAATTAAAATAATTGTGATAAAACAATCTGAAACTAGGTAAACCGAAAGGCTAAGTTGCACTTTAACAAGTGACAACCAGAGTATTTGTTTCAACTATAACATTTTTTTACAATTAAAAATAAATTAGCTTTATGATGAACTTAATTAAAATAATATAACTTACTGCCGCACTCAGAGACGTCAATTAAATTTAATTCTTGATTAAAGTAGCTGCTGTCACGTTCTATGCTATAGCAATAGAATAAGACAACACGTCACTAAACAAGCATTAAATTTAATTGACGTCTCTGAGTGTGGCAGTAACTTACCTAATTTATATCGTCCGCTAGCTTAAGCTTCCCTGCATTTATTATTCCCTCACTTGACCACTTTACCAACTCCAATCAATCATCTTTCACAATATCATAAAATTTAAATATAGCAACAACCTAAAAAAGAAAAAAGTTAAGCAACTCGGCTAAATAGCAACAGCTTGGAAATATAACGCAGCCCTTGTGTTGCATAGACTCTTCAATTTTTATGGTTATCCGATGAATCTGCAAGTCAGCTTGGGTATCAATTGCGTGCAGGACAAGATTGATCGCTAAATATATTCGATTTTATGCAAATTTCAGGGTCTCTGCGAAATTGGGCCAGTTTTCAATGAGTATTCAAAATCTTATCTCTCGCATTTGCATGCTGAAGGTCCAAAGGACCTGTGACTTTGTTTGTACCCTTATCACTTTAATTCTGATGTTTAAAATGTAGCACAATACAAAGCAAATGAGTTTAGAAGATATACGTTACAAATTGCTATTATAAGTGTTTTTTTTTTAGTTTCTACCTGACTGCTCAAGAAAGAAGGTTATGTTTTATTATGTGTAAATAAATTATCAATGTATGTGAGTACACACCCAACCAACAGTTTCAACTTCAAGAGATCACCAAGAACTAATGTGGATCCACATTTACTTTAAATCATTTCGTCTAAACTATTTAAAAAATATTTTAATGCGAGGAATTGTTGGATAGGAATTTTTTTAAGCAGTGTAATTTATTGATATACTATAAATTGTAATTAACGTTTTCATATTCTATAGGCTTCATACTTTCGATTAGTATGTAATTGGTATATTAAACAAGCAATAGCAATTTCAAAAATACTTTTTTTTTAATGGACTGTACTGGACTGAAACTTGTCTTTTTATTTATTACTTACCATATTAAATTTGATATAAAATACTTTTTATCTAATAAACAGCTGGGTGAAGGTCGTCTCCTATTTGGATCCCCTACTATTATGTCAGTTCCATAACACTTTGACAGTTTTCGAAAATCTTTTTCGATATCGTTAAGCATCTTGTCTATACTAGGGCCTCTGGAACTTCAGTTTGACCCTTTAGGGGCTACCATGCCCATAACAGACGTTTTTGATGAAGTTTAAGTTCTTATAACTCAGTCAAAACTGGATGTAAATTTATGAAAGAATATAAATTATAACTAGAGGACGCCCGCGACTTCGTACGCGTAGAATTAGTTTCCCGCTACTCCTCTCCATTTCTTCCCGTTGGGGGTCGATTTTCGGAAAATCCTTTCTTAGTGCTCACTTACATCATGAAAGGAACCCCTGTACCAAATTTCAAGTTTCTAGGTACAGTAGTTTCGGCTGTGCGTTGATATGTCAGTCAGTCAGTTTTGCCTTTTATATATATAGATATCCATATATTTATCTATGATTCTGTCGAACAGAATTTCAAAATAACCCATGGTTTTTTATTTTATTTTATTAAAAACATGACTACAAAAACACAAAATTGGATATTACGTTTTCATCTTGGCGTCAATTGATAGCATCAAACAACGACAAACTTTGATAGCATAAATTTCGATATCAGTGGCTTGTAAAAGAAAAATTGAGATGGCAGCTAGTTTAGAATAGCAGTGTTAATGCAAATAGGTTTTTAACAACAACTGAAAGTTTAGAGCTTCAGACCCCCTTAAAAAATCCTATCAAACATAACAGCCATCCGGAAAAATCACTGTCATAATTTTGGACAACTGCACATTGCATGAAAATGCAGAAAACTTTTTACAAACGAAACAATGCCGGTTGAAATTGGACGTTCCTGTTTATGTGCCTAGCCTGTAGTGGGTGGTTTTCGCCGCTGCAGCAAAGTGTTTCCACTTAATTAAAACGCGTTTAACAGTGAGTTTACTTTAGAAGTAGTGCATGTTGAGAATCTTTTTTTTATGGTATGTAGAAGCACACGGGCCACTCTCTTTCACCAGCTTGACACTTCGATATACATAGCAAAGTTAACACGTTGATACATCACTGGGTTTCATATAAGCTGCGCCATGTACACTAAAACGTCACCTGTGTGTGAAATAACAGGCTGGTGGTAGTCAGGGTCTGATCCGTAGATATTTGTAATTCGAAGACTACAATCTCAAGGTTCTAAGAAGAACTTAAGACTGCTAATTCTGATGACTAAAGAATGCGACTTATTTCAATCGTTTGTTTTATCTTCACAACTTTCTATTTTGTAAAGTATAAAATATAATTATAACGTGTAAATTTCATAAATTTGGAAATTTGCAGTAAAAGCATAAAAAATTTCATCAATGTGGGACCCATAGACATTTGCATTTTCAAGACTACAACCTTAAGACTGCAATCCTAAGACCGCTAATCGTTGGTGATACAGCTAAACCGCGTAACTAACAAATGTATTGTAGAGCAAAATAAACATTTTGCTCCTTATCAAAAATGTTACTTACGCGGTTTTGCAGTTTTACCGACGAAATGTATTGCCAATCCTAATTACTAAGATGGAATGCCTCTATTCTAATATTTTCACCGGTTGTCTTGTCCCCACACGGGAATATAACAATGCACACACATCTGCTTGGCAGCGGACGAACCTTACACAAGGTACACTGCCACCACTAATACACATTTATTATTCATCGCAAGTATTTTTGTGATGAAAAACATTATCAACGTTAAAGTTATATCCCAAATCCAGACTGGATCCGTACGGCTTATAGCTAAGTCCTTCTTATCATGAAAACAGTCTTGCCCTAGCAGAAAATTCAATTGACTTTTTCTCAGTAAACCTACTCCACTATTTACCGCCCAAACATCTTATCTTCACATTTCTTCCCGCGTTACATAATATTGTGAGGCTAAACTTTATTTCGTTGTCCAATAATAATCGTTTTCTCTTTAACGATTACGTAATGAAACTGCCAGCTCATAAACTGGACCAGTAACTTTAAAACGCAACTTGTTATAGTCATACGTGTGCGGTAAGAGAAACTTTCAAAGTTTTATCGTCAATATAATCGAGGAAACGGGGCCATTATGTCTTTTTATTTGATTCTGTTTTCGTGCATTATACACTCTGCGGTCGTAAAAGGATTGTAAAGAGGATCTGTTAAAATGGAATCTGTTTTGAATGTGGTGGAATTAATTTAATCAGGTTTCTTTATAAACATTGTATAATTATGTATAATGTACGTCTGTATGTTATTTGTTATTTACGACGGATTAAGGGCCTGTTGTTTGATCAGTGGTTAAACTTACTAACTGTTAAAAATCATAACTAATGGTTAAATCTCAAGGAAATGTGTCAAATATTCGATTATTTTTTCGAATTTTAACAGTTAGTTGAGTTAACTACTGATCAAATAACAGGGCCTAAGTCTTTCGTGTTAAGTAGTTATAGTAACTCTACCTTATTTAGCGGTCCCGGGTTCAATTTCCGTTATGGGCTTTTTTTTATGATGATTGTACATCTTGGAGGTTTTCTTTGTTGTATGTATTACTCTACATAAGTAAGTTTATCTTTGTCTAATATCCATAGTGCAAATCTAGTGCTTAGTTTGGAGTAAAGTCATTTTTTATCAGATTTTCCCCTGTTTTTTTTCTTTACAGTCAGTTTTTTGATTTTCGCGATCATTATCCATATTTAATGTGATATTATTTGAACTATTTCATTACTAGTGCTTTATAACTCTTGGCTTTATCTATTAAACATGTAATAATTATTACAAAATACTGTCTAGATTGTTGTTACACTTAAGTTTATAGTAAACCTTTAATAGAAACAGGCGGTGTTTGATGCCTCTTGAGACATCTTTAACAATGTTTACGAATATAAAGTGAATTGTGGTATTCAAATTCAAAGTCAATAGCCGCATAAAGGTCGTCATGTTCATTGTAATAGCATTTCTAATGATACAAACAAGCGGAGTTGTTAGAAATACGTCACTAAATACATAGTTTTTTAATCGTGCCAGAAAAACTTCACTCTACTTCACAATTTAAAAGGTTTTAATAAGCAAACATAAATAAATAAATACATATATACATTAAATCACGCCTGTTTCCCAGAGGGGTAGGCAGAGACCACTTCTTTCCACCTGCTAGGATCTTGACAAATCTCTTTCGCTTCTTTCACATTCATACATCGAGTCATGCACGCACGTCGGTTTCGGGTACTTAAAATTCGGCCCTTTTCCAGTATAGGGCGACCCTTCCACTCACTTTCCCTCTGTATAAATAAAAAAATAAAAAATAAACAGGCAACAATGTCATACAAATTGACCTAGTCACAAACTAAGCTCTAGACTTGTACTATGGGTACTAGACAACGATATAAAACGTATATAGAGAAATGTATACTTAAATCAAAGAAAACGTCCATGACTTAGGAACAAATATTCGTGCTCATCACACAAATATCTGCCCTTACCGGGATTTGAACCCAGGACCGCTAGCTTCGTAGGCAGGGTCACTACTAACTAGGCCAGCGCGTCGTCAAATGAATGACATGAGTCTAATGAATGCCAAGTTTTAAGTTTATTTAATATTTTGATCATATTTGAGTCATACCATAATTTCTTCCAAAACATATCTAACTACTGTTAGACTGTTATTCAACGTCATCCACGTTGATGGTGGCTTTTGTTACCATACACGCGACCGAAAATCATCATCATCATCATACTTAATCATTTTCAGCCGTAAAAAACCAAAAGCTAGTATTAACGGAAATGATTGTAAATTAGCACTTAACTAATTGCACATTGTTGATTGTTTCACGATAATGTCTTACTTAACTCATGTTTGCCTGGTGCATTACTCGACTCAAGTGTCGTTCACTCAAGCTCAGTGCATGCGAAACTCACGAATAATCCGATGTTTGCACAATCTATACGAGTACTTCAACAATGTTAACATCTATTCTATGAAGTACTAAGAATAGTTGTTCGATACCCTGGCTGCGAACCTTGTGGTCCTGGGTTGTTGGTATGGGCAAATAAATTCATCTAATAACTAAATGAAAAGCAAGCTTTAAAAATCCGACTGCATTTTTTGTTATTCTTTTTAAACACGTTTAGTAATGTTACTATATTCGTATATATTGGAGATTCTGATAGTCACATTAAGACCTTTCAAAATGATACCTTTATTTTAATAATTAGAAGACTTTTTTTTGTTGACATAATTAATTGAAATTTTGCCATTGTTGTTATTTCAATTTTAAGAGTTTAGGTATCCTATGTCACCCAGGACGGTGAAAGAATTCTAACGATATCACACTCATTTAAATGAGCTCGGGCGTTTAGAAGTTATGGTGGAATAAAGAATCGTAAGATACATACACACATGAACCATGAAAACATTGCACTCCTTTTTTTGGTAAAATAATAGTTATTAAAAGCACCCGAAACCGACGTACGTGCATGAAGAGCTTAATGAATGTAGAGGAAGTGAAAGTTTTGTTTAGACCGGTGCCCCTGGAATTCGGTAGTCTCTGCCTACCTAATTGGGAGACTGGCGTGAAAGCATGTATGTAAAAAATAATGTAGCCGTAAACTTTTAATGCCAGTTTCACCGATTTTAAAGCTCAATTTGGGTTCCAACAAACTTGCAGCGATATAACACTTTTAGTCCCGTGTCTAGAACTGGACCAACATAAACGTAAAAAGAGTAATTGTAATAAAAGTTTAGCTCCTGAAGTTTATGAGCGCTGGAGTCCTTACCTAGCTCTGGATTTTAAACAATGTTGCTTTTTCTTGTTAAAGGCCCGTTTTAGTGTTAAATGTGTTGTACAATTTATCAATTTGCTAAATTGTAGTCAAACACACACATCGCACAGTGGGAATGAAAGTGACCTAAAACCAAAATCAAACTTTTTGGGAAACCAACAAAATGTGATGATATGTTAGGAAGTTTCTCTTTAATTATATCAAGAGCTTAAAAAAAAACAAATTATTTGTTTTCCTTACGCATTTCTTAACCAATTGTAATAGTTAATGTAGTAATTATTAAATGTACTAAAGTTAATATCTGCTCAAAAATACCTTACTAAAAAATAGGTCACTGTAGCATTTAGAATTGGGCGGGGCGCGCCAAAATGATTATTTTGCGGTTTTTGGCTAATGTTCTTAGATGGTACAGAACCCTTCCTGCGCGAGTCCGACTCGCACTTGGCCGGTTTTTTAAGTTTTATTTTACGTAAGGTCAGGTTGGGTAAGTGAAACACCGGGGGAAGTGGAACCCTTTCAAATATCTCTTAAATAATAGCTTTATTATAAATACAGATGCGTCGGTAAAGCAGTTATTGTCATAATAGTTCTGGATTCAAAAAAGAGATGTCGCTACGGTTTGCGGGTAAAATAAACAAACCATTACAAAATGTTAGTCAGTGAAAAAAATATTTGCGAGTTCAACCCATCGTCAATTTTCTTATAATTTAACTGGTAAAACCTGACTTACGGAGCTGTAAAGAATGTAAGTAGGATAACTTTTAAGTGTTTTTTCACCTGTGTGTATTTGTTTTCCACAAAAGCAACAGATGTAACCAGGATTTGATTAAGAGAAATATCACCTAAAATTTTCATATTGAGGCAAGTGAAACAGTGCCGGCCGGGGCAAGTGAAATGTATGTTTCACTTGCCCCGGTTCAGCGGCTCTAAACATTTTTAATCACGTGCTACTTTTCGCAAACTTTACTCCCAATTGAAAAGAAAGAAAAGAAAAGAAAAATACATTTATTCACTACACACATAAAACACACAGAAATAATCTTAACTGATGCTGAGGCTGTTTTTTTGTATTTTAGTTTATTTTAAATACATTATTTTGGAATTCCTAACTTGAAAATACGAAAGTACCAACTTAATTTTAATTTATTATCAAATTCCGAATTTCTGTAACATCTAGAAGTACTAAAATAACTCTCGTTATTTTTTGTAATTTTTATGGTTATAATTAAGTCAATAAATGCCACTTTTTTCCAAAATCAATACTTATTTAACTCAAAGTCCATTATTTATTAAACCGATATGTTGAGTACCCCTGGTTTTGGATATATGTTTCACTTGCCCCAAACTAACGTTTTTATCTTTTCTATACAAAGATCAAAATAGCTTAATAACTTTCGTACAAAACGTCTTTTGCATCTAAAATAACTTTAAATGCAAGGACTGAACGACAAACACGACTGTTTCACTTGCCCCGATGGCGAGGCAAGTGAAACAGATTTTTGTGTGCGTACATTTTCTTTTATATGTCTGTTCTGAAGGAATCTAGAGTAATATTTTGTTAGTTTTATAAATCTTCTTAATTTAACCTTAAACTAAAAGGAAACAAATTTAAATGTGTCTGTGCGTGTGTCATACACAATTAAGTAACTACGAGGATCAGAAAAAAAAACAATATTGTTGTGTTGTGTCTTATTTGTTCATAAATTACAGTACAATTTTTAGCTGTAACCTAGTTGTAAATTATGGTTTCAAACAACTAGGTACCTACTCAACTAAATAATATAAATATTAAAAAAATGGCCTTTAATTATTTAAAAAAGCGTTTTATTTCCGATAATAACACTGATGTTTTTTTAACAGGTATAATATATTCTCTTTTCGCTTTTTAATGTTCTCAAAAACTCTTTTCTCGTTGTTAGCTCCTTAACAACAATGTGTTCAAATATAAACATAGTACGAAATTGAAACGACTTGTTTACAATTTCCAGGGAATTATTGCGTCTTCACATTTTTTCATTTTCTTTTTTGTGTCAACACGCTATCTCATTTCGTCTGAGAACACTCGACTCCGCATATTGCTTCTTGAGTGAATAATATTTTATTATATTTTATTATTGTTCAGTTTTTTTTTTATTATATTGAAGAAATGAATGAACGAGTGTTTATCTTTGGTATTGTCATAAGAAGTAAACAAATATGTATTTATTCTTTATTGCACAAAACAATAAATATCCAGTCAATATTATTACAAGGTAAAAAATATGCTTAACCGTATTTTTAACCCAAAAAATATTTTATGTCCTTTTGTGTTAATAAATTTTTTTTGTACCACAATGTTAACAAACAAGCGTACGGCCTAGAACATGGTACCGCAAAACTACACAACTATGGTCCTAGCCTGCAACTAAAGTCCAATTTTCCTGATTACATTTTTCTAAAATATGATACCTTACTTCTATTATTGCTGGGTATATGCATTTACTGTTTAGTCTAAAATCGATTGCTCTAAACTCTAGCTATAGCTAAAGCTATCATATTTTTAGAATAATGTGATAAGTAAACTTGGACTATTCTTGTAGGCCAGGACCGTAGTTGTGTAGTTTTACGGTAAGCGGTTATCATAGCCTATGGACGCCTGCGTAATAAAAGGCGTTGCCGAACCTTTAAAAACCTATTTAAATCTATTAGATTAAATATAATACTAGCTTCTGCCCACGACTTCGTCTGCGTAGACTTCGATTATAGTTATTCCACCGGAAGCTTTAAAAAAATCGGGATGAAAAGTAGCCTATGTGGTAATCCAAGGTAAAAGCTAGGTCTTTTTTAATTTTCATCCAAATCCGTCTAATTGTTGCAGCTTGATGGAGTAACAAACAAACACGCAAAATTTCGCGTTTATAATCCTATTTGTTATAATATGCATTTAGGCATTTAAAACTAATGACTTTTTCTTATTGATTTGAAACAGAAAAAAAAACAAAAAATGAGTGTCTAAAACCCTCTTAAGGCAAAAGGAAGTAAGTATCAAATCCCCATTAAATTCTCGCCATAAGTCACAAAAGCGTGTAAAACGCGATAAATAAGTAATGACTTCGTAAAATTTAATTACAAGGCCGTTTGCTTAATTCTTACATGTTTTAGCGGAAATAAGGAAATTTTTGAGAATATGCGTAATTTTTAATGAATATTTTATAAGCACGCAGAGATACGGTAGCCCAGTAACATGGGGTGGTTTTTACGAAATATAGAGCATTTTAAGAAGAAGGCTGCGATGTTTTATTTTGCGAGGTAGGTCTTTACATGTCATGCGTTTGTAACCCCGAGGACATTAGATATGACATAAATATAATAACTTTTGTGTAGAAGTAAAGAACTATAAAAATAAAGAACGTTTTTTTTACCTCGTTTTTATTAGCTCGCTATTGTGTGTCTGTTGTATATTTGTTAGTTTATTCGATACAATTTGCGTCGATTTTAAATTAACTTCCCGACATAATTGTAAACTTTAACATCTCAAAACTGGATTATAACGAAATTATAACTATGGTTCTCCAAAATAATATATTAAAACGTAATAAAAAAACGAAATATTTATGACCTCATAAAGTGACTTGAAGTTAAAACGAAATATATCCAATGAGGATCTGTATCTTTTTACTTTTGAACTTAAACTACAATAAAGGCTAAGTTAGAACCATGGACTTTATTAAAACTAGCTTTTATCCCTAACTCCGTCAGATCTGTGTCAAAGACGTTTAACGGTATTCCCACGGAAACTTACAAAGAAAATAAACCAACATAATCAAGAAACACTTTTTGGTTTTATAATATTAGTAGTAATAGTTTCTCAGGTAATAGACATGGCATCTATTTGGTGAAAGTTACACGTACGAAATTTCCCATGATATTTGAATCGGGAATCAAGATCACATTTTTATATTTCTTGAAACCGCATGATACAGGTGAAAGAGGTCCGTCATTAGATTATACTAGACCTTAAATAGGGAATATACAAGTTTTTTTTTTAAAGTTTCAATATAAACTAATTCATTTAACAAACAGTTGAGGAAAATCATTCTTTGAATAGCTATAAAAATAACCAAGATAAGCCAACAAAGATTGGTTCCTATCTAACAAAACAGAATTAAACATGGAGTTTATATGGCTGACCTGTTATATGACTTCACAGTCCATATCGGATCTCTGTCAAATGGCTGTGTAAAAAAATAGTAATAATAGATTAGTAAATTAGTGTTAATTGTAGTTAAAAATGAGCTATCAAAACTTTTACAATACAATAACAGATTAAAAAAGATTTGACTTTTAGCGTATTGAATAAAGGCCCAGGGGGGTTATTATGACATAACTATGCAGTTTAGTTTACGGTGAGAGAAAGGGACAGAGCTATATAGCAGCTATAGCTCTGTCCTTTAAGCTCACCGTAAAATGAACTGCATAGCTATGTCATAATAACACCCCTGATGTCAAAAAGCCACGAGTATTTCCCTATTGTCCTACACATTTTTTATTTTTAAGTCATGTTTCCACGGTAAATACAGTAGGTACTTGAGTAGAAACCAAATGATTGAGCGACAGTTTAACTAGACTGCACTTTCCACAGCTATTTTAGTTCGCTTACCAAACGAGGAATCCCTTTGTAAGACTTGAGTAGTCAAAGCATGTCTTGAACCATGCTACTGTACAGCATGAAGTGTAAATGCTAAGACAGACGATGCAGAAACGTTACTTTGAAGCGTGTAAAGATCAATGAAAGGTATCAACAGCGCAAAGGAAATTCTAATGAGGTGTCTAAATGTACGCGTTTCTTAGCATTTTCTTTGACGGGTTATTTGTTAATTGCTGTATTTGAAAAGGCACGAGTTTTTGAAATACAATATGCGTGTTATAAAACTGTCTTGCCATGCCTTTGCACAGCAAAAAGTCATTTTGGAAATACCTGCACCTACCTAAATTCTGCTCAGTTTTAATTGTAGTAGTATTTTTTATTAATTATTACAAAAGTACGACTTTAATGAACTTCATTTGAAATAAAACACAGACAAGTTACTAAAGTGTTTACATATATTTTATGAAATAAACTGTACAGAGATATCATGCTAAGGACTCGAAAATAAACCCTTCCACAACACAGAATCAGTAGCTAAAAAAGCCTGTCAACTATACAGTAACTCACAAAATTTATCTCCACCATGCAAACTGAAAAAAACAAGTTACAAGCCGCAAGCTGTTGTCACAAGCGCATGATATATGTTTGCTTTTATCTAGCACGGCCACTTAATGCTAAGTCGAGTCAACCCTCGTCAGGACTCTAAGATTAGTGGTGTTTTCCGGTAATAAACATGTCCAGTGAAAAATCCATTAGTAGTGATGAGGTACTTTGTTGGCAGGAACAGGCTAGTTTGGAAACTGCGTCAAAACACGACATGCGATTCTTTCACCGCATTATGGTAAATTTGGACTTGCTCACTTAAGAAAATCGGGCGAGAGTAATTAGATTAATTCGGAATTTTTGGGGGGGGGTTATTCTTTGTACGTTTTGGTCCTTAATCTTTTGTACATCTTTGGCAAAAATAAACACGTTAGGCCGAATTATAAAAATTTAGGAGTGTTGAATTTGAGATCTTTCAAATGAGATCCCATTTGCTAGTATTAAATTTATTTTCATTTTTCAACCAAAATATAAACTTGTTTTTTGAGGTAGGTTATTTTAATAGTTTTTTTACCAAGATGCGGGCCAAGCAAGTTATACAACTACACCGAATTTCTTGTTGATTAGCGTATATGTTAAATGTGCAGACTGAGAATATTTTCATATGACACCCCGCTTGCTATAATCAAACCACTTTCATTTTTCAACCCCCATTCGAGAGAAAATAGTTTCATTTTTTTACCAAAGCATGTGCGGGCAAGCAGGTTATACAACTATGCCAAATTTCAAGTTGATAGTTTCTATAGTTTTTGAGAAAAACTACTGTGACATACAGACAGAAGACACCGAAGTCTCACCATAAGGGTTCCTTTTTTACCATTTTGGTACGGAACCCTAAAAACGATTTGAAGAGTATGCTTAAAATTATTAAAATATTTAAAAGATCGCTAATGAACGCGGAAAGCCACAAAAAGTGCTGTCTTGGCAGAACATAGGGATTATAAATATAACAGAAAATCAGGGATTTTCTTAAAATATCCTAGAGATTGTATCTGAAATATTAAACGCATATTTTACTCGGCTTTCATAAATCTTGCCTCAAATCGGATTACGGATTTGGATTAAAAGTATGAGAGGTTCTTTATTTAAGACTGCTTATAATATAAGCAGAGGTTTTTATGTACGTTCCCGTTAGGGATCGTCCTGAACATTAATTACATTAATTAACTTATAAAATTTATGTAATGTAGTGTGAGGCGAGGATTTGTTCTTATTTCCACTTAGTTGTAGCCAGTAGCTGCAAATAAAATATGATAAATATCTTTATTTTAGTTACGCATAATAAAATTCGTATAATAAAGGCTAAAATTATAATCAAACCTCAAACTGACATAATGACAAATAATTTAATAAACACTTTCGCGGTGTCAGGCATGGCCTAAAAACGGTTCGAAAAATACCGGTTAATTATGGTTCCTATTCATGTTTTTCGTTAACGTTTTTGGAGCATTATTCGACACGGTTCTATCAAGATCGTAGACATCTAACGCTGAATAATGCACGAGTCAACCATGCGCTCGTAGGAAATTGCATAATTTGCGTTAAAGAAGCGAGTATAAGAATAATACCTCAGATAATTAGTAGCTTCTTCTCTCTTCCCACTCAAAAAACCATAAAACTAGCGGTTTTATTTAAACAAGTCCAAAAAGCAAGTTTTGGAAATGTTATCCATTATTATAAATGTTTATGTGGCCATATTATTATTTTCGTTGTTAAACAAATGTGAAAAAGGGTATAACTCTCCTGAAGATCAAGTGAAAATGGGTTTAAGTCTAGTATTTTAGTAAGAGCTAAGTCGACTTATACCCTTTTAAATTAGGACCCGAGGGGCTAGACAAGATGCATTACGCTAACCAGCGTTTCTATTCGTTACGTTTTTAAACCAATCGCATCACTTGTAGATGACGTGATACGAAAAGTCACGTGATCTAACAGTGACGTGATTGGTTTAAAAACGAAGCGATTAGAAACGATACTTAGCGTAGTGCATCTTGTCTAGCCCCTCAGGACTTGTCAGAATCGAGAAATCCATTCAACCTTTACAAGGAAACAAAGAACCATACGACGAACCCTCTGTTTTTTTTAAAAACTAGTAATTGCAAGTCACATACTAGGTTTTTGAAATAGTTTTGTAACATACTAGGTTTTGAAATGGTCAAGCTCCTGTTTTTGTGCAGTTACTAGGATTCGGGGTGTAGATAAATGTGAACCTGAGTGAGATAAGACTCTAAATGATTTCGCATCCCGTAGAGACTTGCTAGAAACCGCGTTTTATGCAAAAAACGCAAAATTGAGTTTTTGTGACTGACTAGGTTTTGAAATGGTGCAGCCGCATTAACTTAATCAACAAAGAAAGCAAGCTTTAAAAACCAGACTTTTTTTATTCTTGTCTATATTAATGTTAAACAAATTAAGCCCCTCATCATTACTTTGAAAACACAATAATTATTGTTTTTATCACTCCCTCAACTAAGACGATCTAACAAAACTTCATATTATTATGTTAAAATCCATCAAGCCATACATACATACACACTCGAAAAACATAACCCTCCTTTTGATGCATTCGAGTAAAAATAAATACTTCAGCAGTCATATAAAACAGGTGTAAACATGACACATCCATATTAATTGCCTCGAAAGTCCAAAAGAAATTGCCTCCGAATGTGTTGGCATAAAGAGAACGGTGTGTTGCAAATGTTCGCGGACATTATTTATGTTAGGTCCGAGGCACAGTGGGCCCGGGGGACGCAAAAGTGGTGCCACGACCAGGATGTAAACGTCACTTGCCCCTTTGGGAGAAATTTACGGAAAAGTATTATAGGGGAAATGTGACTTTGAGTTGCCAAGTGAATAGTTGGAAATAAGGGTTTTCTGGATAGCTGTAACAGATGCCTAAAAAAAGATTTGATGCAACTTTAAGTGTGTCTTGAAGTGAAGTTTATTATTATATTTGTTGTTAAAAAGGCCTTTTGTTGGTCTTTTATATATATAGCTAAGAAAATCTATAATCATAACTTAAACTGTAAGAGCATTTTCAATTTACCAAAAATATGTTATACCAACCAGTATGTTGTAAGTAGATGTAGCATAAAAATTAGATATAGACTATTTTTTATACTTAAGTAATAAAAAAAAACTTCAATAAACAACTGCACAAATAATGAAAATAACCTAAAGCTAAGTTTAACTTCATTTCATTCAATTTCTGCAAAAGTCAGTAAATACGTTATTTTAAATACAAAGAGTTTGTTAATAAAATTACTCTGTTTAAATTACGCCAAATTTTACTTAAAAGGATCTTCTTGCCATTTGAAAAGTTTATTTGAATAATTGCGTTTTGGTTAAAGTACAGTGAATTATTATTGAAAAAAAAACAACGCTGGTGAAACAAAACTCTACGTTTACAAAAATTGTAATGTCTTTATTTTATACCAAATAAGAATTTTATTATGACGTGATGATGTGGTATATTATGATGTATAATTTATTCTGCTGGTAAAATGATTAAATAAAAAGATTTTATTATTATAACTATAACGTAAAACTTGTAAATGTAAAGATAAACAAATGACTTTTTTTTATTCTTGTAGGCATTAAAAGAAAAGAATTTATTTTTGCCAACAGTACAACAAATCTGCGGCAGCAAACAAAAAAAATTCGGGTGGTAGGACCTTGTGCAGGGTCCGTCCGGATCGCTACTACCATCTTATCCATTAACTAACCACCAAACAGCAGTGTTCGCATTGTTGTGTTCCGGTTTGGGAATGAGACAGCCGGTGTAACGACTAGCATAGAGGCATTCCATCTTAGTCCTCAGGGTTGGCAACGCATTTGCAGTCTTAGGATTGCAGCCTTGTGCATTGGAATGTCTATGGGTCACAGTTTCCACTTACCATCAGGTGGCCTGTGTGGTCGTTTGCCTTCTCTATGCCATAAAAAAACTAGCCTAAAAAAACAAACATGCAATAAAAAAAATAAAAAAAATGTTTTAAAAAACAAAAAACCGCCTTCAAAAATGCAAAAAATAACTTCTACTACTAGGTACTTAGTAGTAGGTACCTATCCTATTAGGTTAGTCCAACTGAAGTCGGCTTTTTGTTGAAAATATTGTGGTCGCCGACTTCAGTTAGACTAACCTAATAGGATAGGTACCTACTACTAAGTACCTAGTAGTAGAAGTTATTTTTTGCATTTTTGAAGGCGGTTTTTTGTTTTTTAAAACATTTATTTTATTTTACACTTTTTAGTGATCATAATAAGCTTATGTAGTCCCACTTCTTAGTTGATATATGAAACTTTAAGACATTTCAAGCTCGCCGCAAGCAACGCCGCGGGAAAATCATAGTCATTTTAAAACAATTAAATGTGTTTCGTTGTAGTCGCTCAACTATCTTAATCGAGATATCTTATCGCCACCCTTGAAATCGGTACCGTTGAGGAGTTCCGGTGGCCATCTGTGGTCTTCATCATCAGTTCCGCTTCACCAAGTGACACTTTCTGAATGCAAATGCTACACTTGTTACTAAAAATACTAAAATCGCTATATGTTTGCATACAATATTTGAGGAGTTCCCTTGATTTCTCCAAGATCCCATCATCAGATCGTGACGTGCTGACAATGGGACCAACTAGAAAGTATACCCATTCGAACACCGAAAAAAAATTTCTAATCGGTCCAGTAGTCTTCGAGTAATCGGGGAACATACATAAAAAAAAAAAAAAAATATTCCGACGAATTGAGAACCTCCTCCTTTTTTTTGAAGTCGGTTAACAAAATCTGATCCCTCATTGCGCCCCGACCCGAAACGCTAGCAAACTCATCGCAGCTAACAAATGGGACCTTTAGACTCCACGAATGAACCACTCGCTCTAAATGAGACTTCTTTCATGCCGGTGTTGGTTTTTTACCCTATTTGCCGAGTGTACGACTTCATGTGTCTAGATTTGTCTGTAGAAACTATGCTTTGGATGTTTCACAAACGCAGTAACGAATATCACACTATTTAAACTACATACCTTTTGCTTGTAGTGTCAGCAGCGTAGAATTAGAGGTTTGCTTCTTGCCAAGAAAGATTTTTATTAAACCCGTTTATTAATGCTACTATATTGACGTATATTTGAAATGGTCACAGTAAGACCTTTCGAATGATACCTATATTGTAATTTAATTAGAAGACTTTTTTTTGTTGACATATAAATAATTGACATTTTGCCATTTGATTGTTCTTATTTCAATTTCAACAGTTTCACCCGGGACGGTGTAAGGATTCTAACGATACAAAACACATGTAAATCGATTCAGGCGTTTAGAAGTTATGGTGGAATAAAGAATCGTAGATACATACACACATGGACCCTGAAAAAATAACACTCTTTTTTTTGGACAGTCGTGTAAAAACGCGCTAACTCACACATTTACAAACTTTCGCATTTAAATTACTAGTGAGAGTGATTAATATTGATCCATCACATCAATATTAATCACTAAGCAAAAAAAATCTTCTTGAGACAATAAAATTACCGATCTACAAAGGCGAAATTATCCCTAATCTTCTTCCAGCTGACTCTGAAGTAGACGAGTAAGAACAATGTATTTTAATTATTTTCCTTTTTACACATATGCTTAAAAGAATAAGTTGCGATGCGTTTTTTTTCCGCCTCAGATTAGTACATCACTATTAATGGCGATTGATCTTAGAACCTTAGATTGACGACGCGCTAGCCTAGTTGGTTCCCTGCCTACGAAGCAAGCGGTCCTGGGTTCAAATCCCGGTAAGGGCAGACATTTGTGTAATGAGCACGAGTATTTGTTTCTGAGTCTTTATTTATATCTCTATTTAAGTATTTATGTCGTTGTCTAGTACCCATAGTACAAGTCTAGAGCTTAGTTTGGGACTAGATCAATTTGTGTGAGATCGCCCTTGATATTAAAAAAAAACTATTGAATCTGATAAAGATGAAAGATATTTATTTAGTAAATAAGCTGCACGGGTACTTTTACATGTCATTAAACTACCAGCGCTTCCCAAAACCACTTCTGGGAAGAAACTCCGCAAAAAACCTAACAATAAGTTTTTTTTAATACCACAATGAAAAACCAACTCCTTAAGTCACTTAGGCCACCGATGCTCTTCAATACCCATTAACAAAATACCCATTTTATCCCATTAGGGTTTGTCATCCGAAAATTAATTTTCTGAGCAACCCTATTATTACTCTATGAATATTAATACCAATTTAAAATTTTCTATCAATTATCACGCCAAGTCACGGTCTCGCAACATCAAAGAATTTTGTTTCCGATCGTTGTCGGTTTGCTACGTTTTGTCTCTTTTATTCTTGTAATTTTTTGACAAAGCAAAAATAGGACGAAATACCCATTAGAGTATGTATTTTACTAATTATTTATATTTTTAAGTTAGATGATTTAATGATTAGCAATATTTACAATTATTTGTTTGTCTTGTTTCTTCTGCCTAGAATAATTAACACAAACCCATATTAACAGAACTACCGGCAATCTTCGTTTTACTATTGAAGCACGAATGACAAATTAAAGGAGCATCCCCATACCGGAAACGTTTTTTACTATTATTTTTAACTATTTGTATTTTTTTTGTTTTGTAAAAATGGTATAACATACAAGCGTCAAATTTGATATGGTTATTGCACAAAACCTAAAAAAAAACAAACCTGGCCCACCAAGGGATCCATACCGCCGCACAGTTGGTAATATTATATTTCTAATTAAATGTTGTTTTTACCAAATAATAATAATACCTACTGTATTGCAGTAGGGAACACTCGGTGCGCGAGTCTAACTCACTCTTGACAGGTTTTTTTATGAAGTTCATATGCCACAAAAAAATACAAGACCATATTAGTTTGTAAATAAGAGCATAGACATTTGATAGCCTAGACGCAATAAACCACACATTACCGAAAAAACCTCACATTAAACCTTATACATCCAATTTTACCAACAAAAAAGCTGTACAGTATAATGGCACATTGTTGAGTTCGAATGCCTGCGTGGCCGCGCGGCTCCCCCGATCGCGTCCTCTTTTACACCCCTTTACGGCATATCGTCGGCTGTAGGTTCAATTAAGGTAAGGGACAAAACACGCAAAATGAGTTGAGTATACAGTTTTGTTCAGTTTTTTTTTCTCTTTCGAACGGTGTATATGAAAAAATTCTAGCTTTAAAAAAATGTTCCTTACCCCAATGATTTTTTAGGGTCTTTCGTCAAATTAGCAGCACAAAAATAGTGTATCTAAACAAATATTTTAAATATCAACTCAAAATTGGTGTAATTGCCAGCACCTACCAAAATTAAATAAGGTAAGGGTCTACATAAACCACTAATTTACCCTTACATGATTTATTTTTAAAGAAAACTTGATAAAACTGGACTTACATTGATGCCTTTGCGACGTTAAAAACTAAATATCACCTATACATCAAATGGATTTTCATGAATTTTGAATTAGTTGCTCCTTACCCCAATTTGCATTGTCATACTTTTAAACGGATGCCGACGTTACACCAATTTTATTTGAATCAGATTAGCTTTGCTGTCCGTTACACCAATTTGCTGCTAAGAAGGTATAAATATTATCGTTGTTACCTTTATTTACAAACACATTCACAACGCAAGAAGAGCACGTGCTTGCACTAATGCTGTCCTTTTCTATTCCGCAACGGCTTCATGTGTGCGAAAGAGAGAATGATATTAGTGCCTAATCTATCTATGCACGGGCATCAAACAAGTCTCTATTCAGTGCGCTTTCACTTGCCGGTTAGTCGGGATTGATTTATAATTTTAAGGGAAATTATGTGATAAAAATGGAAAAACAAAAGCATTTAAACCGTTTGCTTCGACGCCGACAGGAATTACTACAATTGGTGAATAAAATAGCACAGTAAGTACCTAAGCAATTAATACTACCTATTACATAAATGAATGTTCGATGTTTTAAGCTGTCTGAGCAACGCGTATCGATTATTGTATATTAGTAATAGGTAATACAAGAGTCTTACGAAACTATGCAATGTTAAATAATTATTATCTAGGTACCTAGTTGTGGATGTTAAATATTTATGTACGTACCTACTAGCTTTTGCGCGCGACTTCGTACGCGTGCGAGTCATTTATCGCGGGTCCCTCGGGAACGGTTCAGTTTTCCGGGATAAAAAGTATCCTATGCCCTTTCCCGGGACTCTAAGTATATCCCAGTAAAATTTCAGGCAAATTGGTTAAGTGGTTTAGGCGTGAAAGCGAGATAAATAAACAAACAGACACAAGCTTTCCCATTTATAATATTAGTATGGATGTAGGTACCTACGAATACAGTAGAGAATGATTACCTATACTGTCAACATTATAATACCTATTCCAGATCAAAAGATGAGACAGATGAAAACACCCCACCATCTAAGGAGAAATCGACACCTCCGAAGAAAAAAAGGTAGGTAACTTTATTTAGGTACCTATTTTTTATTTATTAAGTTTTGCAAAGTATCTACCCACGTAGGTACCCATCTGTGCGCACTTATTAATATTACATATCAACATCACCTACTCTATTACCTACTCTAGTGCATTTTACTCTGGTAATCAGTTTTTAGTAGCATACATATATTTTAAATGTGCATTATTAGGATCAAAATGATAATTAAAGCCTAATGTTTAAATAGGTACATTAGTGCTCACTGCGCTGCCTATTATAAATTGTGTGTGAGTTAGGTGTAGATAATATGTAATGTATTGATTCATTTTCTCTGTTACCCCAAGAACTGTCTGTTATTTTAACCAGAGTTATTGATTAAACCGAATTTTGAATTTAGTGCATGTAATCCTTAGGGCCCGTTGTTTGATACGTAGTTATCTATTTATTAAAAATTGTAACTAAAGGTCAAATCTCACGGAAATACATCAAATTTTTGATTCTTTTTTCGAATTTTAACGACTCGTATTAGTTGAGTTAACTACGGATCAAACATTGGGCCGTTAGGTAGGTACCTACTTAACTTACTTCTCTTCTTAGGGACTTTCCCCATCTGACTGTAGTAAGAGGGTAGGTACATAATATGTAGTTCTCAAAAATAATTTTGTCTGTAGGTTTCAGTCAACAGTAAGCACTGACTTTACGGATAGCACGAATTGTACAATTGAGGATAGTGACATTGACAACTCCATAAACGACGAAATTTCCTTATCGGAGAGGGAACGAAAGTAAGTAACGTGATTAATAGGTACATGCAACATTTCATCTAATACTGTTATAATTTTAATTTCATTATTGATACAATTACACTAGGGCAATTTGTGTCAGATTGCCCCCTGATATTTATGGATATAAAAGTTTTTTTATTTATTAATATTGTAAAGTTACTGTAAATGACGCTAAGTCACAAATAAAATAATGTATCATTTTCAGATTATACTTGTATGGAAAAACGGAATCTGATAACTTAAATACATCGAACCGGTCTCTTATCCAGGAACAAAATGAACAAAATGTAGTGGTGCATAGCAACAGTGACACTAGTGATAATATGATTAACACTTCGACAGTTTCGTTGGAATTAACTCATTCTTTTTTCAATGATTCGTCAGATACGAGCAAAACCTGTCGGGTACCTGGAGTTGATCAAATAGATAGCAATATTAGTTGTGTACAATCACTAGAGCCACCTAAAAAGCGGCCTAAAATAACAATTCTATCAGACGAAAAAGTGGAAATCATTGACAACAATCTGTGTATTATACCTAAACACTCCTTGCAACCTACCATTATTGAAAATCACTACGAACCAGAGAAAGAGGCTACATATTTCACTTTATGTAATGTCCAAAATATCAAAACTACCATCGATCATCTACGAAATACCTCTGATGATCTGACCCATGCAAAAACTGAGACTGGGACACCGGCAAATTTGAATATGTCCGGCCCTTTCGACTACACTGCCATTACTATGGATACATCTTCCTTGGAATATCAAAATAATGCAAATGTTGGCGTATTTGATATAAAAAACGAACTATGCACTACTCCGGGTATAACTGCTGAGTGCCCAAACCCTATTTGTATCGTGCAAGATCCAGCCTTAAACTCACATAGCTCACAGTTGTTCCCTGATAATACTTCCAAGGACAATATCACCGAATCTTGGAACCAACCTGGCACGTCTTATGAAATAACTGATGATTGGAGTCGACCTGGTGTTTCTCGTGATGTAACAGAACACTTGATTCAAGTTGGCCCTTCTTTTGAACATACAGCAACTGTCAATTTACTAGGACCTTCTGATATGGGTAACAGTTCTAAATCAAACCACAAAGTGAAAAAGCGGCCCAAGAGAAAATGTAAGGAAGTAATTAAGAAGTCACATATTGATTTTTTGTCTGATGAAGAGTTATTTCCAAACTGTCCGGAAAACGACGATTATTCAGCTGGAAGTTCTGAGCAATGGTCAACAAAAGAAAGCGAGGTGTCTGAGACGTCAATTATATCACAAACAAATAAAATTAAACGTAAGAAACGTGTGTCTAAAAAGAAATCAAAACCGATAGGATCAAACGAGCAGGAGAAAATCATTGCATATAAAAAAGAAAAACCCGATAACAATCGAAAAAATAGGAAAATGAAAAGAGAAAAGGGTGATTCTTACGAAACGTCTTCTGGAAAACTCAAAGAAGCTAAAATTTTACAGCCTAATCCCTGTCTACCAGGAAAATGTCCTAGAGGTTGCAATGAAATTTTAGATGACAGGCGACAAAGAATCTTCGATTATTTTTGGAATTTAAATATTCAGAGAAAACGGGATTGGTTAGTGCACTGTGCATCAAGAGTACCAATTAAGCGGAAAAAGACTGATTCGATTGAGAGTAAAAGACAGTGCACGTACGAATACTATGTAAATGAAGGAGAGGGGCGGAGACAAATTTGTCAACAATTTTTGCTGAAGACATTAAATATAACACAGAACTTTTTGTTGTATACACTGTATAATGCACATAAAGAAGGTTTATCCCAAGAAGAGAAACGTCATCAACCGACTGACAAGTTTAATAAATATGATGAAGCTACTGTAAACGCGGCAAAGGAGTATATAGAGTCTCTTCCGTTACTCCCCTCACATTACTGTAGAAAATCAAGTAATAGGCTGTACTTACCACAGGAATTTAAAACATTTGCCAACTTATATCGCTTATATAAAATATCATGTGAACAAAAAAAAACACATTACTTAAGCGAACATATTTTCAGAAAACTACTCAATACAGAATACAATAACATAAGTATTCATGTGCCAAAAAAGGATAAGTGCAATATTTGCGCTAAATATGAAAACAATCCAAACGAAGCAGAAAAGAACAAAGAGAAAATTAAGGCTCACATGGAAGAGAAAGAAGCTACTTACGAAAGGTTTATTAGTCATCAAAATTATTCAGGAAACAAAGACACTATAGTTGCAAGCTTTGATTTACAAAAAATTTTAAACACACCCCACGGTGACAATATTTTGCTATTCTATAGTAGAAAATACACAGTATTCAACTTTACAGTTTATGAAAGTTCTACACAAAACGGGTTTTGCTATGTTTGGGGTGAATGCGACGGGAAGCGAGGGGCTAAAGATATAGGATCCTGTCTATTTAAGTATCTGAAAGAAGTCGATAACAGAAAAATAAAAAGACTTATCCTGTATTGTGATTCTTGCACAGGACAAAACCGTAATAGAACTATTCTGGCAATTCTGCATTATTTTTTGACAATATCTAAAAATATCGAAACAATCCAAATTAACTACTTGTTAACCGGTCATAGTTACATGCCAGTCGACAGCATGCACTCCGTTATTGAGCGTGAAGTGCGAAAATTGACTGTTTGGAGTTACACACAATGGCCTAGTTATATGGAATCGGCTAGAAAGAATCCTCGTCCTTATGCCGTGACCGTTATGGAGCACACAGATTTCATTAACTGGGATCCCATTACGGAAAAAACATTTCCTTCAAAAACAAAGGACTTGCAAGTTACAAAAATCAGAATAGCGACTATGAAGAAAAAAAACCTTAAAACTATTGAGACTAAACATTCCATGAAAGTGGGAGCTACTCCTCATGTCATCAAAGTAAATGAAGAATGGACAGCTAAAACTGGAAATAGTAATCCAGATCCTACAACAAGTGAGAAGGGAAAAGGAAAAGGGAAAGGAAAAGGGACGGGAAAAGGAAAGGGTAAGGGCAGGGCCAAAGTGTCAGTTAATATGCCTTTATCACGAGAAGACTCGCCTTTTTCATCAGAAGGTAATGAACTAAAACCATTGTATAACACCAGATTGCCAATATCGTTGAAAAAATATAAAGATTTAAAAAAATTATGCGATGTTATGCCCAGTAGATTTCATAATGATTATTTGCAGCTACCATTTTCCTCTGAAGTTAAAGACACTTTAAATGAAACTGACAGGGAAGATAATGTTGATGACTCAAACCAATAATTTTTAAATATTATTATTGATCTTAGTTTCAGTAAATATTGATCTCAATGATTATAATTATTTATAGGATGATGTTTATTTTTGCTACTAATGATAGTAAAGATTATTTAGCAGTAAGCCTTTCGGCTGAAGGTAAAAGTTACCATTTAATTTAGTATTAAGGTTCAAAAATAAGTATTTACTGTTGAAACAATAATTTCTACCTAATATAATAATTATAATAAACAATGTCAAAAGTGTATTTTTACGAAATTCAGTTAAATAAGATTACACTTGTTTGTTTTAGTAGGTAGTTGTACAAGTCATCGGGAAACGATAAAAACTGCTTACTATACGTACCTAAAACTTATTACCATTTATTTTTGATTAAAATAATCTAATTAAGAACAATTGTTTTATTCCCTTTCCTAAAAATGTATTACATAAGGAAATTTTTGTATGTAAGGGACGCGCAAAATGTGCACGCACACTTGCAATTAATTTTTCATCCTTTAAACGAATTTCAATAACGATTTCAAGATTCAAAATACCTTTACGTTAAAAACTAATTCTTCGTTTTTGCTCAAAAATTCCTTTACACTATTACGTCTTCAGTACATTTTTCTCCAAAAAGCCCCTTACACTAATTTTTTTCATTAATCCGTGGTATCTAAAGGAGAGGTCAATTTCACGTAAGAGACGAGACTACAGAAAACTTCGATGTAAAGGACAGTACTAACGGAATAGGTTGGTGTAAGGGACATCTATTTTCTAAAATAACTGTATTATTTAAACTAACGTTAGATAAAAAGATAGATCTTTAAAATATAAGATTATAAGTGAAATCAGATCCAAAAAAGGTTTGTTACAAAAAAAGTTATGAATTATTTAGTCCGAAAAAAAACTTTGTCGGGCTCTCCTGAAAAGTCGTATTTTGTCCCTTACCTTAATTGAACCTACAGCCGACGATATTACGAATCCATGTTACGACGAGGAGAAACGGTTTTACATGGGTGCCTGTACTATTGTATCATGTGAGGTGAAAACTATTTTGGTACGAAAGGGGTATAAAATATTTTTCTGGAATATAAAATCGATTGTTATAATTTGACGACACGTTAGCCTAAATCGTTTTGACGTTGTCTATGAAGTTAGCGTTCCGGGGTTCCAATCACGATAAAATATAGATATTTGTGGAATGAAGGCGAGTATTTGTTCATAAGTCTTGGATATTTTACATGAATTGATGTATGTATTTCTCTTGGTTCCCCTTTGGAATCCCTAATCCTCGTTTGTCCAAATTTTCGTGTATCCAAAAGCCATTTCCGCTTAAGTTTTAAAACTTTTTAGTTTTATAATACAACCCTAACTCACCCGAAACGTTAATATAATTGGAAAACTTAAAAAGCATGACTCATCTGAAATCCAGTTTAGGGCAAATGAAAATTCGGACAAGCCATGTGTTAGGACAAACGTTGTTAGGGATTCTTAAGGAGACCCATTTCTCTTTATAGGCATGTTCATCGTTCTCTAGTACCCATAGTGATTAGGTCCATTTGTGTGAGATGGTCCTCCGATATTTATTTATTCCCAAGTTTTGCTACAAGCGCTACGCCGTAGCCCCGTAGCGCAATTTTTTTCCGCTGTGTAGTATAAATGTGCTACGAATCAGCCTTATGCTTTACACTCACTTTAAAACTATAATATACATACTGCTCAGAAAATAAAAATAAAGTTTTTAAAGCAAGTTATATACCAATTAAACAGCATAATATTAAACACTTTTCCTATCGTGTTTTCGTGGTAGTGGCTCTTTACATAAAATCTAGACCTTGTTGACATCGTTTTGTTTACAACATGCCTCGTTAACCTGCCTTAAAAAGTAATGTTCAGAAAAATTATGTTGATATTAGCGTCTCCTAAATTACTTATTAACTGTACTTATTACTGTGAGGCGGTATTCGATATTTATGCAAATGACTCTATAAAAAATAAGAGGAAAATCTCACACAAATTGACCTAGTTTCAAACTAAGCTCTAGGGCTTGTACTTATAGGTACTTGAAAACGTTGAACATAGATACATACATACTTTAATACATAGAAAACATCCAAGGATCACATAAATAGTTGCCCATATCGGGAATCGAACCTGGGGTCGTTGGTTTCTTAGGCAAGGTCACTAGGTCACTAACAACTAGGCTAACCGCGTCATCTATATATATAAAAGGCAAACCTGACTGACTTATATATCAAGGCACAGCCGAAACTACTGTACCTAGAAACTTGAAATTTGGTACAGGGGTTGCTTTCATGATGTAAGTGAGCACTAAGAAAGGATTTTCCGAAAATTGACCCTCCACGGGAAGAAATGGGGGGAGTAGCGGGAAACAAACTCTACGCGTACGAAGTCGCGGGGGTCCTCTTGTCTATTCATAATATATAAATAGAATGCCCGCGACTTCGTACGCGTAGAATTAGTTTTTCTCTATTTAAACCCCTTAAGGAATACATTTTCTAAAATCCCTTCTTATGATTTAAAAGAAAAATTCTGTCAAAATTTGACTGCGCGTTGGCCTAGTTAGTAGTGACCCTACCTAGGAAGCTAGCGCCTGGGTTCAAATCCCGGTAAGGGCAATTTGTGTGATGAGCGCGAATATTTGTTCTTGTCATGGATGGTTTCTATGTATTTCAGTAGATATTTATCTATACATATAAGTAAGTACTTATTTATATTGTGGTCTAGTACCCATAGTACAAGCCAAGAGCTTAGTGTCTGACTAGGTCAATATTGTGTGACATTGGTCCCCTGATATTAGTTTATTAAATTTTAAAGTCTCTAGGTCCAATGGTTTTGGCTGTGCATTGATCAATCAGCCAGTTAGTTTCTTCTTTTATATATTTATATGCTATATAGATTTTTACGTAACACCTGGCCGTAATGTGAGTTTTATCGCACGCTGCGCGCACGGTAAAACTCGCATTGTGGCCAGGTAAAGACGTAAAATTGTGTACTCATCACGGGCAGTAAAAAAGAAAGCCCTCTATCGCATATTTACAACCCTCGCCTACGGCTCGGGTCTCAAATACCTGCGATTTCGGGCTTTCTTTCTTTTACAGCCCTTGTTAAGTAATATACTATTATACTTTTAAGCATCATTCAAGTGATATTACTATGACGTAACCTTCTGACCGATGTTTATTTGAAGCAACGAGGCTCATATTTTCAAATACCTTCAAAGGCGTTTACGTCTGTTACAAACGATTTATGGCGTCGTGCTTAAGACAACGCGTTTGATGGCTAACCAAGCCGACATGAAAGCGGTATATCCTACCATAAACCTGGCAGGAGAAGCTTACGTTGCTCGCAGGTGGCGCCAAACCTTGATAACTCTGTCTCTAGCCAGCCAGAACTGACCAGAGGGCTTATTGTCTAACGCACTCGCAATCGCAACCGGCTCAAAGTGGAGCAATTGTTTTCATTTAGTATGCAGACAAGCCTTCGATTTTCAAAATTAAAACGATCGTGATTGCGAGAGCGTTAGACAATAAGCCCTCAGGTTTCGTCGCAAAAATTGCCCTTCTCAACACTTCTGCGCCATTGTGAACGATTTTTGGCGAGGTTTGGCCAATCATCGTCAATATTAGTTAAAGATGGCTATGTCATAAAGATCACACATGTGATGTGACAAAGATCGAAAAGGGTATGTTTCGAAAATGAAAGAAGAGTTACGAAAGAGGTTTGGCGAGCGAGAGTGAGTGGAGATGCCGGTAGGGGACGCCCTTAATGCACATACATACGTACAGTCGCCCACACACTTAACTGACCATTAAAGACGGAGCTGAGAATAAGTGTCAATGCTTGAAAGGGATGTAAATATATTTAATATGAAAAAATATCTACGAGTACATCGCTGTCAAGCATTGATATTTTCTCTCTGCTCTGCCTCCAATGGTTAGTTAGGTGTGTTGCTGTGTGTACGTGCATGAGGAGATAAATGGTAAATGGAGAGGAAGTGATAGTTGTGTGTGTTGGTGGTGCACCTGGCGATCCATAGTCTCTGCCTATCCCAGTGAGAGACAGGCGTGAAGGTATGTATGTATGGCAATGTCCTGATTGGCGCAGTCTTTAAAAAAAGCAACGTTCTCCTAGTCTCTTTTTGTATTTGCTAATTGGACACGTACAATCTAACATACATCTTTTCTTTACATAGTACAAAACAAAGGCGCTTTCCGCGTCTTTCTGTCTATGATATCTGTATATCCGCTTACTTCTCCTAAACAGCGCAACGGTTTTTGATGCGGATTTAACCATCAGTTAGATATTTTAGGTTTTTTCTTTAATAAATTCCGAGGAAATTGAGGCGTGGTAAAAATATTACCTACTATTATTTAATCTCATACCTTTTGGTATTTTAAATTCGGAATTAATTGCATTAAACGTGCATAAAATAAAACACTTCGTAAAAAGCCTATTAATTTGCGTTTCAAAATATTAATAGCATGTTTTCATTTTGCTTTTAAACTTAAAAACAATTTCCTTTGTTGACAAAAAGTACGGTATTAATTAAGTTATTATACTTTTAACGGGGCTACAATAATATTATCATTATCGCATCGTTTTGCAATCGACTCCGGTTTAACTTTTTAAAGTATTTATTTAGCTCTTGTCAAACCACCCCCCCATTCAGTTTGACTAGGTACTTTCCCATTCTTGCCAAAATAGACTGACAAACGTAATTGTTAAAGAATTTCCATTTTTCCGTATTTCACACAATACCCAAAAAATACTTGATTACCTATCTGTTTTTATACGTTTTTATAGCGGTGGATTTACTTGACAGTAATGGCGGCCGAGTTAAAAACAATACCATAACAAGTTAAAGACGATATGGTTTTTACCGCCTAAAATAGAGGCTTTCAAAAATCAGCTGTCAAACGGCCATTTTGTTCCCGTCGAACAACCGCCAATGAATGCGGTGGTAATTCAAAAGGCCGTAATTTCCGAGACGTCAGCGCCACGCGATCACAGACGACAGGACAGCGAGATCATTTGACTAATTAAAATAATAAATAGAATAATAATTAGAGGAAATTGTGTTCAAAGGTTTAGAAAGTTTTAAGAAGATGATTTGTTATAGTTGTTGTAGTAATTTGTTTTTGTTTTGGCATGATGCGATCCTGTTAAGTAGGTAATTATGGATTGGAATCTTACTCGTACCTTTTTTTGGTCGTTTAAAACGCGCAAAATAATTTATCTTGAAAACAACTTGACACGCTGGGGTTAACTATATTATAAGCCGGTGTTTTTTTTCACTGATACAACGAAATGAGATAGATAGTCGAGATAAATAATTTTACTGTGCATGTTGGACTTCTTAGGAGACTAAGTAGAAATATAAACATTTCAAATTCTTCACCTATTATCATTTTTCGTGGTCACCTTTATTGAGTTCTAACGATATAATTTGTTTATTCATTTACGCATAAGTAATTGGGAATATTCGTTTCAAATAACACGCACCACTTTGTCTTAAAAACTAAAGTACCAAATTTTGCGTCGACTGGTTTGGACGTTGAATCTGAAAATAAAACCAAGAAATCTACTTCTGCATTTATTATTATCATTATGAGGATTGATGTCTATAAAAGGTGTTCAAATAGTCAATCTTTTTGTTACAGGTACTTACTGATTTGCAAATGGATTCCTAAACCTGAAGCGAAGCGGTATCATGAGGTGATATAACCTGCCATGTACTTATTCATGCAGTGCATAGGACGGAAATATGTAAATGCTACAGCGCTGTTCCTATCAGTGTCTGGAAACATGGCTCATATTTAATTATGTTTATGCAGAATAAATGCAGGTTTACCTTCCTTTTGACGCAGTCAGGTAAAAATCAAGGTTAAACCACTTAATTACTAGGTAGATAAATGTCTTGCAATTATACGTGTCTGGACTGACGTCAGACGAAATCGCACGACATTGCTAAACTTTGCTCGACATATCTGCCAACATTGCAATTATCAATCAGTGTTTTTTTTTATGACACTTTTGACTTAAAATCTGACGGTTGTTTCCCTTGATCCCTGCTAGATTAAATAGATGTTTACGGATGGTGTTGGATACCTATTAAATGCACAAATAAAACTTAAACAGGATTTGAAAAAAAATATACTATACTTTGGAGTACAAATAAATTTCTATTACTACTTTTATTTATATTCTTAACAGATAACCACTTTTTAAAATATAATTATCATCTTAACATTATTTAAAACCAAACCATCTGTTTTCCTCTCTGTGCATTGCCGGTAATAAGTAAATCCTATCACCAGACCCGCCTTTCACCTCTCTCTCAGGACCATAACGAAGGAGCGAGACAACATTCAGGGTAAGGAGACATGGAACCGTTATTGAGAAGCTGGCTCTGACAGCATGCGGTTTCGGTGAGAGGTTTATTAACTAAGTAACTAGGACTATACTCGTATTTGCAGTTATGTTAATCAGGTTACAAGACCTTGGGGGCCTTATTAAACACTACATAATTACATTACATTAAATCACGCATGTTTACACATTGTTATTACTATACGGGACTTTATCGCGTTAAGGGATATATAAATAATTGTAATAATTAATTATTACCTCGACGTTTTGGACGTGACGCTACGCCCATGGTCTCGAGAGGACTGAAGAGGCGGGCATCAGCATCTTCTTGTTGTGCGAGTTTTTCGAACTACCCGCACTTGGTCTATATTTTTATTACACGCACTAGGGCTGTCACTGTACCGGCACACAACACTCACGACATCTGGCGATCGGTCGGAAGATATTTGACATGGTTTACATTTGCTGATAACTGGATTCCACGATGATGAAAGCTTAAAACCATCCTCTCGGTTAAAATTCCGATGTTTCTTGATTTCAACGGCTTCGACGTCGAGGTAATAATTAATTATTACAGTTAATTATATATCCCTTAACGCGATAAAGTCCCGTTTAGTAATAACAATGTATTTGCAGTTATGTTAATCAGGTTACAATAATACCTTGGGGGCCTTATTAAACACTACATAATCACATTACATTAAATCACGCCTGTTTCCCAGAGAGGTAGGCAAACACCACTTCTTTCCACCTGCTACGATCTTGACAAATCTCTTTCGCTTCTTCCACATTCATACATCGAGTCATGCACGCACGTTGGTTTCGGGTACATAAGATTTGGCTACTACATAATTAGCTATCCTTAAAACAGCGAATGGGAACTTACAATGACTGATATAACTTTGTCCCTTTCACTAACACGGCCTCTGATTATTTTTTATTACAGCCCAAAGGAAGTTTAAAAATAAACTTTATTGTTAGTGGTTCGACTTTATTTTCTCTAACTATACAAGTAACCGCGTTTTAATAAAAACTTACGTTGTAAACAATATATTTCAAATAAAGAATGTTGGCCTAGTGGCTTAGGGGTTTGACTCGTGATCGTAAGGTACCGAGTTCGAACCCCCGCGGTCACCATGTACCAATGAGTTTTTCTAACTTAAGTGCATTACCCGACGCTCTTACGGTGAAGGAAAAATATCGTGAGGAAACCTGCACATTCGAACAGCTGAGCGTGTAAGAGGGTAATTGCACAAATGATCCTAAAGGGTCGAAGTGTATCCGAAAGGGCCCATCTGTAAGATAAGATAAGATAATATAAGCTTATTTACGTCCCTTTTCGAGTTTCAAGTTAGAAAACGCTGCAACTTACCGTTTTTTTAAATAAAAATAGTTTACTGACAATGTGGCTTAAAATTATGTACAACGAAAAGTAGAATGGCCATACTACTAAGCGGCCATCTTCCCCAACCAAACCTCAAAGTAAACTCCCTTAATAAACTTAACTGCTAACTCCATTTAATAAAGCATAATTTCAACTTTACACAGCAAACAAGTCATTAATATGTGCATAAAATACCACAATTTATGGTCGTCTGCTCTATGCCAAAAGCGGAGGTAAATGTGCCATTTGTCGGGCTTCGGCCAACGTTACAAACAAGAATTTATACGAGAATAAGGCAGTCTTTCATCATTCGCTATGTCAAGGTGAAATCGAATCTAAGCCGGTCTGATAAAGTAGAAATGAGAAGGGAGGAAAGAGGCTGTTAGCACGATTGTGATTAAGATGGGTTATGTAAGGTAAAGTCATAAGTGGGCTTTGTGGAAGTAAGTGGATGGTAATTATTTTCGTGTTTGAAGTGAAGGAAGTTGAAACTTAACCTTTAGACGACGTGCTTTGCTTTTTGGTTTTGTGCATAAGAAATCCATTAGCTTTTTTCGTCATGGCGGTCACCTGTGGCGTTTTTTTGTAACAGAGCCATCTAGCAGCAACTTGGTACATTACGTAAGAAATTTGTTTTAAATTTGTTTACGAGTTAGTGGCAACTAGCGCCAAAAAAAGGCGTTTCTCGCCGCATGAGGTTCTTTTTTTGGTAGTCAAATATCTATCCTAACATTACCCACGTGATTAATATTTAAGATATCCTGAAAACATCATGGTTATAGCAGAAAATAGACTTCGATAAAATTATACATTTTATGAGGCAAAATATCGAATCAATTGATCACAAAATAAAATTCTACTTAGTTTTTAAAATTGCATTTAAAATTACATCAAACACTGTTATTTTACTTCTCAAACATTTACCTGAACTAGCCATAATGAACACATTCATACTCTAAATTTAAATAAAACCCTTTCAAAAGAACTGCAAATGGAGTTAAAAAGAAATAAACCTGATATTTCCAAATGCCTGTTTACTTCCAAATGCTTGTTTTCGCACCGCTGCGTGACTTTTGCCTGGCTTGAGGGATATAAGGCAATTGATAGCACCTACGTTTGACTGTTATACGGCCTTGTATTTGGTTTTTATTAAGTAGCAAAATTGACATATTTTTATAGCTAATGTGGTATATTTATCTTTCGTGGCAAGTCTAACATAAACACAAAATACAATTGAACAATTTCCGGTACCCCACCCAGATCGCTAAACACTTTAAAACATCGTAGATAATAACCAGCATTATGTGATCCAGTATCATAATATCAATGGTTTAATGCTTAAAATCATGACTATAGCTCGAACGAAAAAAAACGTGTTTATAATATTAGCTACAATAAAATTAAACTAGTCCGTATATTTTGTTCACAAATAAATATAAACACTGCTTTTAGGTTCAGAGGCGCACAGGGCTAAACACGACTACAAATTTTGTAGGCGTGACAGATAAATGTCTCGGTGGACTTACAGTGACATTTATGAACACGGGTGTTAGATCTACAAGACAAGAACACTAGTAAATAGCTAGCATAATACTGAAATTCCATTCTCAGCTACAATGGAATTCTGGATTTCGCTAGCGGCTATATATCCAATATTGTCTAGATAGATAGAAGCTGTCGACATCGTGATGTTCTGTCTGTATTTGACTTTATCTTTATTATGAATTTGAAAAAAACATAAATTAATGGGTCTTTGATCGGGCTACTTTTTTACAATCAAATCAACACTCGAAACGTTTTATATTTGTTTATTATTTGGCAGCTTATAGATATATGGACTACCTATAAATTTTTCTTCTTTATATCTAATGCTTATAACCCAAGATTTTTATTATAAACTTGTTTATTATAGAAAACCCCGTTGCCGAAACTGGCTCACGCCTAAACTACTTACGAACTATAACACGACCTCTGCCATTTTCCTTATAGCGTAATGTCGTAAACTTCTTTCTTGCCTATGTTTTTGTCGAACGCACTGAGGCAAGAAAGATATATACCAGTTTATCCCTACCTGAGAATGACCACGGTTTTTTGGCATGTTGAAAGGAAGTTTGGGAAAGTTTAACGAAGAAAGTTTTAAGGTTTTTGTAAATAGGCCAAAGGTAACGTCTACTCCGTAATCTTACGTAACATATTCGTATTGCGTTTGGCATACGTGGGATAATAAGACAGCCTCCGTATCTTGTTTTGCCATGATTATTCTATCTTTGTTATTGAATGAAAAGTTTCAGGCTGTTCACAATATTCATCAAAATATCAGCTTCGAAATATTAGGTAAGGATCAACAATACCTTCATTTAAATGTTATTGGGATTCCAGTATATTGAGAATCTGGTATTTTAAAATTATGGTATTTCTGCATAGAGAGCAGTATCATAGATCTTATTAAAATAAATGTACCTATTTGGTAGTTAATGTAATACAAGTGCATCATGAAAAATCTACCAACTTGAATACTAAAAAACTTAAATAATTATTTTTTACATTCACGTTATTTTTTTCAAACATTTGCACAACATTCAATATTTTAGAGCTGTGATGAAGCACAATAGAAAAATATTTTTGCATTCCTACAAAAAATCCAACGTTCAAATGAAAACGAATTTGACTACCCGTTCCAGTTTTAACAATTCAAAAGCAATTCAAATAAAACGTAAAGTTATTTCAAAAATATGGTACCTATATTTTTAGACCATTTTTAGAGTTCCGTAGTCAAACTACATTAATAGTATATAAATGTGAGGAACTGGTCAATTTGAAATGGAAATTTTATCTTGATTTTGGTTTAGAGAGATTGACGATATAGCGTCACTATAATAAATCTTTTTTTAATTATAAAAAATGGTATTATTTTAAATAAATAATGATAAAAATCACTCATCATAACGAATTTGTAAACAGTTGTAGGGAATTAAGCATAGAATTATTAAAAAGTAGCTATCTAACGTCATCAACTAGTTCACGTAAAATGTTGGCTGATTATGTTGCTTTTTAACTGTCTATTCAAGTCAATGTTAAAAAATTCATTCAAGAAACACACTTTTGATTTAATACTAAGAATCATAATTCATAACTGTTTTTAATAATTCTGAGTTCTAGCACATTGAAATTTCTCAAAATGTTATATTATAAAGTAGGTATTATAATTTGTAGTAGTTGAGACATAATGTATAAAAACTGACTGACTATTCAGGTTCTTATGATGTTTCTTCTCAGCAGTGATCTCCTCTAGTTAAACGCTGGTGTAGGTATCGTTGACGTGTAAAAGTGACCGTGCAGCCTTCTTATTGAATCAACAATTTTATTTTTATTATGTCTATAAATATTAAGTTACAATACCGACTCTTTACAAACACGATAGTTCTAACTTCCGTTGCAGGATCTAACATAAGTACAACATTATATGAAACTCATTGTCCCCACCTTTGACGTCAGAAGTTCTTCGGTGATATACGGGTGTTTTAATTCGGACGCTTTTGGCTCTTGGCCAAACCAACCACGTTTGACAATACTCCACAGCCACCAAGTTTAATATTTGCTGGGAAATATATTGAGGTTCTCGCTCGGAAAATATATTAGGCTTTTTGGTGTGTTTTAGTTTTTAAGATTGCCGCTACTTATGTGTTTTGGCTAACGTATGGAATGGGTTTGGTTTACTTGGCTTAGCATTTTGTGTTTTATGTAACTGCAGAAATCCTGGTCACGGCACCAAATTTTTCGCATAAAATTATGACTAGTTTACTCAAAGCAAAAATGGGTTGCTTGGTAAATTCAGTTTTCTAGGTAAATAAGAATTATAGAAAGCATTAAATTGAGTTAAGTTACAATAGTATCATATTACATAACCATACGCAAAAAGGCATTTTTACCAAAATTTAATCCTTAAAATGCTCCCTGGGGTTCAGGTTCCAAACCAATTATTATCTATTGTCTACTTGTAGCATGTATGTACTTTCAGTTTTTTTGTGTAAATTTAAATCACTCAAACCATCTGAACTAGAACATTAGTTCAGTTATGCCTATCTCATTAAATATTTAGTACTATCTTGATTTAAACAATTAAATCCTCTGAATAGTGAGCACTACTGAACCTAACCAGATAGATTGAGTGTTTTTAGAAATTGTTTGCTGCTTTTCCTTAATTGTTTACCATTTATCGGCCCCAAGATAAAAAAAAAAAAAAAGATAAAAGATGTTTATTCAGTAAGTAGGCCGCACGGGCACTTTTACACGTCAATAATCTACCAGCGCTTCGCAAGAGACCACTGCTGAGAAGAAACGCCGCAAGAAACTCAACAGTCAGTCGTTTTTTAAACATTTCTTATGATATGATATTATACAACGAAAAATAAAACTTAACCTAGTATTATATAAAACAATGAATGTAACAAAAATATGTCTATATATATCATGCGTAGTTGAGCAGGAAAATGTGTCAAAACTCAAAATTTCTACAAGAACTCATAAATAGTAAATATAAGAAATAAATAAAAATTAAAAATTATACTTACCTATGACGGTGCAAAACAACACATAATTAGTTTCGATACATTCCCCTACAGAAACCGTGTCCCCTAGACAATACACAATGTTTATATATTGGTATGATTAGGTTATTATTAAGATATTTAGGTGTTTAATTTAGGCCAAGCATTTTTATCTGTTAGATAGTCTTCGACCCTATAGTAAGCTTTAGACATCAACGACTTTTTCAAGTAATTTTTAAGTACTGGAAATGGTAACTTTAAAACTTCGTCAGGTAATTTATTATAGAAATGAATGCATTGACCTACAAATGATTTATATACCTTACGGACACGAAATTTTTTAATAGCAATTTTATTCTTATTTCTTGTATTCAAATTATGTATGTCACAATTCTTAATAAAAGAGTCTTGATTTTTAATGACATAAATAATATTCTCATAAATAAATTGTGATGCTACTGTCAAAATATTAATTTCTTTAAATAATAATCTTAAGGAATCACGGGAAACTCCAAGCTATTATTGTCTCAAAGAATAATACCATCTGCTTAATTGATAGCATCATCATAATTTAAACATCATTATTCAGGTAAGCCTTTGGATAATAATAAGTTATAACTTTAGCAACTTGACTGCATATTCTAATGCTGTCGTCTTTATCGGCCAATCTGACATTTTTTTAAATAAAAGTACCAAGTAACATTTGCGATGCTAAGACAAATCTAACAACACCTCGTTTGTTGAAATCGGACCATAAGTTAGAACTCTGCGAGCTAATAAAGAAGTATAATAATATTCAGGCAAAAACATAGCCAGCATTCTTTGTCAGTCGGATAAAAACTTTACGTTAAACATTAAAAGGATTAATAGGCATAATAAAATCTGCAATATGATAGAATGCGCTCCACTGTGCCAACTAAGACTCGGCAGTTGGTTTTCGTGTCACGCCAGTAAATTGTTTCGAATGTCTCTTTTGAGAGCTTTTTAGGTTAAAGTTTTGGCACAGTGGGCAAATTGCTACTCAATTTTTGCCACTAAGAAAAGTGCATTGATACATAAGATTTTTTAGTTTTATTATTTTGTTGCTAGATAATTTTATGACTACTTTGACTAGTTCTTATTGTATTCATTTGTTTAGCGTTTGTATGGACTGTTTATGTTTTGTCTTCGTCATACCGCTAGGAATGATCGTGTTTATGGGTTAACCACACTTAATAGAACACACTTGCACATCTGGTATAGAGTATACTTACTTGTTTCAACAAAATTAAAAATTTATGTTCAAATCGGAATAAATAACTTTCGTGCGTAGTACGGAAACCTCTTATTTTGAGGTAATAAGATGTCGTTGAAATTACTGTATTTTTTTTTAAATTGAAGGTTTACTTAATTAATTAACGTTAGGAACAAGGTAAATAAAAAACCGTTTCATACCACGACGCAAATTTAAATTGAAATGAAAACATCCAAAGATTTGCTGCTCTTTACATCTCTTTCCAGAGTAAACCTTTTAAAAACCTATAGCTCTTACATAATACCATTACCATACTCAACGCCAGCCTTCCGAATGTCCATACAATATGGACTCCATATCGAGTTCTCGGATTTTAATGTATTAAGGGTTCTGCAAATTTTATCCGCCCTAATGCTTAAGCTTTCTTAAACCGATTAAATTTAAGAGTCTTTACATTTTTAAGATCAGTCGTGATTGTGTCGCTAAGTATATCCGTGGAGGCGATTTAACGGTCGGCTGACTTCCTGGAGCCATTTAATACCCATGGCTCCAAGGGGCGTCAATTGTGCTTTCAGAAGACTACCCTTGGCATTCAAAGTCTTTAAGTGATTTTTAGAGGGTGAAAATGTTAGTATGTTATTTTTGTCATGTACAGTCGAGGAATTTGATGGTATGATTGTTGAATATGTCAATTTGCCGGGTTATACGTTTTTCACGTGTTATTAGTAGTGAAATGTATAACACAGCTAAGTTAGGTATTATGACAAAATGCTAAACACACAATTTACTTGACTGTATGTTATTTAGGTTTGCTTGCCAATTTACTCATCTTGTCACAATAAAACTACGTGGTATAGTTTGTAGAAGCCTATATAATTTAATTTGAGACTTGACATTTCTGTGAGATTGTCCTCCGTATTTGATGTAATTTTAAAATATTTAATCTTATTACCAAATCCTAGAGCGCTATCATTTTTTTAAATTGCTATCGTCGATCTTCGTTTTTTTATGACAAATGAGTGACAAATGCCAACCGAAAACTATTAAGAAGCTGGGAATATTGTAAATAGGCATTTAAATAGCCCACAATATTGGATTGTAAAATAATTTTATCCAAGTGCAAAATAATATTTCGTTTTAAAATAATTTAACCGCTTAAAATAAGCCAGTAATGACCCTTCAAAAAAACCTGCCTCAATTTTTATTAACGACCAACAATTACGTCAGAAATGGTGCGTAATGAACAAACCCTAGGTAATTAGGCGACGACCTAAATTGCCAGCGAATGTGCCGGAAAGTAATTCGAAGGTAAAAAAAAATGAATGGAGCTAATTTCCTCCGGTAAATTAAGTTTATCGTAAATGCGATTAAGAGCGATAAGTTAGCTGATAAAGATTAGATTGCTTATAAAATTAGGAAAAAGCATGTACTGGTGTACTTTAGTAAAAATATTACGTAGGTACTTAAGGGCCTTTTCAACATTCTTTTTAAACTGATCATCATAGAATATTCGACCCGATGTAGCTAAAGATATTGCAATTGAAGTCTGTATTATAATCATCTATACTATTAATTTGGATTATTTTTTTAAAAAAAGGGGTGGGGACCTGGAGGTTAAAACCTCCTTGTTCCCTCGTGATAATGATAACCATGGTCAGGTAACCGGTTATCTGCGAAGATTTTTTCCTCCAGTATAACAAGGTATCTTCAGTCATCATTCTCCATATATAATTGTTTTTTTAAATAGTTATTTTGATAAAGTTGTTTTATCATTTTTCATCTAGTCTAAGAAAAAAAGGGCATAAAATTTAAGGTTAAATAGACGTCACATTTGTTTCTGAGTCTTGGATGCTTTCTATGTATTGAAGTATTTATTTCTCTATATAAGTATTTAAATAGTTATTTAGTACCCATAGTACAAGGCTAGACTTAGTTTGGGCAATTTGTGTGAGATCGTCCCTTGATATTTATTATTTATATTTATTTTATTTTTTTGTAGGGCGTAATAAACCTACCTTACCTCATTTGTTAAAGTTCTGAGAGACGACGCTAAATATAATGGAATATCCAAATCTTATTCAAACAAAAAATCAGGGCAATAAAAAAAAATAAGATCTAGAACGACTAGCTTCTAGGCCTTAGTTTGTATGAATAATCTATGAAAAATATTCCGAGCACGGCAATTGGCTTCAACTGCCGCTGAAGTCGACCGAGCTATATAATTTTAATAATTAACCCGAACTTCTTCAGCTAAATTTCTTGTACTGTCACTTGTATTAATCCTTACTTAAGTCACGAGAATCTCAGTCAATTAGGTACTAAAAAAAATGTATTATCAAAACATAAAAAGTGAGATACAAATTAACGTTACACATACATAAGTATATGAGAGCTAAAGAATTACCAACAACTGTAAAAACTTGTTCTGTAACCACATTTTGCACAATTAGGCTAATATGTTTACCAATGTATTAGTTACGGGTTGCAAACACAACACAACATAAATACAAATTAAAAACTGAATAATTAACTATTTAAATCTTATTTCCAGAAGAGAGGAAACAAACATTAATAGGTACGCAAAAGTAAAACTCCCTTCTAAGTTTATGTAAACTTGGTTTGAGAAAACACAACGGATTTGAACAAAACTCTCCATTGTTCAAAACGAGAAACTTACGAAGTCCATACATCATCCTGTTACTTTCAGAAGCTGTCCAGTAAAAGAAAATTATGATTTAGATATTTTTGTGGTTAGCATTTTCAAATACAGCTAGGGAGTTCATGTTTTTCAACTTTTATCTGCCTTATAAATTCTTAACCATTATGCTTATTTAGAAATCAGTCTGTGAGGTAGGATTCGAGAACAGTGATTTCACTTAGATATTTCAATGATTTTACTATTCTACGTGAAAATATGATTTGATCTTTAAGCATCTGCATATGAGTAAGCATGTAGGAACAGTATATCAGTGAGCACGTTAGTACTAATAGTGCTTTGTCATAATTAACTTCAAACTAAACATCAATCGACAAAGTATGACATTAAAAATGATAAAATTACAATGAAAAGATTCTAAGTATGCCAGTATGCATTACATTTTTATTGGATGACGTGCAGTGAAAAAACGGTAGGACAATGTGAAAATAAGTCGTAGTAAACGTCATCAAACAATGCCAAGGTTAATTAAACATATAGAACACACTCACAAGTGCATTTTAATCTCATAGTAGTGTAACGTCCGTTTATTAAATTGGTTCAGAATGTCGCCTTTATTAAAATTATACAACATTTTTTCCACAAGACATCGCGCCTCTTTCGCTAAAACTCCACGCTCCAAGTTTTTTCAAAATGGCCGACACGACACGTCATCTCAAGACCGCAACACTTGAGTTGACATGAGGTATGAGCAAGGATCTCAGGCGGGAGACAAGAGGGTTAGAAGTTTATAGGCCAGATGTAGTGTTTTTTATTTTTTTCATAATAGGAAACTTTTAGCTCATAATCAGACCTCGGAATAAATAGGGCAAAATAAAATGACAACTAGGGATTGCAATAGAGAAACTCAATTATAGATGTTTTTCCCATATACTAGTGATCGCTCGAAGTTTTGTTTTTAAAAATCACCAAACTAAATAGCACCATAATTCTGGTTATTCTTTATTTTAAAAGGATTTTTGAACCTTCACTCATCATCATATTTTTATTCCTCATTGTGAATTCCAGAATTAGTGTGTATTTACTATTGTTAAAATTAACGATCAGAATTTGTTATGAGGTAAAAAAACATACTTACTAGGTAAAACAAACAAATATTGCTTTTGACCTTTTATAATATTATTTTTAACTTGACTGTCAAGTAAATAAGAGCTAACGTAACATTAACAAAATGATAGCATGTCAAAATCAATATTGTTTTACCAACTAGAATAGATTCCCAGTTCCGAATTCCATGTCAAACAATATTTTAGTTTAATTTGTAATTAGAAACCTCGAACATTGGGTCAAACATACTAATTATACTTGAGTGACTTTATGTCCGTTCTCAATATTCAAATCGTGGATAGATTTTTTTTATTGCCTGACGAACAAACAAGCAGACAGCCTACCTGATAGAAAGTGGTCATCGCCGCCGCCTATGGATATATCTGCTGCACCGGGGCATCACCAATGCGTTGCCGGTCTCCAAGAAATTTAATGATACCCTTGTTAAAAAGCCTCATATTGCAGCATATTGGGAAAGTTTCAACAGCAAGCTTATTCCAAAGTCCTATATTACGCGCCAGAAACGTTCTAGAGAACCGGCGCGTAGTTGAGCGCAGTGACCGTAGTTGAGCGCAGTGACCGTAGTTGAGCGCAGTGACTCAAGAAAATAAACTTCCCGCCGATGACGAGAAGTGCGATGGTAGAACGAGATCGTTGGCACCAGTCTAAACAGTTTCTCGGAACACTCCCCATTGTACAGACGGTAGAAAATGCAGCGAGATGCAGTCTTTCCGGAGGCTAAAGATCTCGGAACGGATGGGATTATTTTAAGTAAGAATTGGTCGAACCGACTTAGCGTGACTTGTTGAGTTTGCTTGTGATGGCTTGCGGTGCGTACGGTCAAGACACGCACACATGCAAGCAAGCGACATACTTTTGTTTTAAGACGAACTGCGTCTATACTGTGCTTCTTGCATGTACCAAAATGTCAATTCTAAACTCGAAGTTACCTAATCTATCCCCAATTTGAATATCAGGAACGGGCATAAGACCTCAAATTAGGCACTATTTCGCTAGCGGAAAACATATTCTTATAGTCAAGTCACAAAGACGCTAGTATAATGTATACCTCCATCAAGTAACGTCTTTAAATCATTCAGTACCAAACGTCCTACTTCCCATACAAAGTAGACACGATACAGTGTCAGTGGGATTAGGTGCGTTAAGCTTGGGTATCGTAACGACCCCATCCTTCACGGAACCCCTAGTAAATTAAACTCTTAACCTTAACATTGAGCCCACATCGCCTTAAGAAATAGATGTACGTAAAGATAAAAGCTTGTAACTCGTAAAGTTAGAACTAGATACAGTATTAGACTGAGATTCTAAATAGCGAGATCCGAGAACGATGTGGATTGAAAGAAGATGTAGTGACTAAAATCGAAAAGGGTATGCTAAGATGGTTTGGTCATTTAGAAAGGATGGATGAAAGAAGAGTTACGAAAGAGATATGGCGAGCGAGAGTGAGCGGAGATGTCGGTAGGGGACGTCCTAGACGGACGTACGGTGATCAGATTCGCGATGTACTGAATAAGGGCCAAATCAAAAGCACCCGAAACCGACGTACATGCATGAAGAGATTGATGAATGTAGAGGAAGCGAAAGTTGTGTGTTTGGACCGGTGCACCTGGCGTTCCATAGTCTCTGCCTACCCTATTGGGAGACAGGCGTGAAGCTATGATGATGATGATTCTCGACCTGTAGGGCTTGGGAACGGTTCGAAAAATACCAGTTATTTAAGATTCTTAACCAGGTTTTGCGTAAATACTCGCTCGGAGTGGAATCGATTCGTGAGCGTTACGATTGCTGGGATCAGTTGGTTGGCATCGCGACTAAAATCATAAGGCCGGCTTGACTTCAAGCTACTTAAGCAAATGAAAATGCAACTAATGAGCTAGCTTATAGGGTAGGAAAAACGAGAAAACGATGGCGTTGCGAACAAATTAGGGAGCAAAATTAACTGTTATTTCGAGCAGGAACAGTTTTACTCGTATTATGCCAGAGGGCTTATTGTCTAACGCATTCGCAATCGCAACCGACTTCAAACTGAAGCAATTGTTTTCATTTTGTATGCAGATTAGCCTTCGATTTTCAAAATGAAAACGATCGTGATTGCGAGTGCGTTACACAATAAGCCCTCTGGACAAGGTGCAGTCTCATACCTAAACTGACCTTATTATTATATTCCTATCAAAATAATATAAGTAAGCCGAGACACAAGAATTGATATAAAACTCGTATAAAAGGGAAAAGACTCCATAGTACGTTGTACGAGTATATTAGCAAACTAAACGTTGCTGTTGTGACACACGATAAATAATAAAGTTCCCTTTACTACGTCGTAAACGTATAAAGGGGGATATTATATAACTGGCGACTTCTCTGTGTTGTAATTTTTTTATGTCCGTAGTTTGGAGACATTTAATGTCACAATTTGTTTTCTTATGTCGGTCGTTACGTAATGTGTAAATGATAAATATTGTTGGTTTATTTTTTAACATAGTAGTTGGACAATAGTTGAATGTGTAAATAGGTGGAGTTTTTGTGAACTTCACAGCATTTTTAAAGCCTTAACTAAATAGTAGAAGTGGACGTTCTTCGGCTGAAATGAGGATGATGATGAAATGAAATGAATAGTTTCACTTTATTTTAAACCAAGTTAATAATGGTTATATTATTGTTATGATACGGCCGCGTTTACTGTCGAGTCAATAAGAGTTACCCATCATATTGTAACGTTACGTTAACAATAAATGATAGGGATATGGTTTTTTGAAATGTGTAATTTGCATAGTAGAAAAGCTTAGAATCTGTCAAAATTATTGGAATTACATACATACATACATTAAATCACGCCTGTTTAACAGAGGGGTAGGCAGAGACCACTTTTTTCCACCTGCTACGATCTTGACAGCTCTCTTTTGCTTCTTCCACATTCATACATCGAGTCATAAAATATGATTGGAATTGATAAAGGAAAACGCAGAACAACTTACGTTAATCCTCTACCTCGACATATTTTAAGAAAAAACCGTTACCGTATGCAGAGTGCCACTTATCTAGGCTAAAAGGTCATTAAACTTCGTTTATAACATCAGATTAGATAGCCGATTGAAAAAGATACAATGAGAAAAACTTAAAAATCAAACGTAATACCATGAAAAAAAAAACAAGAAAAATTTGCAGCTCCGTAATTTTCCAAACCTTTTTAATGTTAACACGTTTTAAAATACTAACCATTCAATCCTAAATTAATTTTCAATACCTTCTCAAAACTACCAAATTTAAAATCACTTTAATTGGACGTTAACCCACTTGAAAACTATAACCTACTAATCAGTCTGCCTTAAGTTTATGTCAGTTTGTCATTCAGTTTAAACCTCACGCGGTTCAGTCTTTGGAACCAGGTCACGAGTGAGCAGCTTGAAATATTGGCAGTTTCGATCCGGGGCTAGACACGAGTGGGTAAGCCCGGTAAGCTTCAGATAAATCTAATAGGTCATTATTTGTACACCTTTTGTAAAGAATATGGGCACTTTCAATTATAGTAGTTTAAATTTTACTGTAAGGTAATGAACCGAATTAAAAAAGTATTTTCTATTAAATTTTGTAGCATAAAAATTATTTCCTTACATTGTTTGAATACTCTTAAGTCACTGTTGTCTTTGCAAAGTTAAATACTGGTATATTATAGGTACAGGATGATTGGTTTTTGTAAATTTGTTTAAGACTGGTGTAGGTAAAGTTGATAAGGTTTTACCGCATTATTTTAATAAACATGTAGCCTGTTATACAGAATATGAGCTCTACTTTGCTGTTTCAAAAATAATAACTCTATTTTCTTTAAATGCTTTAATATTTCTTGTATCAACAAAGCACTGATAAAAAAGAATTTCACGGCCTTATTTATTTACTGTAGAAAATTTACAGTTTATATTTATAGTAACTTGATAACGCATTATTTTTTTCAGTGTATCGTAGTTTCATTTACATAGAATATTATATATTATGTTTTATATTTTTTGAGATTATAACACGACTAGAAAAAAATACGTGATAAAATGTACCTAATTACAACTCCCAAAAGAAGACTTTAGACATAATTTGGAGATTAAAGTAATGTTACCAACTTTTCATAGTTTTAAGGTCTGTACAAAACTTTTTAAATAAAATTTAATATCTTTTTATTAATCAAGTTTTTAAACTTGGTAAATATTTGTAGTATTTAATTAAATAGTCAGTTTTTCTATAAAGAAAATCATCTTAAAACAATTTTAACTAAATTTCGTAAAGCACTTAAAGAGCTTAAAGTTTTTTCGCCAAATACTTGATGAGCACAAAGTTCTGAATGAAGCTTCAATCACTCTTCACTTGAACACTTACACAAAACTTCTGAGACAACTCAGAACTTGAATTAAATTAAAGTATTGTTTTTAAAATATGATTAATCATTAAGTATGAAAAACACTTTAAATCATTATTGTATCGTGCCTAAACCTGTTAAAACCATTCTTAATAATAAATAAAAAATCGTGTAACATTACGCACAAAAAAAAATACAGTCCAATTTACAAACCTTTTTACTTGAAGCAAGTTAAAATTACACACCATTTTCTTTAAACAAGAGTCGTTATCCTACAAACAAAATATAAAATGGCAGTCAACCAGCAGTGTTCGTATAGTGTGGGGTTAAGACAACTCTGCTATATACAGGGTGTCCCAAAAGTACCACGCCACAGTGACACCGGAGGTAGGTCAGCTCAAGAGGAACCTAACCAGCCTAACATGACCTCAGTAAAATATGACTTTATTTTTTTCAAATTGTTAGACCAATTGCAAATTAAAATTAAATTGGTCTAGCAATTTGAAAAAAATAAAGTCATATTTTACTGAGGTCATGTTAGGCTGGTTAGGTTCCTCTTGAGCTGACCTACCTCCGGTGTCACTGTGGCGTGGTACTTTTGGGACACCCTGTATTATAAAGTTACTAGAATGAAGACATTCCATTTCAGTAAACAGGGTGTTCTAAATTGCAAATGACAAGGGAATTATAAGATTGCAAAATATCTATGGGCATTAGAGTCCACGTACCATCAAGAAGTTAGCTATCGTACGTCATGACGTTTTTTTAGGAAAACTGTTAAGTACTTTTGCTTATTTGATGCACTAGCTTTCACTTTTTTAATATTTCAAGGGTTAGCTAGAAGAGATCCGAAGAGAGAAGTTCGCCCTTTTTATATTAACTACATTGTTTTTTTTTAGATAATGTTTACACATTCATACATACTTTTCAGGATTTCCATAGATCAAACCTTTTTTAACCTAGCCTTAACTTCACGTTAGATTTTGAGAAATTCTGAATATTTTACGGTTCCAGAGATATAAAAACTGTATAATTAGGTTAAACATTACAATAAAATCAAACAGATGTATGGGGAACAACGAGCTCCTAGCCGGTGTACTTGTTTGCCTACTAGATGCAAAAAATCATTTTCGATTATTTTCTACAACATTTCTATAATTCGTCTGTATTTACTGGGGATTGTTATTTCAGTTATAAGTATATTAGTACATCGTAACAGACCAAAAACAGGAAAACATTCCTCACTCACCAGGTTAAGCCGCAAGTTAACAGTCCCCCGGCAACCGTCACACGTATTCCGCACGCATTTCCTCTGGCAAAAAACACGGCTTAATATGACAGGGGAATGATAAACTACCTTGTATCACTCTCGCACCAATGATTTCATAATAAAACGTACCGCTCGTGTGGCGCGCCTTTATAATATTTTTCGGGTTGTAAACATGACGTGACACGAATCCGCATTTTATTTTATGAGGTGAAAAGGTGAAAATTAACAAATAGGGTGTTGTTTTTTTGTGATTTGCGGTGTGACATTTGATGATGATGGGATTAGGTAACATAATTACCACTTAGGTGTTTCTCTTACACAACCTATACCGTGCGCAAAATTAATGATGATTTTTTAACACCGACGCAAAAGTCTGTTACATGACTAACGTGTATATCGGTGTGTCTGTGTGTCTTACTGTGGCATCGTAGCTCCTAAATAAATGGACCGATTTGGTCATGTTTATTTTTTTAATGTAAGGTAGTTTAATCGCATTGGTTCTTAGCTAGGTTTCATGAAAATCGGGTAAGCTATTTAATTTATTTAAGATATATATTTGACCTTAATTTAAAACTTATTAAGCTCTAAAGTAGGGTCGTCATAGAGGGTTTTTATTATGACATGTAACAAAGTAGGTAGATGAGAGCTTGTGTGAAAAAATTAGTTTGTTTAATATTTCATAATTGAACTAAAAGTGAGTTGTTTATGAGATGCAACGTCCTGAATCACGTTAATAATGCGTTGACTAGGCGTGTCTCGTCTGTTAATATACTAATAAAATTTTCCGGAACGTGTAAGATGAAATTTTAATATTGTTAGTTACAACCGTAACTTATTCATCGTTGCTCACATTACCATAATGCAAATGATTCAAGCTTGATAATTGTGTTTTTGCGAAGAAGCACTCAGATAAGACGACGGATTCTCAGGACACTCTGTATACGTATTCAGCGTAGTATTTAAGTTAAATCAAGTACGTTACAGTTCTGCAGATTTCTCATAGATGGCGCTGTTTTACAATCTGTACAAGACTCGTACGTTTCAGGAGAATAATATTTGTAGGGCAAACATTGAAGTAACTAAATTGCTTTTACGGTGTAATAATATTTAAGATCTTTTAAAATGAACGATACATATTGCGTAAACATTAAAAGATATTAACGACATATCAAAAAAATAATAGTTTATCATTATGATTTTTGGAATGAAATTTTAAACCACGGGTTATGTTTTTAAGTATCTAGTTATACCTACTCGTTATTCTCTCGGATATGTCTAAGATCGTCTTCATTACCTTAACTAAGTCATAACCTTTAGGATATAACTTGTCTTTTTAAAGATTTTTAAGTTTTATCGTTAGTATTTGATACTTTATTATTGTTGAAATTTGTTATGTAATAAACGCAGTAAAGTTTAGTACCTCGTCATTTTGACTTTAATAGATTTCATGTGATAGTTCGAACACATCATAAAGTGACATGGTACTTAATTTTGACTGTATTTTTAACTCTCAGCACTAACATTTAGCAAAGCAATGAACAGGAAAATATAAAGTTGAGTTATTTACTGAGTAAGCAGTTACTCGCACCCTGTTTCTACTAAACACTTAACGGGCGAGTCACGTGAACAGCTGTGGCAAGTGGCTAGCGTTTAGTGCCAACGATATGTCGTATTGTGAGACGGAAAATCCTAACAAGTTCCGCAGTGTAAAAGGAACAGAGATACCTATATGATTTCTATTACACGTGCGTTTTTAGGGTTTAATTTAATTAGTTTTTTTCTCATTTTTGAGTCATGAAATAAAGGTTAATTTTCAATGAAATTTAACCCTCACGATCGTATCATTTTGCGTTGTAAGGGGTATGAATTCATATACGTGATACCAGGTTTCACGACACGCTAAATCTAGTTGGTACTGACCCTGCCGGCCTTGTAAGTAGCAGGACACCGTAGTGCTTTGTCACTTTAACGTCATATTTGAACCGCTGAACTAATCTGTCAAAGACGTTAAAACAACAAGGTACAAAAGTAAGCAGCTACTTTTAAGGCCGACGTATCCGTAAGGACCCCACCAACAATATAAGATATAATAAGGTATTTCTCTATTTATGTATATTTATCGTCATCTACTAACGTCATATACGTCATTTTTTTTTAAAGTTATTTAATATTATTTTGTACTCAGTTTAATCTTCACACAAAAATGTTAGTTGTATTTTCATAGCTATTAATCATGAAACCGATCCAAAAACTTAAATAACCCAGCAGCTATCCACGAAAGCGCATATTTCTTGCCGCCTCCGCGAAAAGGGTAGCAAAAAATATACCCTCCGAGATACCGTCAGATGGGACTGGAATGAGAGGTTTTATTCTTAGCCGAGGAACGTGTTTAAGCCGAGACGAAGGTGTTGGGTGTTTTATGACGAATATTTTCGTCAGCTGGAAAAAATACGATACTTACTTTACTGTTTCATTGTGTACAGGATGTTCCGAAATTTGTCATGGCATTTTAACTTTTTAATACGTTAATTCGTTTAGGAGTGGTTTTAAAAGGCGAACCGACCCTTAATTTGCGTTGTCAACAAAAGTTCACACTATAGGTAATTGAGCTCCGGAAAATAATGTTTCTTATCCCCTAAATTAAGTCCGATTTACGAGTTTTGAATATGTTGTAGTTATTATGAAAAACTAGGTCTGTACGTTAATAAAGTATAAATATTTTCTTGCAAAGGAAAACCGTTTTTCGTAATATCTACAAGATATTAAATAATTCGTAAAAATCGCACAAGGGGAGAGAAACGTTATCCCATTTTGTTATGGAAGTTTTTAGCTTTACAATCTTCTTAAGGATACTGGTAAAAAACGCTACCTTGCGGCAGTAGGCAAGCTTTCCCCGCGACTACGTCCACGTAAAAGTCGTTTCTCTTTTCAGTCAAGGTGTTCAACCAAAACAAACAAACAGCACAATTTTTGAATTTAGAATTAATATTCTAAATTCGAATGTTTTAAGTTTCTGATGTTACTTACTTCCTTACTAATATGAAATAACTAGGAAGTAAGTACACATCTAAAACCTCAAACAAAGCAAAGTAAAAACATTTTGTACATGGTTTATCCCACGTATGTCCAAGACGACTGTTTATCTTTCTAAGCCCTCGCTAAGTTCACGTCACCTCGAGTGCACCGTTTGGAAGAAAGCCGGAGACTTAGATCAAGTGTCGTGATAAAAAGAAGTTACTTAAAGTGCTTTTGTTTGTTTACTTTTGGCTCTTGGGCTAGAAACAAAATAAGTAATAATGTATATTATGGTACTAGGACGATATTAAGTCAATTTGGACACATTGTACAGTCGAAGTCATAAATATTCGTTCCCAAGGTGTCAACATTTTTTATACACCCCTACACCACTAATAATAGCCATGGGTGCCTTCAAGAAAAGAGCTTTACATTTTCTTAATTGGTCGGCTCGTAAATAATCACGATCGCCAACAACACCAGCAACTCAATGAGTCCCATCAGATATCGCGCATGCTCAATTGCCTCCCTCTCTTAAAAAAAAATTTCTGTCACATATAATATATAGTATCTTTGTCGCCAGTATATGTCGCACAATATGTCATCAAATGTCTCCAGTGAATCCCTGGCTTCAAATTGACGTTGCATGGTTGCGTCAATGTATGATAAATTAAATAGTGACGAAGGACTTCGTGTGTCGAAAACACTATGAATAGCAAATTAATTAGAATGACGCTGTAACCGCGCTAGTGATTTTGAATAGCAGGCCGTCATAAGCGTAAAATTACTTTAGTGCTATTATAGCTTTTAATGAACATTTTGGTATATCAAAAATCGGCGCATAGTTCCATAATACCTTGCAAAAGGATGAGTATTTGTCATTTTTGCATATACTTAAGACCCCTATTAAAAATCAAAGTTTTTGACCTTGGGGTGCTGCTGCGCGATGTATTTTTTATGGCACAGACTTGCTGATGGTAAGTAAGATCTATGACCCATAGATATTTGCAGTCATAAGACTACAGTCTGAACGTTGCAATTATAAGTCCGTAAATGCGTTACCAACCCTGAGGACTAAGATGGAATGCCTCTTTCCTAGTAATTTCGCCGGTTGTCTTATTCCTTAACCAGAACACAATAATAAAAATATGCTTGTAGGTAGGTTTAACGACAAGCTTTATGCCTTTACTTTATAAATTTAAAATTTATGGTGACACACTACACAAATACACTGGTAAACATCTTTAGCCCGATTGTGCAAAATGTGGTTACAGAATTTATCAACCAGTTTTAAGAGTTGTTGGTAAATCTGTAGCTCTACCTACCCCACTCGGGGATTACAGGCGTGAATGTATGTATGTATGTACAAAACGCCATTCCAAATCCATTAAACATCCTTAAGATGAACGTCGTAATTTCTTCGTAACATCCAATTCCAAGATGGAAAGCGAATCAAATGATAGCCACTCCACAATTTCCAATCGAGGCTAAACTGGCGTAAGTTCCTTGGGTCTGCCAATATGTCAGTGTTCGGGGAAACCCTGGGGAGTGGTCGATGACAGTGCAGGAGTTCGGACTAACTCTGGAATATTGGATGACGGAGGTGCAATGTAGTGCATGAATTACTAGCACGTGTCCGTGACTTTTGTCTGCTCATGCATACAAAAGGGTATTATAATTGTGTATCTATATAGATACATCTGGTTATCTGTTAGTTGTATCGTTACTTTTAAATCTGGGTACCTAGTGAAAAAAGGTATAAGTCGACTTAACTTGTTCTACAAAAGGGTATGCACATAAACGGAGTGTACTAACTAGACTTACACCCTTTTTCACTAGGACCCCAGAAATATCAGATTAACTGCCGCACTTAGAGACGTCAATTTAATTTAATGCTTGATTAAAAATGCTCCTGTCATTTCTTTGCTACAGCAATAGAATAAGACAACACGTCACTAAACAAGCATTTTTAATTGACGTCTCTGAGTACGGCAGTTAGACGCGGTTTTAATTAATATAAATCTTGTTTAACTATAGGGTGGTTTTTTAAATCTACTTCTTGTATAAAAGAAATACTTATATGTTAAGATAGGGTAAAAAAGGTTGGCCATAATTAGGGTGATGGCAGCAATGATGGACACTTTTAGCTGACTGCAACCAGAAATGGACACTTCACTCTGAAATCAAATTGCATACTGTCCTAAATTGATTGTTGCAAAACAAATGAATAACCCTTGTCTTCTATAAAATAAGAATCAAGTGTCCGTCATTGGGTTCTTGACTATTACTGGTCCCACCACCCTAGCATTAGGCAACCGTAGTCAATCACGAAGTTGGAAAAGTTCCTATGTGGCACAAAAAGTATTTTTACAAAATCAAATGTTTAGTTTTTGTCGCACAGCGTATATATTCATAGAAGATAAAAACGTTATATCATGTTTAACTTTTTCAACTAGTGTATCGTTATTTCCTCGGGTTATATTGGAATTTTGTAAGACAACATTCTTACGTCCTTCACTAAGGCTTAAAATAGCTCGAAATTTTATCAAACTTCAGCGGTTTATAAAGCTTATAAGGCTTAATAACGCTATTCAAAATGGCTAACTTTTGCATAAAGTGCGTCTTAAATTTGATCTTTACACTCAGCGTTATTGTTTCTTAAAAGGGTTTATTAACCTTGGGCCCTGGGGGTTTGTTTTTGAAAGCATACACAACCCAGTGAAGATTTTTTATACAGTTTATAACCGCCGAGCCGAAATTGTTCCGCCAGAGCTTTGTTTACATTGGTTAGGTACCGGTTTTGTTGACGAAGCAACTTGGCCAAAGTGGTAGGCACCTAACACGTGTTAAAACTTTAGATTGCTGGTTAATACTAAAAAAAAAAGAGTGGTTTGATATAATCATACTAACCCAAAGCAACGTTGTTCAGTCATCAGCACATAAAATAATTATTATCCAACATTGGGCTCAAAAATGTCTGCCACGTCTCTATTACTAGAGGCAGACATTTTTGAGCGCAATATCCATCCATACTAATATTATAAATGTGAAAGTGTGTCTGTCTGTCTGTATGTCTGTCTATTTGTCTGTCTGTCTGTTACCTCTTCTCGCTTAAACCGCTAAACCGATTTAGATGAAATTTGGTATGGAGATAGCTTAAGTCCCGGGGAAGGACATAGGCTACTTTTTATCCCGGAAAATTAGACAGATCCCGAGGGAGCAGCGATAAACGACTTCTACGCGGACGGAGTCGCGGGCAAAAGTTAGTTGAATAATAATTATATTATTGCTAGTGACTGTGCCAACACCAGTGACGCAGCAGCGGTCCCTGTGGCAGAACTTGAGGGAGGTTTATATCCAGCAGTGGACGTCTCTATTGAAATGATGATGATGATGAGGAACGATATACCGCGTTAGGATATCGGAAAATTAATCCTACATCCGCATTAGTTTACACATTACTAGTTTCTGCCTGCGACTTCGTCCGCATATATCTCGATATTTGTTATTTCCATAGGAACTTGTGAATTTTCTGGAATGAAAAATAGCCTATGTGTTAATCCGGGGTATAAACTATCTCCATTTTAAATTTCATTCAAATCAGTCGAGCCGTTGGAGTGAAAAAGAGTAACAAACAAGCACACAAACTATCTTCTTTATTCTCATCCTGCCCAATGTTTTTTAATAAGAACAAAAAGATTTAGTACATTGGGCAGGAATTGGAAAATACTTATAAACGCTTGGGCAGGACGAGGCTATAATTAATAATTAGTAGGATTATACTTTTCCATAGTTGTGTAATCAAAGTACAGGATCAATAGTAATTATATCCAAAACATTTACAAACCACAAACCCACAAAGCCTTTTCAACAGCTATTTCCCTGAAGCAATCTTTCAATTCCCAAGACATCTGTTAGTTCCATTAGTGAACTAGCATCCGGTTTCTACTTCACTAGGCTTTTAACCAATTCAAAAGGATCAAAGGACATCAATAATCATAGGAGCATCGGTCGACAAAGGGGATGAGCCAATTTCATGCGTATTTGAATCCTCTAGCCGCCTCAGGTTAAATTATAGGCGGCTAAGAACATTAGGCTGTTTGAAGATTACCTTAGAGGTAAGATTTATTTGAAGCTGGATGTAAAAGGTGTTTCAGGGGTGATGTTGGAGCGGTAAGGGGTGACGCTGCTTGGTTTAAGAGTATATGTCACGTGCAGAACCATTCACTCAAGCGTAAGGACACTGGTGAACGATCTGCTTCATATGACAATGTGTGTCTGGAAACTGTAGTATTGCTGTCTTAGTCTTGCATATGTTAGCGCCTATAGGTTGCCGATTACACAGTGCCGGCAAAATGTTGCTCGCTTAGACATGCACTTAGCGTGCACGCTTTGCTTGACCGCATTTGAGCATCGTGTTTTATACTGGTCTTATACTATAAGTAAATAAATACATGCATTCTTTCACGCCTGTGTCCTAATGAGGGAGGCAGAAACTATGGATCGTGACGCTTTCACTTCCTCTGCATTTATCAACCTCTTTATGCATAAGGTAATTATAACTACGTTACGTTATCTTGGTATCCATGTGTTTTCGAGTGCCGTCAGCGTACAAATCTGGTTTAAAATTCACCATTTCTATGGAAAGGAGACATCCATTTTGGGGTGAGGAAAACGCTTCACGGATTTGTCCTGGGTCATAAAAAAAATAAGTCTCTGACAAAAAATCGGCTTTTGTACTTTTTTGCATTCATATTCTGCTTAACCCTTTACACCCGAGCTGATACGATTGTGAGGGTTTTTTTCTAATTGAATATGAACCGTGTAAAAAAGAAAAAAAAGTGATACGATTGTGAGGGTTTTTTTTCTAATTGAATTTGAAACGAGTAAAAAAAAAATTTTTCTTGACCTACTTTTTTTTAAAATATATTCTCAAAAAAAAAATTGTCTGAATCCCTCGGGTGTAAAGGGTTAACGAAACTAACGAATTCCAAAATTGGTATTGGAATTCGATCAGTAGAGATTATAATATTGTTGCCTCCTTTTGACTCCTTCATAAGATCAGCTCCTAGTAGAAAATAATTAATATTACATTTTTATTGATATTTCAAATTGGTAACCCAAAATTCAAGACATTTCAAAATCGGGCAATAATTCAAAATTGAGTTGAAGGATTTATACCGGAATGACATACATACTAACAAAGAATACCCCGCCACCTAGATAGTGGTTTAGTTTCTTTAGATTACAGTTTCTTAGTTTAGTTTAAATTGTGCCATTATTGTGTCTTTATTTTGTGTGCTTTTTATGGAACCTGTTTTCCGGAATAAAACTATTTCATTTCATTTCATTTTTAACGCAAATACACTTTTAGTCATTGTTAAATAATAACGTACATTGTTAAACAGAAACAAAATGGCCGCCATAATACTCTCCTAGCTCTTTGAAGTCGAAAGCGTGTTTTCTGCGGAACCTCTCAGCGGTTACTCCGGGTTTCTAGGGTTCCGTGGCAAATGGCAAGGGCTCCGAAACAAGCGGAATTAAGGCGTATTACGCTAATGCACGACGTAGTTTGTTACGGGGAAATGTTTAGCTCTGTTTTCTTGATGTATTTGCTTTATCTTGAAATATAAAATGTACGTTTTTGTTGTAATTAGAACCGTGAATGGTTTCATTTTCTCACAGGTAAATTAAAATAACTATTGTTATATAACCAACTCAACTTTTATTCAAAACAATGATAATAATACTAGATTTTCCCGCGACTTCATTCACGTAGTCACTTATTCCCTATAAAACTATCCAATTTTCCAGGATAAAAATTACAAATATCTTTTGGATATTATACAATTTGACATGACTTTTTCAACACTTCCCGGAAGATTCCTCATTCGAACAATAAAAATCGTATTTTCTAGTCAATAGTGACGTTACCAGGGACATATCATTCAATCAACTATACATTTCAATCAATAACATGATGTCACTATTGACAGCTTTGAATGCCCTCACGAAACACTAAACCTAATTTAACTGCTACATTAAGTACGAAAAAGGGGAAGCAACTAGGTCAAAGTACTTGACACGATATGTGTCGCTTATTGCTTCGGGATAAGGTTCGTATTAGCTCCGCGTTAAAAGTAACATTACATCACTCATGCTTTGTCGCATTTTTCGTTCAGCTGAGCGTAGTATTGAAGAATATGGTGAAGCGTGAAACTGCCATTATCAATTAATGTCACTGTAAAAAGTTTTAGCGCATAAGAGCATTAAAAGTATAACAAAGGCATTTTTTAGGGTTCCGTAGCCAAAATGGCAGAAAATAGGTGTCTTGTAGAAGCCGCTACTTAGTTCGGTAGTTAAATAACAAAAATAAATATTTCTAGGGAAGGCATTCCATACAGGTTACAGAAGAGGTAAAACATAAATCATTGTATGGCACATAATATATTTCGACAGTTCTTTTAAAAATATTTTAAGGTTCCTAGCAGTTTTTTCAAACAGGTGAATATTTTCGGAAATAATCGCTCCAAAAATTGCATAAACTGCGTTCCATCCGTTATCTTATAAAGCGTTTTTCCAAAAAATATAAGAACAATCACAAAGGTAACGCTCTGAATTAATACTAATCAAAAACCAGAACAATCTGAACAAAGACTTCTATCGTAGTCATTAGGGTTGATATTCCAATGATTACAAATGACTGTAGACCTTAAAACCCTTGGTCCTAACCTTAAGTTCCCAGTCATTGCTAAACCAGTTAATAATGAAATTTTATATCTCAGTTCAGTTAAGCAAATAAAAACTGGAATGAAACTCGGTAATAACTTACAGAAATACTAATAAAATAGTCGGCAGGAGGTGCCACGAGGGTTCCATAGTCGTCTTCACCAATTTATAGAGACCCATGCTTTATCCCAATTTTGAGTGAAGTTGGCGGTGAACGGTGTTTTATACAGGTCTAGTTATGATGGCCAAATTATTTTTTGTTTTCCGGTTTTCAAAGGAAAAGCGGTAATAAGTCGTAATCACGATGCGTGTCGTAGAGTGTTAGGATTCTTTGAAGACGGATATAATAAGAGGAGTGTTGATAATCTTATTAAAAAAAAGTAATAAAAAAATATCAAATATCGCCAAACAAGTTCTGCTTTAGATTTTCCAAGTTTATCACTACTGACATTGAGATGGACAGTAGCAAATATTATTTATTTCTTTATTTAATCCTTATTGAACAAAAATGAAAATTTGAGTACAAAAGGTGAACTTAATGCCTAATTTCATTATCTACCAGCTAAGTTAAGTTCGGGTAACATTATCATTAAAAAACTGTTTGTGTGTCGTAGTAAAAATAAGAATTATTAAATAGTTATAAATACTATTCTGGCATTGACGTTTTTAAAAGAAAATTGACTCAATTTGCCATAAATTGTGAAAAAAATTATGCTCCTGCCTTGATCCGTACTTTGATTGCGATTAAGCTGTATTTAACTCTAATAATTTTACATTATTTATTTATTTTTACCAGTTAATACCTAAACACCTGCTAAATAAAAGCAGAGCACCCTGTGTGTAAAATTTCGTCATTTTGACATCATCGGCACCACAACTGCGACCCTTATGGCCGAACCCTATATTCAAACAGCGGATAGATAGGCTTACTTCGGATTAAAATTTGACACATTTTGTATGGGCAAGTGTCAAATTTTAATCCGAAGTAAGCCTTATCTGTCCGCGGATTGAATATAGGGTTTGGCCGTTAGTCATAAACATGAGTAAACATAATGAAAACACTCATTAAATAAGAAGTAAGAAAATTCAGTACAGCTGGTTATGGCCTAACCCTATATTCAAACCGCGGACAGATAGGCTTACTTCAGATTAAAATTTGACACATTTTGTATGAGAAGATGTCAAATTTTAACCCGAAGTAAGCCTTATCTGTCCGCGGTTTGAATATAGGGTTTGGCCATAAGTTACCATTCATGTAATGTCATCAAAAATAATAATACAATACATTTTTGAACAGATATTTGTTGTTGATATTTGTTGTCCTTCTAGATATAATTGGGAATTTTAATGACTTTATTCACAGCTTCAATCAAAAGCTGATTCATGCAACAAATAGTTGAAAAAAAAACTTTTGAATACCTATAGAAATAACCAAAATATAAGCCAACAAAGATTTGTTCCTTTCTCTTTCTAGCAAAACAGAATTATTACATGGAGTTTATAGTCCACTGGTTACATGACGTCACAGTGCATATCGGATCTCTTTGTCGCTGTCTAATGAGCTGTTTAAAATGCTTGTATCATCCGTATTTCAAAGCCGATTTTATTTTTAATTTTACTTTTGGTGATCTCTTGAACAGTATTTTTATACTTTGATGAGAAATGTAATTAAAAAAACACATGCATATTCCCTATTATTCACTAGCGCATTAACATTTATGAAAACTTTATTGTAAAATACCTAAACATTTCACTGAGTAGAAAACTAGTAAAGAATTTTCTTAGTTTCGATTTTTCGCTAAAATTGCCCTCGTGCAGTATAAAGGAAATACTGAAGCTTTCACAAAAGGCTTACAAACAAATTGATGGCTTTGTTGTCTGTCCCAAGGCGTTTCAGTCAGTTCCAATAAATCGTCAAGTGTGAGCCGGCTGAGCTTGAATGTACAACAATTTTATACGTTACCGTAATGTATAAAAGATAAATAAATTATGACATAAAATAAATACATAATTTTTGTCGAATTTTATCGTAAAAGATCTTTTATTTTGTCTAATTATAAACACTAACACTAACCGACTAACTAACTAAGTTTGTAGTATTAAGAAAGCAAATATCTATAAGTCTCAGATCACGCTTACGATCTGCGGGCCTAGTATGGCTGCGTCTATATCGCGCGTCAAATGTGGATAAAACATCCGTCACTTTCGTACTTATTTACTTGTCAGAAGGTGACAGATGCCTTATTGAAACTTTATCATGTGATAAACGCAGCCATATTAGGGCCCCAGGTGGCCTGTGTGCTCGTTTGCCTTCTCTATGCCATAAAAAAAAACTAACTAAGACAATTAACTAGTTTCTTTTTGAAACTTGCGTATAAAAAAACATCACTAAGAATCGACGTAACATTCTTTATCATAAATAAGAACCAGCTAGATAGTAAGTTTGCACGGTGTGAGGTACGGACTGAAAACCAGCACGGGTAGCACAAGTTGTATTTTGTCACTTGTCGCTCAGTGCGTCTCTATCGTTATTGACTTGATAGAAAGGGAGATCCGAGCGACAACTATGTCGCGGGCAACTTGTGCTAGCCGTGCAGCGCTGTGAGAGTGCGATCCTGTCAGAGCGCGCCTACAGCAAACGCTGAGTCCGATCCATTGCCACATATTAGCGGCCTTTACACGTAAAGTTCGGACCGCGGGAAACGCCACGCACCGTTCTAATCTTCTTTCCGAACCGTACATTTTTTACTATTTTACTATTACAGTTGCATTTACACGTACGGTTCGGAACGAAGATTGGAATGGCGCGTGGCGTTTCCCGCGGTCCGAACTTTACGTGTGGATGCCGCTAATCTGTCTCTTGTCGTCGTGCGTGCGTTTATTTTTTGTTCTGTGTTAGCTTTATTTCATTACTACCTAAAGTCTATTAGTTAAGTTAAGTTAAGTTTTGTGTACTATTTTTTGAGTGGCAATAAATGTATTTATATTCTATTCTAACTAAAGCTGAGTGCGGCTTATAGAATTGAAAGAAATATAATAATTTGCATGCTTATGACAATGTGTTTTTGATGACTATAAAGCTGATATGATACTGGAGACGGATGGCAGCCATAGAAACTTAACGAGTTCTGAAAAAGTAGAAAAAAAACGATTAATAATAGACACACTATACTTCAAGACAGCATTCATCAATAGCAAACAGGCTTAACATCACGTTAAATGCACTTAAGAAACTCAAAAACATTTCAAACAAGGAACTCTGATAAAAGTACCGGTTACATCTGGGATTCGAACCGACGCCTTGTAAGCAAACACTCCTACATGACACGCGTCAATATTTGATAACTTGAACACAAAGGGCGGCTGCTAAAAGTACGTAACCGAGAAAACAGCTTTTTTGGGGTTTCGCGACCGAACGCGAGGGAATCCATTTAACTTTTCAAATTGGTATCAGATTTAATGAATGTCAGGATTCGTTGTGTAATTTAGTTACGTAGTAATTTATCGTTAAAAGTAAATTTAATTATTAAATAGGATTCATTCATTCTTTCAAAATTATTTATTAAAAAGATAAAGTTAGTTAGTAATTAAACAAATTTTTGCTAAAGTTATTTCACTTAGCTATGCGTTTACATGCTTTCTTTACTGTACAGCTGTTTAGTGATTGGTGCTTCAGATTTATAACTAACCTATTTGAAACAGTTTTTCCTGAATAGTACGTTTTTGTCTTCAAATCTATACTATATTATACTTACGACGATTTTTTGTGATGAGAGCTTGTACATACGGTTTTATTTTTTAATGATTTTATTTTTTATTTTTTAGTAAATTATGAATGATAAAATGATAAACTGATAAATGATAAAATGTTTATTATTTTCTTTCTTACATACCTACAGACAGGGTTGAAGTCTCCTTTTAAGTATAACAAATACCTGTATCAGGAGACCCCGCTCTCCCATGAACAGTAAACGACTTCTATGCAAAGTCACGGGCAATAGTTAGTATTTGGCATAAAAATTTACAGAAGTCACTTATTTTTATTGCTCCATAAAACAAAAGTACCCCAATTTGACTTGTCAAATTAATTGAAACGGGGCCTTGTTAAAACCTATAAACTCTAATTCCACAAATTAATTCGCAAAACAAGAAGTGCCCTAACATAAACAAAATTTCAAGCTTAATGCATCCACTTAAATTGCTTACATAAATAACTTAAGCCCACCACCCTTTTTAATTTACAAAATGGGGGTTCATAAAAAATTCCTTGCTACTAAAATCGAAACGTAAAAAACTTGGCCAAGTTTGTCTTATCTTGATTGCGAGGGGATCCGTATCAATTTATTTTAAAAGGTGATCTGCATAAATAAAAGTTGCAAAGTATACTTTTAATGCTTGAAACCTACGTTGAACGACAGTTAACTGAGTACGCCATTTTTTTTAAATTGTGTTTCTGTCAGACATTGAGTAAAGCTAAATATTAGTGTAAAGCAAAATAATAGGACATTTTGGAAATGTAAACTTTTAGGCTCGAGTTCATACATACATACATACATATGTGTATGTATGTATGTAAATAATATCAGTGAATGTGGCTTAGGAATCTTTTGTTGTATAACCCAGTCTATTCGGTAAATGAGTATATGGAACTTGACTTATAAATAAGATTGACTTTTAAATTTTTGAATGTACTCTATATTTGTGTTGAGTTTTACTATTATTATTTAATTCTATTTCTGACGACCTCAGTGTAACTGCATATAATTTGACATATCATGTAATTTGTACTGTGTTATATTGAGTAATAAAATCTGAATCTGAGGCACAAAGCTATATAAAAATATATAACGTAACACAGTGGGCGTTTGACCCTTGTAAATTTAGCTCAAAACATCAAATTTCAACAATATCGGTGCCGGAACCCTAAAAAAGTAAGTACGCATCAAGATAAAGTATTCTCCAATCAAGATGGCCCCAGGGACGCCACGTGGGGTGAAATCTTGTGCGCGTAAAACATGATCTTTATTATTTGGCTTTAGCTAACATAAGGTGAGGGTGCCAGAGTTAATATTGAATGGAAGAGCCATGTATAGTTGAGCGTAGTTGAAAGCTGCGTATGGAGTTTTTTTTGCCAATAGCTCGGTACAAACATATCGACAATTTAAGTAATGATCGACATGATTATGATCACGATTTAAAAAAAAACTTGTGATAAAGCAGCCGTTGTTTTTTTTTTACAGTATTTTCATCGTGAATATTTATATTTTTGTGCTTTTTAACTTGTTCCAACGTAGTTGCATTTACATAAAATTAATCTTCTTCTTTACATAGTATAAAACAAAGTCGCTTCCGCCGTCTGTATGCTTAGATCTTCTAAACTGCGCAACGGATTTTAATGCGGTTTGCATCAATAGGTAGAGTTATTTAAGAGATTTTTTTTTTATGGATAATAAATTCTGGTTTATGAACGAGCGTTACAGAAAACTCACATAAACTGAAGCGAAGCGAGGGCGGTCGCAAGTGATTCTAATAAAACAAAAACGAGATATAGTCAAATTTGGAAAAAAAAAATTGGTGCATATTTTTAACATGCACATAAGAATTAACTCATTTTTCATCTTTGATTATTTATAACATATATTTTCTTAAATTGCTCATGCACTTCCATACCTTTATATCCAAGTTGGTATACCCAACCACATATCGTTCCCTAAGCCATAATCTCATGGGATCTTTTACCAGTTTCGTTATGACGCGGGCGAACAGGCCATTATTGTGAATAAGAACGAACAGGTTCATGAATGAACAATTTAGCACTTGGCTCTTTTTTACGTGCAAGCTCAGAGCGGCCGTTAAGTTGACTGCGTTTGGGATGGTACCTGGTGGTTCTTTTTAAGACGAAGTAAATTATTAATGGCTATTTGATGGTGCATTTTAGTATCACGGAAATGGTATTTATTTAGAAATTACTTCTAGTACGTCTTATATGGCATACCATATTGAAACTTCATCGTAATCTAATATATAAAAAAAGAAACTGACTGGCTGATTGATTGATCAACGCACAGGCAAAACCACTGAACCTAGGAACTTTAAAATTGGGAGGGAATGCTCCTTGAATCCCTTCCTACAATCCCTTCCTACCTGATATTTGATAAATATACTATGTAAGAAATGTAGGTAAGTTAAAAACATTGTTCTACAGGGTGTTCGGCAGAAGGTTCGACAAACTTCAGGGACTAACTCTGTAGGTCATACTCATCAACTTTAACTATGGAACCAACATCCAAATCGCGAAAAAAAAACAGCTACTCCATAAAAACTTTGAGAGCTAAACAGGCGAAATGTATGGAACGGCTGTTTTTTTTTTCGCGATTTGGATGTTGGTCCCATAATAAAAGTTGATCAGCCTACAGAGTTAGTCCCTGAAGTTTGTCGAACCTTCCGCCGAACACCCTGTAGAACAATGTTTTTAACTTACCTACATTTCTTACATAGTATATTTATCAAATATCAAATATTGCCTGTGTTATAATAAATTAAGCTTTTTTTCTTAAAGACGAGCGTTTCCCTTTTAAGAGAAAATTATTTTATTTTCAGATCACCACACATCTTGAAAACGAACTAAAAAGGTAAGTTCAGGCCATCTTTATGTATAAGATTGATGTAAAAGGATTTTCACTTACCCCCTTACCCCACAACAATGTTATAAAACCCAAAACGACTCGATTTACTCGGATACCAAATTTATTGAGATATGAGGCTATACGTAACGCCTGGGTCCCAAAACCGTACAGTGCCTTAATAAATAAACATGAATATAGTTGACCGAATCTATTCGGGCCGCGCAATAAAATATGATAAGTAAATTTATTCGCGAAAATTGTCCATCGTCAGAAATCGTCATAAAAATGAGTATCACGGAGGAAAAAAGGCAAGCAAGCAGTATTGGGTTTGGATGTGATCCAATAACAGGAGTCCGAGCGAAGCCCGCTCAGCCGAAACCAATTTTATATTAGACGTAACTGCTATTAGAGTAATGGTGAATCCGCTACTTGTTTGCGAAAGTTGGGAGTTAGGCAACTTTGGTGCCGCGCCGCGGGGAATCTCACAATTTCGGTGATCGGTCGGATTGCTCCGATTTTTCAATCTTGACCAATATTTTTCTAGCGTCTATCTAATTCAATGGAGAATATTATTGCGCGGTCGTACCTAAAGTAAGTGGTTTTGTCAGAGCGGTTTCAGTTCTTTACTTCTCGATCTTGATCTTCGATTACCGCTAAGAGCAAATATTTTATTTGACATTAATGTGTAATGAGAAGTGTTTGTTCCTGAGTTTTGGGTATTTTGTATGTATCTAAAAGTTTGTATTTATCTATGTATGTTTATCTTTATACAAGCATATTGTTGTATAAGCCCATAGTACAAGCTTAAAGCTTAGTTTGTAACTAGGTCAATCAGTGTAAGATTTTCCTCAGATATTGTTTATTTAAAGGTATTATTTTATTAAATCACCTATTTATACACCTACTCTTACAACGCTATCATGGTCATATTTTAACCCTTAAATTACAATGATTAATGATTAATACTTTTATTTTCTTGAGTCATATATTAAAGTAAACCTATTCCCATCGTTGCTTCTAATTTTAGTATGACAGGTTTGTCGAAATCAATCCGGCGATTTTTAGTCCAGTCAACTCCAGTGGCAAAAGGTAGCTGAACTTTTATAAATCTTTTTGATAAATGTTTTTTATTTAATCTGTCACTTCCGTTCATTGTACAGAAATAGCTCTGCAGCACGTTTCAAGAAAAACTTTGCTACACAGCCTGTGTCTGTGACGCGCTTCACTTGTATAACAATGGAAATAAATCCAGTGAAATTGGCTTGATACAGTTTTATCGAATGGATAGGTATTTAAAGTTTTTTTTATTGTTAAACTCATGTTTGACAGTGCTGATAAAGTTATCACGTCAATAAAGCGACGTTTAATGCGTATGTAGTGTGTAGGAAGGTTAGGAAAATTGATAAATATGTCGTTTTATCATATATCGATAACAGAAATGGATAATATAATGAACCGATGCCACCATAATTGTCAGACGTCAACAGTGATATTTTGTCGACTATCTCGAGATAAAAACTGTTTATTGCTTCGATAAAAGTTGCCATAATAGGCTCGCTGCCTATTTATTATGTAGATTAACGATAATATAACGAAGATTGCGGAGGGTTAGCGAACACAAGGAGGAAAACTCCTCAGGTATCTTCAGACATTTAAGTTTTGTCTTATCACTTTATCTTTTGAGTGTGATAGAACAAAAGAATAAGCTGTCTCTTTAAAGCACGTGACATAATTGAACAGGGAAAAACTAGTTTTGATACTTTATACTTGTTGTGGTCATTATCTTACCATGCTAAAATGCCAATGCACAATTTAGTAATTAAGAGAAATATTAACGAGTGTTTTATAAATAAATAGTACAAAATCTGATCTTATAAGCACACCTAGCTGCATATAATTCCAACGACGGTTCAAAATCTTATAGTCAATGTAAACTTTAGTGAAAACTGGCTTAAATATGTTCAAGCCAATTAGAGACCAAAAGATAAAGTGTTTTATTTACCGGGGCAACACAAATGCCCTGAACTATACAAGAAAAACTAGCTTAATTGAAATAGTTCTAAGGTAAGTAAGTAAGTAAGTTAGTAAACTCTTTATTGCACAAACCGAAATTGTTTTACAAAAGACATTTATATTAAAATAAAGTATGTACAAAAGTTAACTCATCCCTTAGTTAGGTTGCATAATGATATCAACTCTTAAAGAAGTGATTATATCGGGGGTGGTTATCAATTGATTAGTTATTTAATCCTTTATCGCGTGACAAAATGTCGATAAACCATCCGTCACTTTCTGACACTTGTATAAATACGAGAGTGACGGATGCTTTATCCACATTTTGTCACTCGATAAAAGCAAGCATACTAGGCCCGCTGAAGTTGGATTCTATATAATTCTACAATATGTTTATCGAAACTTTCCAAAATATCCGCATCCAGTCGAAAAAACTACAAGTCCATTTAAATTAGAGCCCCGCCCAGTAGGGTCTGTCCGTCGTTAGTACCGTTTATAGTACAACGGTGCCGTGAATTATGTGGACCCGGGACCCACATAATGTGGTCTGCTGATAATGATCTTCGTTCTACTATTGTATGCAAATGACGTTTCGTGGTTATGTTACACTGTTGCTTGGGTTTTAATGACTCGTGAGTTTAAAAAAAAATGCCTTTTACCAAGGAATTGAGATTCGTTTTTTTTATAATTTCGAAGATTTTGACTAAATGACACATAGCATAATTATATTCATACTTAGTCCGAGGTAGTTCACTGTGTAGTACTCGCCTTATCTTGCTCATAACGTCGCGATTTTTAAAGTCTAGATAAAAAAAAAAAAAGTAGCTAGCAACTCTATTCACCAATGTCATTAAGTTTAGAGCTAAGTAAACAGAGAGTAAATAATAAAAAACTAACATCATAATGTTTAAGTTGGGGGGGAGGGAAGCTCCTACCTCGGACTAAGTACTTCATATAATTAGGATAGAACTTCACTTCAGGTAAGTTCGTTTAATCCTACAATTAGTCTTCATTTCTTAATTAGGAGTGTAGGTACTATTATGGTAAAGGAGCTCCCGTCTCGTGGTCCGACTGCTTGGTCCAACTGACCAAAATTAGTATCATAAACATGAGGTAGGTTTAGGTTATGTTAGTTCTTCAGCTGGCCCGGAGGGCCCATCGACCCAGAAATAGGAGCTCCGCGATAGCGCAGCTCCGTCGAGCCTGTTAATTTGATATTCAAATGGAAATTGGAGCGCCAAACGTAGCTGTAAAATAGGGAATATTCATAACTTTTTACAGCTTCAATAAAAGCTTTTTCATGTGACAAACACTTGACAAAAATCATTTTTTAAATAGCCATACAAATAACCATATAAGCTTTTTCATGTGACAAACAGTTGTCAAAAATCATCTTTTGAATAGCCATAAAATTAACCAAAATATTGGCCAACAACGATTAATTCCTATCTCTTTCTAGTAAAACAGAATTAAACATGGAGTTTATATGGCCGACCTGTTACATGACGTCACAGTGCACATCGGATCTGTTTGTCTATTCGCTGTCTAATTAGCAGTTTAAAATGCTTATATATCATCCGCATTTCTTTTTTAATTTTAATTTTACTTTTGGTGATCTCTTTTATGGTATTTTCATATTTTGTTTATTAGAACCAGTAAGAAGATAAGGGTTATTCATTTGTTATGCAACAAATTAATTTAGGACCGTATGAAATTTGAATTAAGAGTGAAGTGTCCATTACTGGTGCCTGTCAGCTAAAAGTGTGCATCATTGGTGCCGTCACACTAATGAGATTTAAAAAAATCAAGCATTTTCCCTATTTAGTACTTTACCGCAAAATCGTAATAAAGTGAAGTTTGAATTTTTAATATCAATAGTTGCGACAGAGTTCTAAAATGAATAGGCTGATCCTGAGTTTAGTATTACTATGTATATCGTCCTAAGGCCCAACGAAAAATTCAGCATGTAGTCACTACGGCCCGTAGTCCTACCAGTAGTACTGTTGTTTTATAGTCATTCAGACCCAAGTACTTAGAAGACAAAATGGCGGTTTTTCTATTAAGTCCTACTGGTAGGACCGTGGTACGCTATTGGCGGGTTTTCTATTAAGTCCTACTGCTAGGACCGTGGTCCGCTATGACTACACTACTGTCGAAGGAGCTGGGTCTGAATGACAAAGACTTTAGTGAATAAGTACTATGGGTAAGTCCTTGGGCCTTTAAGGTTTTTTACATTATTAACATATTTTTTACCAGACTGCCGAAGGAAGAGGGTAATGTGTTTAACAGCCTTTATAATGTAGATATGTTTGTTCCTTTGTGGCGCTCTAGAAACTAAACACTTGGACCGATTTTGATGATTCTTATGGCGATTGATTAGTCTTAATCTTGTGTCACTAACGATATAACAGTAATTAAAATTCAATATGGCGGCAACTTGACGCCATATTGTAAAAAAAGAAAAAATTAAGTCGACAAACTATGACAAATCGGGTATCGTTAAATAGGTATTTAAAAATCATCTCTAGGTTTATTTCATCATTTTTCATTTTGAACGGTCATTTAGGATTTATATCGATAGTTTGGATAGCAACAACAACAGTCGGGTTTTTTAAAGCTTGCTTTTTGTTGTTATTTTAATATTGTTTGTTAATTTTTGTTATTTCTTCATTTCACTGTTCTATTGCCTACGTTGTTCATGATATCTACAGGGGGTTTGGAAAATTACTGCTATGACTCGCCGCGGCATTTTGTTGAGTGCTTCCTTTTTTGTAATTTTATACGCATAGCTATGTAGGTTATTGTTTTAACAGTGCTTTAATTTTTTTTTATTGTATGTGTCTTACAAATTATGCGTGTAACACAATTAAATTATTTTTTGTTGACAAAAAAATTCGCCTTGCTTGGAAAGTTATTGTCAACTTTCTTTTCTTCTTTGAAAATACGTTAGGAAAATTAATTCTTAATGCAAGTATATTCTGTAAAAGTTAATTTCCACGTTTTAGTATAAAAACCGTGTTTGCATGTTGGACGTACAACAAAGCCGTTTTCCCGCCTTTTCTATGTAATAGCTACAATATTTCCGCATAATTTGCTTTAGCATTTTACTTACTTGACTTTGAAAAGACTTGGTCTTTGTTATTTTTTACAGAAAAATGCTTAGTGAAATGGCAATTTAGAAGCGGATTTAATAATTTTAAAAGCATTTGTGCAAAGTGAAGCATTTAACATTGCAAAGGGGTATTTTGTGCCTGTAAGATTATGTTAATCTAGGTCATTTAAAATTACTTAATGTAAATAACTACTTCAAAGTACAAGTACGACCGTTATATTTAAATGTTTTAATAATACTTATCACTTCACAACTCTCACTTTCTTAAACACTGCGCGTGTTTTATGAATTAATAACTAAATAATAAAAAATACCTATTAGATCCTGTTGAGTTTAAACTTTTTGAAATTTGTAATTATGAAACAGAAATAACACAATTTACAAAAATTACAGCACATGGAAAGAAAAAGAGCTCATTTAGCGAAAAGAAACTTTAAATAGCGTCGGTGACACTGAAATACCGCGTAACTAACAAATTCAATAAATTCCAAAATGCACCTTACTGACTAACATTCTGAGGTGTATTTTGCACCTTATTTAATTTGTTACTTATGCGGTATTGCTGTATCACCGACGATAGAGGTATTAAAACTTTTTTCGACAACTCTATAAAATTTTAGAACACTGAATAATGACGTTTTTTAAACCCTGTTTTAAAGCACCCTTTGTAGCGAACAGAACTAATAATATAGTTAACATGGCCATAGACAAAAGTCGGCAATGGCGTCTGTTTTAACGGCATATTTTATTCTGCTTGAAAAAGCAAAACTTTCTGCGATAAATCTCGGATTCATGCTCCCTCGACACTCTGAAACTGTCGTTTGCACATCGTAATAAAAACATTAAATAAAGTAAAACTGGGTTTTAATGAACTCTCACTTAAGTGCTATGAAGATTTACTGGGAAAATAAAATGTGGGAGCCGAGTTATGTGCGTTGGAATTTGTTCTCTGGAACAAAAGTATTTAATTAATGGTTGAATTATTTTACTCGCTGTACGGCAAACTAAATTTGGCAAGAGTTTTAGATGGGGTCAATGACCGTTTTTATTTGTGTTCCGGGGCGGAGGTAAGACAAATGGTGAAATCACTTGCATAGAAGTATTCTATCTAAGTCCAAAGGTCTGGCAACGTATTACTGCCCTGCTAAGACGAATTTCAGTATCTCATACAAAACTCCTGTAGCAAATGCAAACTTATTATTAACGAGAGAGGATTGAATTTCTTTGGTTATTGAGTGTGAGATACTGCCTATTGGCTTATAAGGAGATCTCAAACTTCACTGCCTGTCAGGGCCTCTATATTGTATTGGGTAAAACCATATTGCCTTCAACTTGTATTAGTATGTCCAAAATTACGATAGCTCACGATGCTAAGATGACAATCGTAAGATTGCATAATCTTTGGATTTAAAATAAATAAATAAACGTCAGGGGATAATCTAAGACAAATTAACCTAGTCCCAAACTAAGCTCTACGCTTGTACTAATGGGTACTAGACAACGATTAAAAGAGAAAAAAATAAATGATGTAGTATAATCTGTAGTACAATCTGAATGATGTATTATCTGTGGTCGCAGGCTATGCGCTCCTTCCTATCTTGACAGCCGAAGAGTCAACGTCGTATTTAAGTACATAAAATGTACTTGAAAAATAACCGAATGTAACAATGAATAAACCCCTGAAGACCCAAACCCATCTTTTATTAATAAGTTTATTACATTATATCCTTATATAGAGAAATAAATGCTTAAATACATATAGAAACCAAAACTCAGAAATAAATAATCGTGCTCATCATACAAATATTTGCCTATACCGGGAATCGAACCCGGGACCGCTAGCTTCGTAGGCAGGATCACTACCAACTAGGCTAACGCGTCGTCAAATTTAAATGCCAAATGTCAATTTGCTTGAGTTTCCACTTAATCATCAGGTGGCATATTTTGCTCGTTTTCACCAAGCCATAACAAAAAAAAGTGTATCTCCAACTATTTCCCCTTTCTCGTAAGTTAAGTGAGCTCGTAAAGGCTTACTAGCCCCGTGGGCGCTTTCGCGGCAATTTTAAACGACACCATCCTTCTTGGCCGTCGTCGAATTGTATTGTTGCTTAAGTGAGGTTATCTGGGCTATTTACGGTTATTGGTTTTATTAGTAAAAGGCTAAACGTAAAGGCTCTCTGTTGATTTAAAAGAATGGACGCATTTTTATTGGATTTGTAGATTGACTGTCACATCGGGATCGCCAACAAGGTAGGAAGATTATAGGCACTGCGAGGCCCTACTTTGAAAATCGAAGTTTGAAGTTACGTTTGAGTTAGTCACTTGTCGTTCGAGACTAAATCGTGGGAAAGGGATGGAGCTAACGTAACTTCGAACTTTGATTTTCAAAGTAGGGCCCCTGGTCCCACCGCTGACGATAAGCGGGAAGCGAGTACAGCCTGTGATCAACTATTAATATTTTTGTCTCTTTTATTGACACGTGATCTATATTTTTTGTTTCGACAAACTAGTGGAAAGAGTCGCCGGCAGTGTGAACAGCCAGCGACTATTAATAAACGTGTCTCTTTTATTGACACGGGATCTACAGGGTGTCCCATAATTGACACGTAACCCTGACACCGGAGATAGACCACCCCTAGACCTACAAAACCAGCCTAATTTTTTTTTCTTATTATTTTTTGTTTTGGTAATAATTTTCATACGAAACTAATTATCATTATTGGCAATATCTCGAAAACCGTGCAACTTTTACTGAGGTCATGTTAGGCTGGTTTGGTAGGTCTAGGGGTGGGCTATCTCCGGTGTCAGGGTTACGTGTCAATTATGGGACACCCTGTATATCTTTTGTTCGCTTTTTGAGAGAGAAAATAGTCGATAGCTAATCGCTTCCTCACCCTTGGTGGGACCAGTGCCATAGGATAGAGAGATCTCTCTCCGGGTGAGTGTTATGCCTGGAGACCAAAGCCTAATTGGGATGAAATTGGAAATTCTTAACTTCGTTAGCGCTTTGTAGCGCACTGTCACATTTAGGGTTATCTGCCGTTTCGCCAAACGTTTCCCAAACTGATTAATTTCCCAACTGTTTCATTTGGGCAAATGCTTTTCTTCTAAAACTGTAAATAATTCAGGATTTTTTTAAAACTAACCTATCCTAACCTATAGGGTTCTACTTGATGATCCTAAAATAAATCCTGAAATATTTACAGTTTTGGAAAAAAAAGCGTTTATTTATTTATTTACTTATTTATTTATTTTATTTGGGACATCAACAGCGATACAATGAATCAGATACTTAAGATAAGGATACATTTGAGTAAGCCAATAATAGATGACCACAAGAAATGCAAAAAAATATAAGATAAAGTTATTACATTTACTTAAACATAAACGAGTGTGTGCGTGAATGTGTGTGTGTGTGTGTGTGTGTGTGTGTGTGTGTGTGTGTGTGTGCGTGTGTGTGCGCGCGCGCGCGCTTGCGTGCGTGCGTGTGGTGTGTGTGTGTGTGTGAATGAAAATGTTGGGAAATGAATCAGTTTGGTAAACGTTGTTTGGCGAAATGAAACGACACCCACATTTATTTTGCTTTCTGACGCTAGTGACGCTGCCGAGTTGGTTGATATAAGTTGTCGCTAGATGTCATTAGGTCACCACAGATTGATTGGCTCTCACAAAAAACGGCCACAATGGCCTGAGATCAAAAAAATTGCAAACAGGGCTTATATTGACCGAGTAGAAGTGTTAATTTCTTTTTCTCAAAAATGTCCGGAAATGTTGATATTACTACTATCTACATATTGAGATGCGAAGTACATAGTTTACTGATAGTTCTCGAATTAAAAGCCCGCAATGTTGCATACAAATTCCATTACTAGCTTGTAACTTTTTAAAAAGTGAAAAGGGCCATAGTAAAATGAGGGCACAATTCTTATACATCTAAATTTTATTCGAAACATAACTTTTTTATCAGTGTCTGGAAGAGAGCTTTATAAGGTATGTTGGGGTAAGAGCGGACTAAATTTCGACACTTTGGTAAGCCTTCAAAGTTTAATTTTTTTCTTAGCATTGCCAACGATTCGTTGAATTATTATATTTCGTTATAAATAAGTATGATATATTTTTTCAATACATATTTTTGATTTCTTCGTATAAGCAACCGAGTTTGTTTAATTTATGTCCGAAATCAGTGTTTGTGTTATTTTTTTCCCGGGAAACAACGGACGTTCTCGGGGTAACATCGGACTATGTTCTAAAATGAACCGTGAACAGTTTACGCGTATGGTTCATAAATATTTTTATCCGCACTTTCCCTGTTCGCGCTACAAACTCACAATTTTCTCAAATACTGCAAAAATAAGCCAGAAAAACTAAATTGAATTTTTACCACGTCCGATATTTCCCATGTCAAAATTGTATGAGAATTGCTGCATTTTCCCATACAAGTTGGAATACGTCCGATTTTAACCCGAAAGGAAAAGATCGGATTAAATCGTACACGCTAATCTAACCGTTATTCGTGGTTCTAACATACAACGAACACGTATTTTAATAATAATATGTACAAAAAATACACAAAAACAGGTTAAACTTACTTGGTTGTCGAAATACGCGGCCACGGGAAAGTTCGGATTTCACGACCACTCAGAATAAAATTCCGTTTCGACGTCTCTCACTCTTACATGCGACCTGTACCTTTAAAACCACGCGGCTGCCTAAGGTGTGGGGCGCAACAAGATATCCTAGGCAGGTGTGTTGCCAGAAATCGAAAATCTTTGTTAGTTTAGTAGTAATTTGAATTATCCGGTCTTGACCCGATCCGATCTTACCCCAACATACCTTAGCTTGTGTTTTTTTTTAAAACAAAGCTTGCGTTTTTCCTGGTCATAAACAAAAAGGCGGTAAAGCGTGATGGTTTTTCACGTGAAGTTTCTGTTTGTATGCAATTCAAAAAATTAGTTCAAGCGATGAAGATTTTACTCTAACACAATTTTTTTCTTGCGATTTTTGAGAAAAGCACTATATTTGCCTTGGCAGGAACAGCAATTGCCTACTTCCCTGCCTAGGCAATAATGTACTATTTCTATTGTAAACGTGGTATCGTTTTTTTGGACAGGGCGATATAAATATAAACACACTTGGTTGTAGAATTTATTGGTCATTGGTTAAAAATATAGGATCACTAATAACAAGAACATAGCCTTTATTCTTCCTGAGGCTCTACTTTGAAATCCGTAATTCGAACTTCGTCTGTTGCTATCCCTTTTGCTCTCGACGCGTCACTAATTCGCAAGAAAGTGACGGGTCGATCCGAAGTTCGAATTACTGATTTCAAAGTAGAGCTCCTGTTCTCTGATAATTTAATAGTAAAGAAGTCAGAATATTCAATATTTTGTTATTCCACATGTGTTTATCATTAAACTAGTTTTGTTTGTAAACTAAGCATTTGTACCATACTATTGTATTGACATTGAATTTTCATTTTTTTTTAACCTGATGACCTTTTTTTGTCCAAAGTGGGTTTACGATTGACCTCAGTCCTACCTAATGTTAATTGATGACGAGGTTCGAGGCTGGCACACGCTTACCTAGAAAAAAGCCTATTCACTCTTGCCTTGAATTAACTCTTGGTTTAAATTGACGTCCTATATCTGTCATACATAATTACAAGAAAAACTCATAAGTGTAAAGTTTAAACAAGATTAAACTTCCATCAAAACACCATTTAAATCACTTTGCACATGATGGCAGAAAAAGTACGGTTTTTGACAGAGGCAGTTTGTCACAGTTTTGACACTTCATCAAATGAAGCTTATATGACCTGTCAGTCATCTAATTATAATAAGGGTGCCTTTTACCAGTCAACAAGCTCTGATTACACGCCTCTAACAGCAATAACTTTCATGGTTCAGCGCAGTATTTGATGTAAATGGTGTGGAATTGAGTAGTTTAATAACGCGTCATTACCTACGTACCGCATTAATAACAATTTCTCAAGAGAATTGGGTAAAGGTTTGATTGTATCTTATAATAGGTTTGGGAATTATATGGGTGTGTATCTTAAGGATTTTTGTAGGTGCGTTTTTAGCTTTCAAGAAAAAAATGTAGGTAATTCACAACAAAAAAGTGAATTAATTATTATTAATTATTTTTTCTTAAAATAAAATCTTTAAATCGCTCTCCTGAACAATTTGCAAAATGTCGCTTCAGTGATTCTTCCTTTTTACTGTCCTAAAATGGAATATATTTTTGTCTCTGGTACATGTATGCTGCATATCATGTACGCTTATTGATTAGGTAGTACTTTTTACGTAAGGTAGGTGTTGTGTTATTTTGTAAACATGTTCTTTGCTTTGTTTTCCGTCTTTCGTTTTTGTGCACAACTTTTGTTAGTTTCTCTATGATTGTTAGGTTGACAGATAGAGGATGCCATTAGGCATTAAGTCCGCCATTTGAGCTTTTTGTTCATGTTATAAAAGGATAAATAAATAAAAAAACACCTTTTTAAGGCAAGGAGAATGCAAATGAGCACTCAGACCACCTGATAAAAGGGATCTGTGACCCATAGACACTCGAATTGTCAAGACTACGTAATCTCAAGATTGCAATCTTAAGACCTCAAACGCGTTGCTAACCCTGAAGACCAAAAATGAAATGACTCTATGATAGAAATTTAACCGGTTGTCTGGTCCCCACACTGGAACACAACAATGCGACTACTGCTGCTTGGCGGTGGGTTTATGGATAAGATGGTGGTAGTGATTTTTATGGACCCTGTTCAAGGTTTTACCACCACTTATCACCATCAGTGGTTCCAAATCCCTCCAGAAACCAAAAAAAAAATTCGCTCTTTCTTTATAATAAGTTATGAAATATATTTAGAAATTGGTAATTAAAAAGCTTTTACGCAACCAAAACTTGCTAATCCACTGAAATATTAACACAAATCCCATAACAAGCCAATATTAATATCTATTGCACTATTTATAACGTGAGAAGCTACACCTCGGTCAGTGAACTGAGAATTTAGCCCTAAACCATAACCAGACGTCAGTCTCCATTATTTACGACCTCCGCCAAATCGATCGGAAACCAAATTCGATACAACCGTAATGGGATCCGAATGCTCCCATTTCCCTCCCAAAACTCGTATCTACCTTAGTCACGTCTTTAGGAAAACGATCATTATGAAGTAGCAGTAAAGATGAATTTAGATCAGATTTAAAAATGCCTTATGAGGTTTCAAGAGTTGTTTAAAATGCGCCCTGTCAAGAAAATACAAGCTTTCAGCTCCACGATTGAATGCAGCGTAGGATATCGTTCTGTAAATCACCCGAATGCAAGAAAGGATTGAAAATTATGAGTAAAGATAGGATGCTTTGGGGGAGACTTTTACAAGAGATAAAGGTTTTATAAACAGTATTTAATGGATATTGTAATTGTTATACTATTCATTAGTCTGGTTGAAATAATGACAATACATTTAAGTGACCGTGCATTTTGCCCCAGCTAAAAATGAATAACCTAATAACTTTATTTCCGTAATAACCTCAAAAACAATGATTAAATTCGCTTCTAAATTTTCAGTTTTCACTGAATTCCATAGAGAATATCACCAAAATTAAACAATAATAGCTTTTGCGGATAAACCCGTTAACAAATCTTGAGTATTAGTCAACACGATGGGATTGTAGACTCCAATTTAACCGGAGTGGGATTTGCGTCAATTTGATACGAATAATCGTGTTTCTAGATTAAATTTCAATAAAGGATTTAAATAATGAATAATGTTTACTGCTTAGAAACGTTAAAGCGTTAGTACCTGACGGTGTTAGCAGCTACAGTGCTATAATGAAAATAGAACGGTTTTAAAATGTCAAGGTCACCATTATAAATCACTTATTGTTTTCACGCATGTCAGATTATTTTTAACTCTTGTTAAAATACGAGGGGTGATCCATAAGTTTTGATAATCGGTTTTAAAAATGGGAAATATATAAATCGTTATATTTTAATTGTAATAAGCGCACTTTCTATATTTCCAAACACCTATTAACGTCATTCAATTGTTTTATTTTACCACTATAAAAATAATTTTCCTTTTGGAGGTCTAAATGGTAAAATTTTGTACCTTCCCTAAGTCATCACCAGCTCGTGATTATTATGTAGTCGTTTTTGAACATTAGTGAATGAGAAGTAGTAGTCGAAAGTTAGGGCTAAATAACGGGGATAGCGGTTATCAGTTCTGATCTTTGGTCGATGAGCAGCACCCTTGTCAATTAAAAGGCTCTGAAGCACAATTCCTGACGCAAATTCAATTTTTTTTTTCTTAATCTTATTTTAAATATTTTCCCATAACTATGATAGAATAATGTTCTATAACTCTCCTAGATTATTTGAACTCAATTGCTAAAAACTAATGTCACATTATTTATTTGTAGGCCTCAATAATCCTGGAAAAGGCCGAAAAAACCACCCCTTGGTTACAGAGCTGGAGATAAAAATACCACTGCAATGATAACTTATTAATCCTTTAAATCATAATGATAAATCAAGGTTTCATTTTTAATAACAATATTTTTTATTAGTGTAAAAGAACTTTCTCCACACCGCTCCAAAGTATTACAAAACGAACTCTTATTTTTGCCGTCTTGTAAAATTGTTCATACAGATGTTTTTTGTTTAGCTGTCGCAGAAAAACAAATGAATAATGTAAAAAAAAAATTTCTCTAATTTAATTTTGATTAGTGCCGTGGTATATTCCACATTAAAAGAATATCATTAAGTGGATGGTTCATACTGATTCTCAAAACTTATTGATCACCCCTCGTATTAAGAATTCTTTGTTGTAAGCGTAGTTAGTTCTTTTTCTATAGCCGTATGGGGTTTGGCCGGTTGGTTTTTATAAATTGTTAAAATGGGCCGGAGATAAAGTGATTTTAAAGGGGAAACTACTGGTTAAAATTTAATACGAAAAATACATTAAAATAACGTTGCATCGATCAATACGGTGATAAATTGTCAAAAAAGTTAAGGTCTCTCTTTCAAAAGAAATATCTGGCACCTTTTTTTTAGGAGAAATAAGGGTCGCTGAGCCATGGCCATCACATATTCACAACGTCACCGTAATATAAAAAAATGCACCCAAACGTCTTCCCCTCAAATTTAATTACAGTCAATAAAAACATCAGTTACGCTCAGAATTATTCAGAAACATAACATCCTATATCACTTACCGCACCTCAACCCTCGTTTTAAATAACTTTACCATATTTATAAAACAATGAAATATTCAAGGGTGACTTTAGGGGTTTGAAAAATAATATTCTTTATGAAATATCTCTCACGTTCAAGCGGCAAGGGAGGTTGATTGAATTTCTGTGCCGCATGATTTAGTGGGTATAAATAAGGGATGTTACTGCCCCCGGACATGACTACTGGGGTTTTTTCGAACGCCACATCAAACAAAAGTGCCTTTGAATTTGTTTTGGTGGCAATGTGATTGTGATGTTCGCTTTTTGCTGTTTCAATTACAGATTGGATTTTATTGCGATTTTTAGATTGGTGTAAAAAACAGCCTGTAGATTTCAAAGCCACTAAAATATTCAATAGGTATAGGTTTGTTTCATTCTAGTTGGTTTAGGTTGGTTGGTTCAAGTATAATTATAAGTGACTAGCTTCTGCCCGCGACTTCGTCCGCGTAGATTTCGTTTATTTTCTCGGGAACTTGTAAAATTTCCGGAATGAAAAGTAGCTGTTGTGTTAATCCAAGGTGTAAGCAAGCTATCACCATTCTCAATTTCACCCAAATCCGTCTAGCCGTTACAGCGTGAAGGAGTAATTAAATAAACGAGCACGCACTCAAAATTTCGCATTTATTATAGTATTAGTAGGATTGTACGAATTGGAAAAAAAAATGTACCTACTTATGTTTTGCCATCAGTATAACTGATGTCATATTGAAAATAAAGCCATGTGAAACATCTTGGCGAAGCCGGTTGACGTCAAATTTATGCCTGTATGTTTAGGAGATGTTCTTGTGTTTTTTAAGGGTTCCGTACAAAATTTAAAAAAACGGAACCCTTATAGGATCCGCCTGTCACAGCCAATTTGCTCCGAAACTACAGGACCGATTGATTTGAAACTTGATGACCGAAACACAGATGTGCAAAGTAAACGATATTTTTTTTTAAATAAGGGTCATTTTCGGGGGACAAATTAGGAAATTAAAAAAAAAGTTTTGCAAACCTTACTGTGTCATATATTAAATGAAAGGGCTCGTTATGAGGATCTCAAATATATTTTTGTTATTATTGTAAAATAAATAGTTTTGATTTAATTCATGAAAGAAGACGAAAATTGACCTTCCCCCTCTAATCTCCGAAACTATACTGAGCCTAAAATTTTGAAGAAAATACAAAATATAGTTCATTGCTTTTACATTACAAGAAAACCTATAAGAATTCGTTTTTTTTTTCAAATAATTACGTACCTCTCTTACGGAACCCTCTCCACGCGAGTTCACGCCTTTTTTGTTTCTTTAGACTCTTCTTCTTTCCCAAAAAAAAGTAGGTATTAAAAGTGACTAACCATTTTTAAACATGAATTATGTACAATTAAATTAATTAAACGGAAAATGTATCCCACCGATGCAATCCTCGCTTCATTTTGCTCGTCGAATGCAATAAACGTGTCCCATTTCCATTCATACGAGGGAATGAGCAAATCTTTGTTCGTGCCATATAATGGGTTTGGGAGATTGTTAGTGGAGTCACGTAGCGTGCACTGGTTAGGTGCACTATTAACTGTTTACAACGATTTTGGATGTAATTATTTATATCATTGAAAATGGAATATTCATTACTAGAAGACGCCCGCGACTTCGTACGCGTAGAATTAGTTTCCCGCTACTCGCCCCATTTTTTCCCGTTGGGGGTCGATTTTCGGAAAATCCTTTCTTAGTGCTCACTTACATCATGAAAGGAACCCCTGTACCAAATTTCAAGTTTCTAGGTACAGTAGTTTCGGCTGTGCGTTGATATGTCAGTCAGTCAGTTTTGCTCATATATTCATGATTTTTAATCGTCTTCAAATAAGGAGGAGGTTCTATGTTTCATTGTATGTATTTTTTTTATGTATGTTTTCCAATTTCTCAGACAATTATGGACCGATTTGATAGAGTATACTTCCGAGGTGGTTTTACTGTCACCAAATCTGAATCTGATGAGGGGATCTGTGAGGAATTAAGGAAACACTTAAATATTATAAATATTATAGCGATTTTAATATTTTTAGGGTTCCGTACCTCAAAAGGAAAAAACGGAACCCTTATAGGATCACTTTGTTGTCCGTCTGTCTGTCCGTCTGTCTGTACAGACAGCAAGACCCCTTATCTCGGGAAAGCGTGGAGGTACTGGAGGTACTCAGGTCTACAGTCCCTTGAAGATGTGAAACAAACAAACTTCTAAGTTGACGTTAAAAAAATATGCGGCCGTTTATACTCCCAAGGGAATCAAAATATATTTATTCGGCGTTTAATCTAGATATATGACCCTTTTCTCGTTTGGTCGAATCCGCCCTAACTTTACATAATTACTACGTCTCGGTACAAACCTAGCGACATCGTTCAGGAATTTTAATAATTAATCGCCTATTTTTAAACACATCGCTTGTGAGTATAGTACCTAAGTGATTTAAATTACGAAATATGGCTGTCACATGCATCAATCATCAATCATAAACTCACGCCTTGATTCTCAGAGTAGGGTAGGCAGAGCCACAGACTCACCAACAACTCCAAAAACTTGTTGATAATTCTGTGACCACATTTTGCACAACCACGCTAAGATGTTATCCAGTGTATTAGTGACAGGTTGCAAACCCATCGCCTAACAGCACTACACAGCCTTCAGTCCCTTAGTCGTCTCTTACGACATCCACGGGAAGACATGGAGTGGCAACATTCTAAACCTGGCACCACACGGCATCATCTTAGAATAAACAGAGTATAGTCAATAATTATGCCTTTACCAAATAAATAAAATAGAGGCCTAGTCACTTAGTTCAATAACTGCCCTAATTATTCTTAGCTTGAGTCACGGCAACCTGCAGTTACCACTTTATTCTCCTATCATCAGCTTGCTTGAAAATTCCATTCACCGTAAAATCCTCTGACACTGCCATAAAACAGATGAATGTGCTAGAATCTTTCCAAACTCGAGGGTAATAAGTTTTTGATGGATCTTCAGGCATGATTGTGTGAGCGTTGTTCTGGCATCTCTGTCGGGGATACATGCCAAGAAGCTTATGATCTTTTGATGTATTAAGGCGTAATGTAATATACGGTTATGGGTTTATTCGATGCCAGTTTTTAATTTTGATGGATGTTTGTGATCGGCTGAAGGCAAGAAAGTTGATAAATATCCGTTAAAATTATTAATTGAATTAAAATACAATTTAAAGACTAGTTATGACTATATTAACTAGTTCTCATGGTTGGCAACGCATTTGTAGTCTTTGGATTGCTGTCTTAAGATTGAAATCTTAAAAGAATGAAAATGTGTATGAGTCATACCATCCACCATCAGGTAGCCTGTGTGCTCGTTTGCCTTCTCTGTCATAAAAAAAACATAAATTATTGCAGGACAAATTAATATGGCGTACGTCAAAGCTCTTAGGCCCTTGATCAAGAGTCTATTATTGCTTAATCCGCTCGCCATATTAATTATGTCTTACTGTACGTACTTATTCCAGCCAAGTAGCTGCACACTTTAGTGCTTTGTCACTTTAACGACATGTTTGAACTGCTGAACTAATATACCAAAGGCGTTAAAGCGACAAGGTACTAAAAGTATGCAGCTACTTGCGATCCCGACTGTACTCCATTGTTTTGACAAGAGTACCGGCCAAAAAAAACATTGGCTACTGTGCCCTCGTACACAATAGCATGCAGCATGCACAATAGAAAATAATGTCATGATAGTTTTGGCACAGCCCGAGCTACGCTATGCCAAAGTTGGTTAGCTTAAAAACAGCCGGATGGCAGACACTAGTTGGAAATCTTTTAATAAGTTTTATCTACCTCTACATCCATATCATAACTTCTCCACAATATGTTCAGAAACGATAAGCAAATGGCCTACATTATGAAAACTGGTCTCTGTGGTTGTATTTTAATGTTATTATTAAAGGACTGCATGTCATTAAAGTATCGGTTATCGATGTGGTTGCATCTTAATATCCATATTAAAGTATCGGTGAATAATACTTGAATGTAAATTTGGAGATACAGGGAAACCATAGATACATGTCAATGTTTCTCACATATTGTAGAAAACTAATGATATGCATGTAGATAAAGTTATGTTTGCCAGAAACATATAATTACGTAGGTATTAAAACACTCGTGTGATCTTATTATGATACAAGTCGAAAGGCAGAAAGAGCAATATTTTGACATAAAAATGTATTTATCTTGGCCCTACCAATTAACGTGTAATAAATGTTACTTCTGGATTTCAAGGTTTCAATTCAATTTAAAATACAGCATTGAAATTGGTTCGGTCAGGTATGTAAACAAACACAAAGACAGACTTTGGCTTTAAATACTTCACACACTATTTTTTTTATGCTGGGAATTAAATAAAAATGCATAAAACTAATGGGTATTAATCGTTGTCGGTCCGACATATTTCAGATTTATAAAAAGTCCTGCAACATTGGAGTCATAACAAGGTATTTCTCTTCATTAAACAATCATCATTATGCTTGGCTCGAGGAGCACGAAATTTTACAAAAACAATTAATGATGGTCGGCTGTGAAAAAACTAAGCCTTTGTATACAGCGTTCTTATTAAAAAAATAAACATATTACTAAGAGGTTTTTTTCCTATTCATTCTAGCCTATTTTAATTTTTGTAGAACTAATCGTGAAATTGACAAACTTATAGACTTGTGTCACTAAAAGATTTATTTGATATTATTATTGATTTTGATTGTATATTAGTCCCCTATTAGCTTTTTGACTAAATTATTTATAATGGATATCTACCTACTCTCAAAAAGTCTTGATTGAGTCGTTTCACGCTTCACCCAGTTTTGTTCACTCTGCCGTTTTAAGATTGCTTTTATGTTTTTTTTATACTTCAAAGTTCAAAGGATCTTGTTTCTTGAATTTTATTAGCTACATAATAATTGCAATTCATTATTACAAAAAGATAGTGAAAGATATCTTAAGTTAATTACGACAAAACATCTTTTGAGAAAGAGATTAAATTTTGCTTCAATTATTAATACATAAATACAGTTTATGACAGATAGGATGGATGAATGTTTGTTACTCAATGATGCCAGGAAATAAACATCAAAACATTTTCAAAATTACAAACTCAGCAGTGTCAGCAGTGTGGCAAGGGCGCGCCATCATCAAAGCCAAATAATTTGGCTAGTGATCTGAATTTAAACCGTGACCCACGAATGCACATGCTTCTGGCACGGATAATTGATATAATAATGCGTGATCTTAACCATCCATCTTAGTCCTTAAGGGATGCAGCATTTGCAGTCTTAAGAATGCATCTATAGATCTCAGATTCCAGTTACCAGGTGGCCTGAAGCTCTATTCTACTCGGTAAAACCATATTGCCTTTGATATGTTATCGTCTTGCTTAAACTCTGCTGCCAGTATCAATTAATTACGTTGACAATACGATAACAAGTCTAAAGCAATATGGATGAAAATAAGGTAAAATCTTACTCAAGTTGACCCTAAATTAAGCTCTAGGTTCGTACTATGTGTATCAGACAACGATGAACATTCTTATATAGAGAAATACACATTTAATAGCCTTAGGTACGTAAAACCTTAAAACAATCTTGAATGAGACTAAGAATTACATTACTCTGTGTACCTAAACATATTATTTAATTTAGATCCAACCAATTGAAAGAACACCTAAAGACGCTACTTACGTTATAAACTTCACTAGCAAAAAACAACACAAGTCACGACTCAATGCACAACCAATTCCAACCTTTGTAAACATCATCTAGATTCAGATTACATTACCAGCGTGTTCCAACATGTGCCCTTTTCAACGTGACATGTCCGTTTGGCACGTGACTGCGCCAGGGTTGCCAATATCATGTACGTCGTCAGCTGTCCCGAAACGTCCAAGGGACCCCGACGGCATTTTTATGAAAAAAATGACCGGAAATAGCTATGGGTTACTGAAACTTTTGGATTCTTATCGGTGCTTAAACGCTTGAGGAGTTTTGTCAATAAGTAACAAAGAGAAAACTTTAAGTAATACATAAAAACGTAACATAAAAACGTAACATAAAAACGCATGAAATCTGACGTCTTATTGAAAAAAGATTACTTACAATAATGTCATGTCAGGTGGCCAGCGTATCAGGATTCCAGTCCCTACTAAAGAATATTTTCATCGAAAACACAATTATATACTAAGCTGTAAATTAATTTATCAGTAGCACTATTAAATAATAAATAATATTAATAAAAAATGTTTAATAGATATTAGCTATCTGTAAGTTGACATGTCTTCTGGTGTACTCGTGTACTTTATGTTAATGTAATTGTTCAAGAATTTAACGAATAAACTATTATATTCTATTCTATTCTAGGTATTCAATAAAGTATTCATGTCAAAGGCTGTATGTTTTTTTTGGAAATGAATTATGAGTCCAAATAAATTTACAATCTCAGGACTTCAAATGCGTTGCCAATCCCGAGGACTAAGATGGAATGCCTCTATGTTAGTAATTTCACGGGTAGTTTTATACCCACACTAGAACATACGCAAGTCATACACGGCTGTTTGCAATAGGCGATAAGATGGTTATAGCGATTCAGAAACACCGCTGTAATGATATTTTCTTCATGCATGACCATTGAGTTTATTTGTTACAAAGAAATAAAAAAAATGTATTTAAACATAAAACTTCCGTGAGACTCAGACATATTAAGGAGATGTTCGTCGTGCTGCGGCCGCGTCTGCTCATGAATAGGGACTCCGGACAAGCCCAAAACATGTCGAGCGTTTTTCGACAAATTTTACGTGAGTAACCCGGTGTGATCTCCTTAAAAATGTATTTATTTGAGGTTCAAATTTTTATAAAAACAAATTTAATTAAACTAAAATATTGTACTACAGCTAACTTATAAAATAAAACCCTCCATTACACTCACTTATTGCGGCATCGTGCCGAGGACACTCGCAGCGTTACCCCGCTGCACTGCGATGCTCTTTCGGCAAAAAAGGAGCCTTGCCTGAGCTGAGAAATAACTGAATAAATACAAAGTCACCATGTTAAAATTAACAGGTAGTTAAAAATATAACTACCCGATCTTACGGTGAAGGAAAAACATCTTGACGAAACCTACACAAAGCTGTTTTTTCAATCCCCAGTTAAAACTATCCGTCAGTTAAATGTATTACTATCCTTTTCTGAAGTCATATGGAAGAAAGGGACAGAGCTAAATTTACCTTCCGGATAGCTTTATCTGGGGATTGAACAATCAGCCCACATTCGAATAGCTCAATGTGTAAGAGGGTAATTGCACAAAAGATCCTAAAAGGGGTTGAAGTGTACCCAAAAGAGCTCATCTATAAAATAAGATAAGATAAGTACTGACTTGCGTGTTACTCCACGTGCTACGTGCTGTTTAGCCGCACTAAGTTAGTGAGTTAAGTGCACTAGCCTCTCAAGTGGCTCGCTGCACTCATCTTTAAAACACGCTGTCCAAACGGTTGGATCTTTTGTTATTTTGTCAGGACTTTGTATCTTAACATAAAAATTACCTCCTAATACTTTACAATTAACTTGGATGATTTGATGTACATAGGGTACTGGAACCAGTAAGACTGAAGCCAGACGAGCGAATTTTTTGAGTTGTGAGTCGCGTAATTTCTGCTCCTCCATTCAGTTTCATAGCAGTAGTAGTAGTATGATGAATGGAGGAGCAGAAATTGCGCGACTCACAACTCAAAAAATACGCTCGTCTGGCTTCAACCTAATGGACCAATAATGGACATTTGATTCCTTTGGTATTGAAGATAAGGGTTATGCATTTACTGCAAGACAATTTACAATCAATTTATAACCTTATGATGTTTGAATTAAGAGTTAAGTGTCCGTTATTGGTGCCTTCGGCTAAAAGTGTCCAACATGGTGCCGTTACCTTATTGGGTATTTTTTCTTTAATTTTAACAGTAATATTAGTTGTATAAAATAATCAAGTGTACCTACTCGTATTACGGTCAAAAAAATAAGTTACTTATATGGTGGCCCCTATTTTATTTTTATTTGTTACTTTATTAGCAGTAAATAGAAATTTACACACTGTAAAAAAAATAAGTGTCTGTGAAATATCCTTGTGACAGATTGATAGACAGACGGACCGACAGGAAAGCCTTAGTAAAAGGATCTCGTTAGTACCCTTTGGGTTCAGACCCCTACAAAATGAAGCCTCGCAAACTTTAGCTCGGTTAATTTCATGGCTCCAATTACAGTTTTTCAATCAAAGTAAGAAGGTACCTACACAAACTGCCCCAGTTTGGAAATATTGTTTTAGCCCCATCAATCATTTTGTGGAGCGGTCAAAGCGGGTTCCGTAAACACTGTAATACCGAGAATGGATAATCCAAAGTAGACGAGATCCTTTACGAGATTTCTTTTAAAAATGGCGACTACGTTTCTTGGAAATAAAATTAGTGTGAGATGAAAGTTTAAAAAACAATTTTCTCTTGAAGTAGCGCTGAGATCTGATTCAGATTTTCCAGTGAACCACAGCATTTTTCTTGGATTTGTAGCAACTGTTATACTGTTAATAATGAGAAACGTTAAGAATTATTTTTACCTATTCGTTATATTTGATGAAAAGTTTTCTGTATCCCTAAATTTAAGCTATCTAATATCAAAGGGTGTGCTTCAATCAGTCTAAAAACTTTTTGCACAAATTCGTTTGACTACCTAGGAAAGGTATAATGAACGTTTTAAAAACATATTGTATAATTTGATCAGACATACGATCAAATAACTTTACTACTTTCGTAACTTAACTATTTTTTTGTTATTATTATTTATATTATTATTTTAAGTCAATTTCTTCTTATTAGGTTAGGTTAGGTAAGAAATGTGACCACATTGGTATAATCAAAAGCGTTAAAAATGTCTAGTTTGAAGTTAAGCGACTCAACTAAGCTCTAGATTCGTACTATGGTCACTACTTAGACAACTATAAACATAAAAATAGGTCATCATCATCATCAATCATAAAAACACGCCTTCATTCCCAGAGTGGGGTTGGCAGAGCCACAGACTCACCAACAACTCCAAAAACTTGTTGATAATTCTGTGACCACATTTTGTACAACCAGGCTAAGATTTTTCTAGTGTATTAGTGACAGGTTGCAAACCCATAGCCTAACAGCACTACACAGCCTTTAGACCCTTAGTCGTCTCTTACGACATCCACGGGAAGACTGGAGTGGCAACATTCTAAACCCGGCACCCACGGCAAAAAATAGGTAAAGAGAAATATTTTATAATACATAGAAAATATTCAAGACTCAGAAACAAAATACTCGCGTTCATCACATATATATTTGCCCACACCGGGAATCGAACCTGGGACCGCTAACTTCATATGCAGAGGCACTAGGCTAAACACGCCGTCTAAACGCTGCTTACTCATTTGTTTTTTCAATGCTATAGATACATAAAAGAGTATTAATATCTTGAACAGACGTCGAAGTTTTTATGGCAAAAACGTCAATGAACTTATAGGGACTTCCTTACGACTTTAAAATTATCGATTACTGTTTTAAATACTTATTTCAATCATCATCATCATAACTCACGCCTTCATTCCCAGAGTGGGGTAGGCAGAGCCACAGACTCACCAACAACTACAAAAACTTGTTGGTAATTCTGTGACCACATTTTGCACAACCAGGCTAAGAAGTTATCCAGTGTATTAGTGACAGGTTGCAAACCCATCGCCTAACAGCACTACACAGCCTTTAGTCCCTTAGTCGTCTCTTACGACATCCACGGGAAGACATGGAGTGGCAACATTCTAAACCCGGCACCACACGGCATTTATTTCAAAGTGTCATAAAACGAATTATTATTCCAACGGCTGTTTTTGGGCTTTTGAGTACCTATTCAAATGCTTCTTAATATTATAAATAATAAATAATCATTTATAAATAATAATAAAAAAAAACTTAGCTACGAAGCTAAATTCACATTTGGTACAAAAGATCTTAGATCCACGTATATTTCAATCCGGAGAGCTTTTAACCATGAATTTATTAAATTTTCACGACACTGTTTTCTACGCGGCATTTTTACGCGAAATAAAATTATTTTCAGTAACTAATCTTCCTAAGCAGACAAGACTGTCATGTTATGTCAACGTCTTATTTACCTGTTTAGGATGAAAACCGTTATATTTCTTAATCGACCTATACGGACTGTATACTGTATAATAAGTGTGCAAGTTGCATGTTCATATCATATTATTCGTTATCTCTTAGTCATAACCACGGAATAGAAAAAAGAGTGGAACTGGCATAAGCTTCCCTTAGTATCAGACCTGTTGTCGCCAATAAATTATACTCAAACTTTCATAAAAACAACACGCCACTGTGGAAAATGTTTTTGGTGCGGCTATCGTTTTTACATTCAAAATTAACACAATTATGCATGGTTCCAGATTTATTTCCTATTTTAGAAATATTGAAATACTCGTAAGCGATCGCGGCAAAAGTATGGTAAGTTATGCGGAACTCCGCATAACCGTGCCACACGTTACACGCCCACTTGACACTTCTACTGTTTTTTCTGTAAAGTTGTCATAACTGTCATAAGGAAGTACAATTTATCGATAAATTAATATCGTTCGAAATTCCCTAGGATAATTTTATTCAAGCCACAAAAACTTCTATGTCATATCTTGAAACACTTCGATGCGTGTTTGCACTTCACTATTGCACCGACCGACCGCAAGAACTAAGCAAATTCAGTTACGCTTGAGTTGGACGGACTTTCCGCCTTGATCTGCTAAGTTCCAAACCACACCTAACCAAGCTGTGGACAGGGACTTGGGAATAACTTAAAGTTATATATAGGCTGTAAACGTTGGAGTACATCGCGTTAGATAAGTCAGTAATGTCGAATGAAAAGCATAAAACGATTTAAATACTTTGATTATTATTTAATTTTATTGACGAGACGCTATAAAATTGTATTTAAAGTTGCGCGAATTAATTATTTCGAAGTTTTAGCTAATTTACTACTAAAACAGTATAATCGTACGGCACTTGTCCCACCGCCGACGAGAAAGCAAGTAAGTAGATATAGACTTGACTTTTTTCTCGCTAGAAACGAACAAAAAATATAGACCCCGTGTCAATAAAAGAGACGCAAATAGTGAATATTCATGACTTTTTCAACGGCTAGAACAAAAGCTGATTCACGTAACAAACCGTTGAGAAATATCTTTTTTTGAATAGCTATAATAATAACCAAGATTTAAGCCAACAATTTTGTTTCTATCTCTTTCTAGCAAAACAGAATTTAACATGGATGGATGACGTCACAGTGTATATCGGATTTTTCTGTCTAATTGGCAGTTTAAAATGCTTGTGTCATCCGTATTTCTTGGCCGATATAAATTTTACTTTCGCTTTTGGTGATCTCTGTTACGGTATTATTCATATTGTGTTGAGAAATGCAATTTAAAAATGCATATCCCCTATTATAATAAATAGTGGATCGCTGGTTCTGCTAGCTTCTCGTTCATCGTCGGCGGTCACAGAATAGAAAAAACAGTAGAAGTGTCAAGTGGGCGTGTAACGTGTAGGGAATGCAAATAACCGGTTATAACCGGTTTTAACCGGTTATTTTCACACAAAAACGGTTAATAACCGGTTAAATTGCATTCCCTATTAACGTGTGGCATAGTTATGCGGAGTTCCGCGCAACCTACCATACTTTTGCCGTGATCGCTTATTTCGATATTCTGATATTTCCAAAATAGGAAATAAATCCAGAAGCATGCCTTTTTGTGCTATTTTGGAATGTAAAAACGCACCAAAAACATTTTCCATGTTGGTGTGTTGTTTTTATGATAGTTTGAGTATTGGTGACAACAGGTCTGATTTTAAGCGAAGCTCATGCCACTTCCACTGTTTTTTCTATTCCGCGTCGGCGGTGGTGGGACAAAAGCCTACAAGCCAAGTAATAAATAATTACACAATCTAAAATTACACAAGTTTAACTTAAAATTATTGCTAACCCACAAGGAAGTAATTACACTCAAACAGATTGGACGTTGACGAGCCTAAAACCCCTCCAAAAATACAAGTTGAGTATGCAACCTTCATCTCTTTCTCTCTAGTCAAGTACGAATGATGTGTGAAAGGGACGCATTCAAATTTAACGTTCTCTAGTAACCTAAGGATTGACGGACGTTAAATTAAAGCCGCAATCACTGCTAGCAATTTCAGTTTGTCGTATCTCTTAGTTCGTCTCTTTCTTTATAGGCAAGTGAGAGAAGGACAAACTAAGTGTTAAGATTCGAATACGGTTAGTTAGTCACTGGGTTAGGGTTCCGTTATTTAATTTGATTTTTAGATGAGATTAGAAATGGTTTCGCCAAAGGGATTAATTACTTAGCACTCGGTTTGAATAAGATGGTTTGTTTTTTGGCCAATATTTTATAATTGTAACCATAACATTGTTTGTTTATTATTCTTAATGTTTAATGAAACGAATTTTTGGCCCGTGAATATAATTTAGTAACGATTTACAATAATTATGTTTCCCAAATATTATTATCATTTAAATTAGGCATTTACTTAGTTCCAGGTGAAGTTATTTAAAAATAATGCAATAAATGTAATTTAAAACGCACATTTATTTTGTAATAAAAATCAATTTAGGAAGGTAATTAATTTATAATAGGCATTGGATAAAACAAATTGTAAATTACATAAAATGTACATTCATTTATCCTTATTTCTCTAAATTCTTATTAACTTAGTAACATAAATGAAGCAAACAGCTTGGTTAAGATTTTTTTATCCCAATACTTACATTAACTTACCTAGTTACTTTATTACTTTACTAGAGGAAATAAATAAAAAAAATGGGAAAAAAAACGGTTCTCAAGGGAATTGCGATAAACCAGTCTTTTTAAAAATCTGATAATCAGGGTAATTAACTGATAAACATACAAATTTTATTTTCTCTACACTTCAAGTAAACTAAACAAAACCAACTTTCAACTTAATTCCCAGTTTCTTCCCTTATTCGCAGCACTTTCAAAGTCAAATAAAATTTAGCTAAAAGTAAGTCTCACCCAATAATAGCACTTAAAACAATGGACATAAGACATTAAACGCCTGAAATTCGCTTCATCGGATAACCTCTTTGAATTTACACCGCGCACCCGTTCGGAATCCAAATGTGTTTAGGGCACGGGGTAGAGAAGCCAACGGAGATGATTCGTAGATATTTTATAATCTTTTTTATGTCATTCATGGTTTTCCATATGACAGAAATTGTTAAGCCGTCATAAAACTTTGTCAAGTTGAATTCCCAATACAAATAAATGCTTTATGGTGAATTAATAATAAAAGGCCATTAGGTTTAATATAACGATCATGCAAATCAGTTTATAAATACCAATAATAATGTAGTACCTGGAAGACCGAAAGTCGTTCGTGTTGAAAACGCATTTTCCCGAAGATGATATTAACTTGACATCTGCTTCTGCTGAAACCGTGATGTTAAACGTTAATTACGTAGGTTACTCGTAAGTCAGGCAGACACGTGACTACGAAAAAAAAATGATCCGGTGCGAAATGCCTTTCGATATAATGAAAATTTGGTGTAATTATACGTTTGTTGAAAGGTGTTTCGATAAAATAATCGATAAAATATTTTTTCACTCCATTAAACCCCTATATTGCAAATTAAATCAAAATCGTTACATCCATTTTCGAGAACGTGATTACAAATAATAATTATATATTATACAAATATTGTTCGTTAAATAATATAAAAGATAAAAGATGTTTATTCAGTAAGTAGGCCGCACGGGCACTTTTACACGTCAATAATCTACCAGCGCTTCGCAAGAGACCACTGCAGAGAAGAAACGCCGCAAGAAACTCAACAGTCAGTCGTTTTTTAAACATTTCTTATGATATGATATTATACAACGAAAAAAAACTTAACCTAGTATTATATAAAACAATTAATGTAACAAAAATATGTCTACATTATATCATGCGTAGTTGAGAAGAAAATGTGTCAAAACTCAAAATTTCTACAAGAACTCATAAATATTATAAGAAATAAATAAAAATTATACTTACCTATGACGGTACAAAACAACACATAATTAGTTTCGATACATTCTCCTACAGAAACCGTGTCCCCTAGACAATACACAATGTTTATGGTAACCCATCATTTTATCGAATTTCACTTCATCGATTGTATCATTTCATCGAATTTCATTTTGTCGAACGGTAGTTTCTGCTGAAATTAAGATGTTTTCAGGATATCTTAAACATTAATTACGTAAGTTAGTTTTGGTTAGAATCGACAAAATCAAAAAAAAATAACGCATGCGGTGAGAAATGCCTTTCGATGAAATGAAAATTCTGCGTAATGATACGTTCGATGAAAAGTGTTTCGATAAAATAATAGGTACCCAATGTTTATATATTGGTATGATTAAGTTATTATTAAGATATTTAGGTGTTTAATTTTGTGTTTAATTTAGGCCAAGCATTTTTATCTGTTAGATCGTCGCATCCAACGAATAAAGGCGTAACTTCAAAAAGTCAACTTTACAGGAGAAGGTTTTTTATCTTTCAAAAAATCAGTTTCAAAGCGATTGCTGTGAAACTTATAGACAACGTGTTAAAAGTACTAAGACAACTATTGATTGTGATATTTTATTTTATTTGCATTAAAATACGATAAAAACCATCTTAAATCTTTCTTCCACGTTAAATTTAATATTAGTTATTTAATTATCGATGGAATAAAGGCCTTAGTCACTGACAAGACCTTATTCGTCGGAATAAGCAGGGTCACAACGGCACTTAGGGCTTTTTCAAATCATTTTGATGATAGAATAAATGCTTAAATTAACGAAAATAAAAACTGGATGTAGTTTAATATATTTTAATAGTCATAAAAAATTGCTGTCATTGTTTAACAATGCGTTTTTCAAAAAAAAAACAATTCGTTATAAAATTAGACATGTATCTTATCATTAAAAGCGCAAACTAAAATCAGGTATTTTTATATTTTATCAAATGTAAAAATTCAACAATTTTAACAATAAGTATTTTGTATTAGTACAGTCACCGGCATAAATAAGTGATAATTTATGAACCTTGTCAACTTTAACGTCTTGTTTGAAATGTGATACGAAATTGTCAAACGATTAAAACCGACAAGGTACAGAAATCATCACTTATTTATGACGGTGACTGTACGATATATCTTTTATCAAATAAGCTTCTCAATGAGCATTAAATACTCTTAAATATTTATTTCAAAGTAAGATTAAATGTAACAAATATCGAAAATGAGATCACATGACTATAAAGTTTTTTATGAGCTCTGAGTTTAAACATTTCAAATGGTATATCTTAAAAACTATTATTTTTTCAAATTAGGTATATCTTAGTAAAACTAAAACAAATTATGTTTGGTCGACCATAATACTTCTAGTCAGTTCATAAGTTTTGTCACTAAGGTTTAGTTAAAAAAGAATAGTTTATGGATACTGTTTTACTATAAAAATCTGTGACAAAACTTATGGACCGACTACAGTGCGACAAAAAAGAGTAGAAATTAAATGAGGGCCCCACTTTGCACTTACCTAACTGTCACATTTTTGAAGTAAAATGCTTGAACATGGCAACAATTTAGTATGGAGGGTGATATTTTTTTTAGTTGGCCCAGAGGGCTTATTGTCTAACGCACTTGCAATGACGATCGTTTTCATTTTGAAAATCGAAGGCTTGTCTGCATACAAAATGAAAACAAATTGCTCCACTTTGAAGCCGGTTGCTATTGCGAGTGCGTTAGACAATAATGCCCTCTGGTCCGATTCAAAATGATGAAGAGTTGGACAAAATATTCGAGGCATTTGATGTAGCACGGCTCTCTGCTAAAACGATACGTGTGTCATTGCCGTCTTGTTTCGATACCGTATCGCCTTCCTGTATGTAAAAATCATGTATATGTTTTTTTAAGCAATCAAGACACTTTACAAGGCAATATTATTACTATTTGTAACGAATAAAAAGCAAGTCACCATGAAGTTAGTAAGATCAACAAACATTTTTTTAGTAAACACAAACAAACAAACAAACAGCCATATGAAAAATAAAGCGAGTTAATGTTGCATTAATTACCATCAAGCGCTGAGCTATGTTTAGGGTTTCAGGTTTCTAGTTTATCGGGATGTTAGTTTTAAATCTATTGCAGGATTAGTATGGAACAGACAAGCGATAAAAAACAAACAGACAGACCAACACGAGTTTTGAGCTATGTTAAAATTTTAAATACCTATTTCATCGAGAAGTTAGTTTTATATGGATTGTAGATTCCTATCGGACGGATAAGAATCCGACAGACAAAAAATCTCGTTAATACTAACGTGGCAAGACAAGACAATAATGTGATACCTAGATAAAACATAAATAGTTTAGTAATAATAGCGTGATAAGTAAAATAATACTCACCACCATGTTAAAGCCTTCACCAAAACATTCCATTAAATAATTAATTTCGCTTTCGGATCCCGCAGGCACCGGTGACGCTAAAATAAACGATAATCATAATTATAAGGGTTTTTGAATCAACATTACATAAAACATTTTATTTTTTCCCTTGAATTACTGCGAGTAAATCAAGTTTCGATATATGATAACTAAATGAAAAGCAAGTTTTAGAAACCCGACTGCATTTTTATATTGTCATCGGTATACACCTACCTATATTAGTAATTGTCATTTTGCCATTGTGGTTATTTCAATTTTAACAGTTTAGGTATCCTATGTTACCCGGGATTGTGAGAATTCTAACGATACCACACACGTCTAAATCGGCTCAGGCGTTTAGAAGTTGTGATGGAATAACGAATAATAATACATGAACCTTGAAAACATTTCACACCTTTTTTTGGGCAGTCGTGTAAAAATCATTTCAAACCAGTTTAAAGTTACAGTTCTTCCAATCAAAACATTTTTTATTTGAAAATAACTTTTAAAATAACAATATTAAATATTTCCCATGGAAAAGAGGCGCAAATGCCGCGGCGAGAGCATGCGCGCGGATATTTAGTCCGCGGAAAAAAGGCTTGCTGTTACCTCGCGCCCTTGTTCCGCGTTGGGTGCTTTAATTTCTATAATGTATTGTTTTATAACATAATATCACCTCTTTCCGTGTAACAATGCTATAATATTTACACATCTTATTTATTACAATAGAAAGAACACTCGACGTGGTCAAAATGAAGTTATAACTAATTATAGGTAAAAACAAATCGCTTAAAAAAATATGTATACTTACGTGTTGCGGTCCTTCTTCGTTTTACTTTAACGGCATCCGAATCCTTTACCATTTTCAGCAGCTTCTGACTTCTATTCATGTTTTTTCTAATGTTACAACAAAACAAATGCTCATCCGACTGCGTACGCGCTCCGCGTGTAACAGCAGCGACGGCTCTTGCGACCCCGCCCCGCACTCGGTTCCCCCGCGGAGCAACGACCTTAATGACCTCGTAACCTTATTCGTCGCAGAAAATGTGCCGAGACCGTTTACGTCCAAATTTAAAACCTTAATAACTTTTTCAAAATTAGGATTTTGACCATATTTTAAATGTGAAAAGGTGTAGTAAAATATGGAAAATACGATTCTGTAAGAATCGTAAAACGGTCATGAGGGCTGGTCGCGCCCTTATTCGTAGGATGCGACGAGATAGTCTTCGACCCTATAGTACTTAAGCTTTAGACATCAACGACTTTTTCAAGTATATAGGACTACAAACAACTCATCTGTCTCGGTCGACAGTCATTTGACATGACAACAAACATGTAGGCTTGCAGAATGATCTTACAGACATTTTACTCAACATAATTTGACCTTGCCATATAATGTTTACTATCAGACCATGTAAGCACAACTTTTTCTTATAATCAAAAACATTCGGGTTTATAAACTTAAAGCATGTTTAATTCACTTGACGAACAAATACTAAACTTGAATTTGTAAAAAGTAAAAATTTATCTAAGCGGCTATCGTGCCTAATTACAAATAAACTACATTAACTTGCGTTTACAGCACATAATTTTCCTCTAAATTAAACCCCTTATTTTCACCTCCCCTCTACCCCTACTCCATGGCACGGGGTTATCATAAGAGTGCTTACCAAAGACAAACTAAGCATTTTCCGATAAAGACTTGTCCGTAATTCGAGCGCGCGGTTCGTTCGGCAGTGACGTCACGTAGCCAGGATAATAACGTTACAATTTCATATTCCTGTCATTTATCTGATTGGTTATTGGTCTGATGGAAAAAGTGGTTACTTTAGTCTTTAGGGATACAAACGAGGACAAAAAAATCTTCGACTTATTTTTTATTTATTTATAATTATGAAAATGTAGTGGTACTTTAAGATACTGATAGTATGGTAAGAGGATACTGAAGCCCAGAATAATTTTCAATCTTACAATGACAACCTTAAGACTGCAAATGCTTTGCCGACCCTTAAGGACTTAGAACGCCTCTATGCTATCTTATCTTATCTTGGCTTATTTGAATTTGCTGTTTTTTTTTGAATAATTGGTATTTTCGAATCTACAATTCAACCCTTTATAATATTTTGTGCAATTACACTCTTAAAATCTCAGCTATTTAAATGTGCAGATTTCCTCACAATGTTTTTCCTTCACCGCAACAAATACAAATACAAATACAAAAACAGCATCAGGTATTGTACTGAAGTTAGAAATACCTACCCAAAGAGATTTAATATTATAGGTAATAGAGTGGGCATCGGAGACATTTTCATAGAAAAGCTTTGATCATAAGCATCATGCATGAATGCCATCTATGACGGGCGTGTCAAAGTAGACTAAACGACGTACGACTTGTTACCTCGAGGTAACAAGTTTTGCATCACATTTTTGTTCGCTATGCCCCGTCTATTACTCTTATACATTTAATGTCTTTGCAAATACCTATTTGTATAATTATGGCAACCGCTGGGGTTCCAACACGGTACCTTTCAAGTCAACGCCCTAAGTCCTGGGTAGTGATTCTCTCAAAAGCAAAGGTGAATTCGCTCACCTTTGCTTTTGAGTGAGCTTTTGAGTTCGCTTTGACGGGACTACTTAAACTCGCCGCTTGGACATACACTCCTGCGTTCGCTCAGCTTTGCTTTTGAAAGAATCACTACCCTGGACTACTAGGCCATCGACGCTTTTTCTTGTTCTACTTGCTATATCGGTCGTTTAATTTAAAATTTAAGCATTAGAATTCTGTCTGTTTAAGTTAGTTTCTATATAATAGTAGAATTTACTGTAATCATTTGCTACTTATAAAATACTTTGAGGTTGAATTCACTTTCCTAAAAACAATCCGTACTATACAGGATGTCACATATTTATTGCCTTAAAGTCAACCTGTATACATAAACAAGCCTTACTCTATCTAAAAACCCAACACGGGTCTCGTAAAAGCCTTAAGTTTCCAAGATAATCGCAACTTTATGAGTTTTCTGTGTTTTTATTTTATTTAACCGTTGTCGGGTTGTTAAGATAGAGGTAATGCTTGTTTATATACAGGTTGAGTTTTATTCAGAATAAAAATAAAATAAGACTGGAATATACAGCGTGTGTAAATCTAGTAACATTTTAAAATTTTGTAAATCATTAAGCATCAAAAAATTTTACGTAAAGAAAATTCATACCAATAAATTCATCGATACCATTGTTCGCCATCGGATAGCACGCAAAAGCGTGTAATTATGTACATTCGAAATTTCCCGCAAATGCTGTATTACGTGCGGTATGCGCATAATTTGACATACAATACGGGGCCGGCAAAATATGTAGCAGATAGTGTAAATTATTTTACAGCAAGGTAATACGTTAGCTGGGAATGTTCGAAGTTAACGTGTCGAGTGCCAGGTTTCATAACTTTTATACTAAGGGCCTGTTTCACAATCGACGAGTAAATATATCTGATATATAAAGTTGGCTCTCTCCTTGTCTATTTTCAAGTGTAAGAAAGTGAAAGGGCTAAATTTAACTGTCAAATAGGCGTTACTTGTCGATTGTGAAACAGGCGATAAATGTAGTCGTTTTTAAGTTTTTGGCGTGGGAAATTGGAACAATATTTTTGAAAAGTTCTATTTTAAGTCAGAATGAGAATATCTTATTAACACTATAAATGAGAAAGTTTGGATGTTTGGTGTTTGTTACTCAATCACGCTTCAACCACTGAACGGATCAAGATGAAACTTGGCACACATATAGGTTAGGTCCTGGAATAGGACAAAATAATGTTTTTATCCCGGATTTTTTTAAAGTTCCCGTGTGAATAACGATAATTGAAATCTACGCGGACGAAGTCGCGGGCAGAAGCTATATATGTAATTTTTATGTATATAGGTATGTAAACTCTTCATTGCATATAAACAGTTGCAAGACTTTTTTGCATCAATATAAATAATGTACATAGGCGAACTCATCCCATGTGGGATCTCTTCCAGTTAACCTTGGAGTAGAATAAGCAAGGGTAATGCAACAGTGTAGACAAATTTACAAAATAACAGAAAATTACAAATAGTACATACATTTTAAAGTATGTATCTTTATTCAATTATTCCATCGTTACACACGAGACTGCCTAAAACAATTTTATCGCTAAACATGACTTCCGTACTGCTTACTTATAAATTCTACTGTGATTATTTATGTTTGTATGCAACATGCTAATATTGTCACTACACAGTTAAAATGAAACACGCTAAAGTACTTAAAAATTTAAATTCCTCATTTTGAATTACAGTTATACTGAAAGGAAAGAGATAAGAACGTCGCAGAACGGGACGTGTATATTTTAAATTTAAAGAGGTTGTCATGGTTGTGATGGGAAAGGCAATTTGTGTAGGGGCGTGTGAGTGAGAATTAAGGGGTATATTGTATGATTTGCCTTTTATTTCATTCAACTTGTAATGGTACTTGAAGTAATTGTATATTAACTTATAAAAATGTTGAATTTGAAGATCTCTGTTCCGCAAGATTTTGCTGATACAAGATAACTTTGAGATAAATTTTACAAACGCATATTAAAAAAAAAAATGAACTGGGTAGGTCAACGTTAAGTACTGCAGTGATCGTGTTGGAACCTTCTAACTCTATCATCATAAAAATAATTAGCCTATAGATAGACACTAAGTATTATTATTTTATTGTATTGTCACCCGGTTTACAAATGTGATCCTAATTACAGCCCATTCCAATAACGATACTGTTCTAAAATTGACAAACTTGTTCAAAAAATTTAAATGTGCCGGACTTCACATTGACATTTTAATTTTTAGTAGTTCCTAACCTTACCTAATCTAACGCACTAAAAATGGACTTTTAGAGATGTAACCCATAACAAAAAAAAATGGCCAAGTGCGAGTCGGACTCGCGCACGAGGGCTACCGTACCATTATCTCTACAACATTAGCAAAAAAAACGAGAAAAAAAACACGTTTGTTGTATGGGAGCCCCCCTTAAATATGTATTTATTATATTCTGTTTTTAGTATTTTTTGTTATAGCGGAAACATACATAAATCATTTGTGTAAATTTCAAGCTTTGTCTAGCTATCACGGTTCATGTGATACAGCCTGGTGACAGACAGACAGACGGACAGACAGATGGACAGTGGAGTCTTAGTAATAGGGTCCCGTTTTTAGCCTTAGCCCGGAACCCTAAAATATATATTTCGAGATGTATGACTTTCAAAAACCTTTCATCCAACGATTGCTTAGACAAACTTATATTTAACCAAACTGATCTGACAGCGAGCATCCTTAAAGCAGCTAACCAGTAAGAACCAAAAGTATATCAGTCCCCAAGAGATTCACAGTAATAAATCTCGCAGTATCAGACGACCTTTGCCTTCGCTTTTTATCAGATGCCGGAGTGCCGGAGAGGTTTCGAATTGTACGTCTTTTTGTTTCAACTTATCGCGTCCCGGAGGTGATTTCGGAGTAAAATGGTGTTTGTAAAGCGTAAATGGTGGTAAGTTTAGCTACTCTAGCGATTTCCATGCCTCTTTATGCATTTTGGAGGGGATACTGGGATTTAGGGGATGTGAAAGCGCAGTGTAAGGCTTGATAGATTGTGTTTTGTCGATCGTAAGGGTGCGGCTCCACTGAGACGAGCGGAGCGGACAGGAGACGTATAGGGATTGACCAATCATATTAGTTGAAATCCACATCTCGTCTCCACTCTGTTTCAATGAGAAACAGTCAAGCGGAGATGAGCAGAGCGGAGAGAAGACGTGTAGGAATCGACCAATCATATTAGTTGAAATCCACATCTCGTCTCCACTATGCTTCAATGGAAACAGTCAAGCGGAGACGAATGGAGCGGAGAGTAGACCTAACTGCATTACTACATTGTCAGCTCCGCTCGTCTCCGCCTCAGTGAAATCACTTAGCTCTATTCACAGCTCTGCTCCACTTAGCTCCGCTCGTCTCCGCCTCAGTGGAGCCGCAGCCTAATCATTGAAACAAGCTCTCACATTATGATTATTATTTTAAGTTTTTTTACGGTTCTTCTAAAGAGTCAGTGGTATCTTATTGTGAGCGTCTTTACAAGAACATAGTATTGTTTTAAGACTAATATAATAAACATAATAACTAACAGCATAACACATAAATTAATATTACATAACATACTGTTCGTGTTAAGATTAGAATTTAAAGGAGGTAGTATAGCGCACTCAAAAAAATGGGAGCCAACAAAGAGAGATTTTCTCTTAGTTGACAAAAAATTTATACAATAATAGTTAAGATATTAGTTATATTAACCAAAGCTGATAGTAACAACAGCAATTTCTTTAGTGATTCAACGAACATATATTAGTTGATGTATCTTACGTCTTAGTTGATGTATCTAACGTCTTGTCAGGCTCGTATGGAATCAAGACGCTTCTGCACAATAATCACAATCTTGTTAGAATCGACCATTTTTTTTTCAGTGCGTGAATTTAGATAAAAGTTATTTGTAAATGGATGACGTCGGCCCATCGTCGGCCCCACAAGACAGGCCCATCGTAGTGTGGAGGTCACAGTTAATGCAGGCAAATAATATGTCTATTGATAATTAATATTATTAACAACATGTTAGAACTAAAATTGATCCAAAACCGAACAACAAAACATAGCCTTCACATCTGGCCAGGAAAATTCAGCTGAACTCAGTTCAATTTACACTAACCTAGTTATTTTCGGAAACTCATTAACTATTTAAACTCATTTGGATTACAGCACGGCTTTGCACCAGTACATTAAAATTACATTCCGGATCTGTGTCGCCACATTGCGGCTTAATCCCTCAAAGAGATTAGTAATACGAACATGTGCGGTAGTAGGTCTTTAATGAATTGTGACATTCGTTTGCTAGATGCTTCTAAATTCAACAGGGTTTCGTTTTTCTGCTGAATATTCGCGCTCTTCAAGCGCGGTTTGTGAATTAAAATACTGAATCTCAGAATTTTGGACATTATTCATGAGCGGAATGAATTTATTCACTAAAAGATTGTTGGCAGAGTATTACGTCTTTATACGTATAAAGTAAATTATCATACATTTATATTAGTGCCCTCATTTGCCAATAGGCGGTACCGTAAACCGGGGATACTTTGATCAAATTCAAATTTTAACACGACTTTTTATAGAAACAAAAAGACAAAATAATAAAATAAAAGTATGCAATAATCGCTTTTTCTTGTTTTTTCGACTTGGTTAATTTGAAAAAATCGAGACCTTTGGATTCCCGTACACAAAATAAAAATACTATGAACAACGAACTACTTTGAAACCACTAAATACTTGAATGAATATCTCAAGTACGCTGAAAAGCAAGTTAAATCTTTAGAAATATAGAATAGATAGATGTTGTTCTTTTTCAATTATTATGATAAGACATTTTTTACCTCAAAAATCAAGACTAAAAGCGCACTAACCTTTCATATTTTTTTCTATACGAAAAAAAACAGCAACACGCGCACTACTTTAATTTTCTTAAGGAGCAACTATCGCCGTTACCAGTGGCGAAACAAAAATGGGGGCGTATACCAACTCCTCAAAAAATACATGTTTGTGTGAAATGGTAGTTGCTATAAAAGTCACCCCGTATATCAAAGTAACCCGGTTTACGGTATCTCAAATAAATACATAAAGCATTCTATCCTCAGCTTAAAAACCACCCTTTATCATTTATTATAAGTATTATTCAAAACTCAACGTTCATGTTTCTATTTTGTGAAACATAATTATAATTGGTTTTGAAATCAGGATATTTAAGTATTATTGTACGTGTTGCGATCATTGTTTGAAAATATCTAAAATGTGCCTCATATTTGGTTTATTGTACAAAAGTAAAACGAATAAAAGTGTCTGAATTGTATTGGTTACATGCACAAACATTTGTTATTGATATAAAAATAGTTCTATTGGGGACAAACAAAGAAACTAAGCAAACAGGTTCCAATTGGTAAAAATAAAAGTTAAACGTTGTGTTTATTAAAGCTTGGTATTTATTTAATTGGTCGACCAACTGGTTTACACAACGGTACAACATTTTACAGATTTCCCCGGAAATTGATGTTGAAGCCGCGTTTATTGCCTCTTTTAAAACAAATCCAAAGAGCTACACAAACTCTGAATATTTTAGATTGCGAATCAATCCTTTTATAAACTTCAATACCGAACTTGAACCGGCGTAATCCAACAAAACAAACTCCGAACACTGTAATCCCGACTCAGTGTTTTATTAACGTAACGACTTTCACTTGTTTCAGATTTAATGAAAATGGAGCGCCGTATCGCCGGAATAATGTACATCCTGATCACTTTTGCGCTCGTCAATGAAATGTCTATCAACGTGCAAGCGAGAGACAATAACAAAAGACGCGCTAAAGAAAAAACTGGTGGCTTCCAGAAAAATATATGCGATATCACCGATCGAGATTCAAAAGTGCATTGCTACTGCGAAAATAACAGGGAGCTCAGGAATGCGACGAAAGCTGAATGCTGGGTGTTCAACGGTGGTATACCTCGCGACGATCTCATCTGGCAGAGCTTCGCTTCGCAACCGACGCTGCAAACTTTATCTTTTAATGTCCGAGTCGATGGCGCATTAGGCTACGTGCCCACCCAAGCGCTCCACTACCTACAAAGGCTCAGATCCATTAACATTAAATACGGAAACATTGTCGAAATTACATCGTTCGCTTTCGCCAACTTGACCAATTTAAAAGAAGCCACGCTGTCGACTAATCAAATCGAAACAATCCAACAGTATGCTTTCGCTCATCTCCCAAACATTACCATGATAAATCTTGAAGAGAATATGATTATTGAAATCGGCACCGAGTCATTTTATGATCTGCCTAAACTCCAGAAACTTGTGTTAACTAAAAACAACATATCATCGATAAAGGATGGAGCCTTCCAGCGCACGTTCAATCTACTGGAATTGGACTTGAACAAAAACAACATATTCCATTTGAACCGTCACACGTTTGATGGATTGGCGAACTTGCGGAAATTGGATCTCCGAAGGAACCGCATTTACAATCTTACCGAATTCACGTTCGCCGAGCTGTGGAACTTGCACGAGTTGCTTTTAGGCAAGAACGATTTGAAGTTTATTTCTGAGAGGGCGTTCGACGGGCTGTCCCAGCTCGATAAGCTGTCCCTCGACGACAATAAACTGGTGGCTCTTCCCTCTGGGTGGCTGGAAGGAGCCAGGGGACTAAGCTCCCTGGATCTTCGCTCGAACGAACTATACGCATTAACTTTCGACAATATCAGGCCCATATTCGACAACTTGAAGCCACTGAACAGCAATTTGCTTCTCGAAGGTAATTATGAATATATAATACGTCCCCACGTTGAGTTTGACAAACTTAAAACATACGTTGAATATTAAGCGCGGTGAAACAGAGACGTTATATTAACTTTAATAATGCTTGGGAAGTTTGTACTTTTATGATCCCGCTGGGTGTTCTTAGATCCTCCGCGGAGGGAGGTAAACGTCGGAGATGTTGTGTAACTTTCTGATTATAAAATTTACTTGAGACTTGAGGTAATTGAAAAAGTAGAACTGAAACACTAGGTCTCAAACTCTTTTTAATGAGATAAAATATAAACAAAGTAGATTTAAAACTTTACATTGTTAAAAATACTTTTTCATTTAAGTGGTTATACAGGGTGACTGCAGGGTAATGTAGCAACAAAGTAAACATAAACTCACTACGCCATTAGGAACATGACGTAATGGATTTAAAAGTGTATATTATTTTGCTTTTTATTTTAATAAAAATTAATTGAAATATTTTTCTTCATGATCATGGCCACCCTACATTGAGTATTTCTTTCTCGTCTGATCAGTTGACTTTTAAATAGGTTTTAACATAATAATGTGAGGTGACCATAATTTTAGTATTAATTACGGAAAAATTTGCTTTAATAAAACGTGAAACTTTGTTTCAAAAACCACTATAGGTTCTAATAGAATCTCAATCATTTACTGAGTTGGAAAAAATAATTTTGGATCACGACCCAACAGTAACCCTGTATTAATAAACCCCCGACAAAAAAGAGGGGTGCTATACGTTCGACGTATGTATCTGTGTATATGTGTGTTTGTAGCATTGTAGCACCGAAACGGACGGACGATTTGGACTAACATTTAAGTCTTAATTCGTTTTAGTACTGAAAACTTTAGTTGTTCTTTATGCATTCAACATACGGAAGTTCTAAAGTTTAGTTTATGTAGTTAGATTACTTATTTCATTATTCATAACAATCATAACGAGTTATTGTTTATTTTAATTTATTTCTAAAATTAATCAATATTAAAATTTATTCGTTTTACAACTATAACATAATATTTTTTTCACTTCTCATGCTCTTAAAATGTTACTTTAGTCTCTGCACATCGGGACTAAAGTTCCTTTTTAATCTCTAGGGATTAAAGTAAAATTGTTTTAATTTACTTTGGAATCCCCTTAACATCCAATCACGGTGTTTGTGAATGGAGGATTTATTGCTATTTTCAGTCTTTTTGTATAGACCACAGAATAAAGACTAAAGGCAAAGAAGCCGTGCAATAAGATGAACGTTGCACCAGCTACTTGTCTCTACTTTATAGATTACATTTTGATAAGAGGAAAAGAAACAAAAACTAGGTGTATTTCTTCTTTAATCTGTCATGATCAGAAGGTGAAGAAACGTCAAATCAACGACCGGTCTTCTTTGGCGTTACTTTCTTCCACACTGGTGCTTAAAGGTCCAAATCACGCCTTGTGACGATCTCTTTCCAACTCACTATGAAAACCATAAGTAAAAGGAAGTCAACCATAATGTATTTTCTGCCTATTTAATACGGTTTCTATGCCTCTAGTTTTTATTCTGTGGTATAGACAATTTTTAGCGCGTGGAAATAACCTCAAAATGACAACTGTGAAAAAATACAAATAAAAATGATTTAATTTCGTTAAACACGATTAATGATTACGAATATGAATATATTTAATTATATTAAGGATGAATTCATTTAATTATGCTTGGTCCAATTAGTTTTAAAATAGTTTTCAAGTTTGAACCTGTTGGCTAAATATGCAAGCATTTAAATCGGCACTTAACAAAAAAATAATAAAAGAAAAGAAAAAAACCGCGGAACAAATTTGTAAGAAACTTTCTTATAATCAATATTGTAAATGTGTATAGAACTTCGTCAGTGCTGGAATGAGCAAGCCCGTCGGGGTCCGTAGCAAATTCTATAAAGAGACCCCTGGGTTTGTTTTAGGTTACAGGTTGTGGCGGTCTTTTTTCCGCAACTGAGCGATTTAGATATGCACCTATTTTGCGTGCGTGTTTGTTTTAGGTTATTCTGGTCGAGAATACGACTGGATTATTCATCTTATCGTCAACCCTGATGCATATGAGTACACGCATACGCATACTGATGTAAGTACTAGCATTTTAGAGGTTAGACGTGGATGCGCGGGGCCCGTAGCATTTGCTACTCTTGCTAGGTACGTGGCTAATCCGGCACTGAACGTTGTTTTTTTTCCTCGCATTCAAAGTGAAAAGTAGAGTGTTTAACGCGAGACTAAACAACCATAATGACACTCGAACTATAGCCACTCTCGCTCGCTGGCTCGCTCGCGTGGCTAAACATCTCGTGTCATTATGGCTTGTTTTAGTCCCTTGTTGAACAATCTACTATTTTTGTTGTCAAAAGAAAAAAGAAGTAAATTTCATCCAATATTATAAGCAGATTTAACAAGGTTAATTGTGCCATTTAAAAAAAATGTGTTTTTTTAGATATTTCTCTCATGATAAACAAAATACCGAACAATGGTAGTGGTACAATGTCCAAAATATTAGCTAGCATTCTATCACTCCAAGAAAATTGCAAAAACAAAAATAATCAAATTACCAAACCAAACACTTGAAAGTAAAATGTATTCCCTTGAACATTGCATAGTAAACACCTCGTAACTCAAACTCACTGTCAACTTTCCACTTTGCTTGCAGAAAACAACTTTGTGTGCGACTGCAGGCTGAAGTGGATGCACTCACTACGCAACGAGACAAAAAGTCAGAACACCAAGGTATCCCTAGACAGTGTCACTTGCAAAATGGACCCTCCCGTTGTCAGCTCGGCTTACAACAAAATACCAGAAGCAATGGACAACAAAATAAACTACAATCAAGATATACTCCATGCTGGACTTACTATTGAAACAGCACAATCCAAACCAAACGCAACAGAAGGCATAAATGATCAAGAACAAAGCAATGATATAACGGTAGCAGCTAAAAAGGGAGCCAAGAGAAACGTTCTAAAAATATCACCTGATTCTCTACCCTGTCCAAGAGAACCTAAAAAAACGACTGAAATGCCACAGCTTATAGACCCCGTCATTCCGATACAGAATGAAATGAAAACTTATCGATTTCACGAACCTAATTCAGGTCGCTCGCCTGTTGTAGACGTTTTAATATTATGGAGTTCAGTCTTTTCTTTCTTCTTTACCTAGACTTCGACGGTCAATTCTGAATCTAGTCATTATTATAAGCGAGGTACAGACTTCTTTTAGTTAGGTTTTATGTGCACTTAATGTATGCAAACAATAATGTGAATATACTCACCGTTAAAATTGATGTTGTAATAAAGTAAGTATTGATAAGGATTATTATGTCACTTTATTTGATAAGTATTTTAAGTATCGTATGTGTATAACAGGCTGTATAAACCTAATATCTAAATGGCATAGCCAATAAGGGTAACGTTGTGGAAGCCATTTTTGCCACCAGTTTGCTTGAATGGATGTATTTACTTTTATGTAATTTTTTTGCTTAAACACGCTACGATAGAAAAAAAATGTATTAGCACAATTCAAATATGACGATAAGAATTTAATAGATTAAAGAATTTGTAGTGATAATTTTGGATGTTTTTCAAAAATAAAGCAAATGCCTCTTTTTTAAATAGATTTGTTATAATGTCACAAGACAAGATATCCATAGATCTGCACGTTAGTTATAGGAACAGTTTATTATAGTTACATTAACTTAATTAATTTTATAATTTAAATGAAAATGTACACGGAATAAGAAGCTAATCTTAATCTCTATTCACAATCAGAGCCTTCATTCGGAGGCTTGATTGATAAAACATCTAGCCGAGCCAAAGATTGAACGAGAAGTCACATTATACAGTTAAAATTTATTTATTAAGGCCTAGATCCCTTGAGGCCTTGTTTAATATACAATTCAGTGACAAAACATCACAAAAGTTGTTCTCTCGAGTTGATACTAGGCCTCGCGATTGTGTCCGTGTTTCGTGTGACCCGTAGTCGTGCGCCTGTTTCCGTGTTACACGGCAACGGTTTTATGGCCCGTTCGGCACGTGAAATTCGGCTACGTGTAATTAAGTCACGTGTACCCGTGTAGATCCATGTACACGGGTTCACGTACCTTAAGTACACGTGGATCCGGTCCACTGAAAATATAATATCAACATTTTTAAAAACTGAAGGAACCCAATTGGCCACTTTATTTAAGAAAAAAGGGATATAAGTCATTTTATATCGGTGAGTGACATTAGAGGCTCCAGTTGTCATAATAAAAGGCTTTTTATTTATTCATTTTCTTGTTAAATAATGATAACCCTTAAATATTTTAAACAAAATTCAATATCTCTTCTGAGTCATCTTCTTCGATTACTTGGTCTTCTTCGGGCTACGTATCTTGGCGTGTCACGTGAACCCGGACGCGAACGCAGGTACAGGCTACGTATCTTGGCGCGTCACGTGTCACGTACCGGCCGTGTTCGTGAAATTCGTGATCTTAGTACCGCTGGGGTTAAGAACACGTAGCTACGGGTCGGCGTGTATCACGGATATCCGGAGCCCTAGTTGATACACATAATATTGTAGATCTTATTGCTTTATAACAAGCAATCGAGTTCAACCACAACCGCAATGGCTGACCACATACTTGACCGACTGTACATTAATTATTAATGCATCTTGCGCCTCAGTTTAAGGTTGCGTCTACATTAAGCTTATAGTATCGGCCTAGCCTCAACTTTGCTTGACAGCGGCAGCGGTAGCGACGAATCACAAGCGATAGCAAACAAACGCTTAGAAATGTATGAAACATGCCAGGGGCCGTAGCCAAGATGCAAACGCCACGTAAGTTTTTCTTTTCTGGTACTCAAAATTTATGGGATGACAGTTGACTACGTTTTATCGCTACGCATGAGAATGTCATGCCATTCATTTTGGGTGATAGAAAATAAAAACGCTAGAAAATAGCGTTTGCATCTAGACTAGCGCCTTAGGACATTGCGCGTTGGTGACAAAGGCAGTGAAGTGACACACGAACATTCAAATTTACCTTCGCATTCTAACAGACAGTATGTGGCGCCCTTTAGCGACAGGCGGTGAAAAGAAATGTATAGAAATTACCTCGCTGTCGTCGCTGCGTCGTCAAGGCATGCTACATACTACATACATGTCTATGTATTTATTAGTTTCTGCTCATCGTTTGTCGCTACCGTGCAAGTGAGTGGCCCAGTTGGTTGTATCTATGCAAACTATTGCGTTGACGATATTCTGTAAATCAGGCGTTGCTTAGCCGTAAACAAAACACTGCAATTCAAGTTTGAAATTTGAATTAAGAAAACTATTAGTTGTTTTTCTTTGTAACATCTAAATAAAATGAATTTAATCCTAATTATCACAATTCAAAATCCTTTCAGTGAAAACAAACATATAGCGATTTTACACGCGCAACGACGCAGTGTGAACTCAGCCTTAACTTCCATATTGCTAAGAATAACCTTGAATCACAGAACAGAAAAAACAGTGGAAGTGTCAAGTGGGCGAGTTACGTGTGGCATAGTTATGCTGAGTTCCGCATAACCTACCATACTTTTGCCGCAATCGCTTATTTCGATATTTCAATATTTCTATATTGGTTTCTAAAATAGGAAATAAATCAAGAAGCATGCTTTATTGTGCTATTTTGGAGTGTAAAAACGATAGCCGCACCAAAAACATTTTCCATGGTGGCGTCTTGTTTTTATGGTATTTTGAGTATTGGCGACAAGTGATCTGATACTAAGCGAAGCTGATGCCACTTCCACTGTTTTTTCTATTCCGTGCTTTGAATAGAGACGTCAGAATTGTCAGATCCAAGTCAAATGTGTCCGCTATATTTTAATCTGAATTATGTTACCGCAAGAATGGTTTTTTATATCACGAAATAATATAACGTTTCTAAATTTAAACCTCTTCACTATCAACTATGGCTGTTTCCAACTGTCTGGATTTTTTTAGTAACCGTCAAATTGCTACTTTCGTTAAAATGTGCTCTGTCTTTATTTACATTGAAAATGAACTGTGGAAGAACGCGACAAAATCCATTTTAACTAATTTACTTTTACAAATGTTTATCATTTTTTATTTAATGTATTGCTACTCCTTGAACATTATAGTTTATAATTACTTGTAACATTGTAAAAAGTATTTTGACAAGGCGTTTTTGTATAAATACAGGTAATTATGTAAACTTTTCAAATTGTCTTGTTTCATTTTACCCCAAATAACCCCTAAATTTAAGTGTAGATATAATGTCATAAAAATGTATTAATTAAATATTGATACTTAAAATATAAAATATTTATTACCAGAACAACAAGAAATAAACAATTATTAATCTATACATACTATAAAGTAAAACCGCTGAATCGATTTTAATGAAATTTGGTACGTATAGAAATAGCAGGAGCCCTAGGAAACGATTTAGACACTCGATAAATAACACAGTTCCCAAAGGAATATCGATAAAGAACTTCTATGTAGGTGGAGTCACGGGCATCAGTAAGTTACATTAAGAAATAAAATGATTCTTTATAATAAACATTTCCACATTTTTTCATTAATTAAAAAAAACTTTTTAACTGCAAAACATATTTTGTTCTTAGAGGGCTCGTGTACAGGCTGTTTTTTTTACTTCATTTAGGACAAAAAAATGTGACCGAAAAAACACGCCCTGAATATCCATTGTCATGAATTTGCTACACACGTCACAAGTAAATTTTACTAACGATGAAGCAAAATAATAATTTCAACTGAAGCTTTAACTAACACAGTTAACTACTACAAATTAACATTCCTATTAATATCGTAATCCTGTAATAGATTTATACCTTGCAACCCCAGCGTCTAATTCGGTAGGAATACCAAATTACCCCTCTCCCATAAATTTTATTCGAGTCCCTAGGATTGCGGGGATTTGGGAAATAAACGTAGTCAACGGGATTGCGCCAGATAGGCGAATTGTTCGAAATAAATGAACTGAAAATGTCCCGGTCACTTAGTGTCAAGGGATAAGACCGGTTTAAAGGGGTATTAAATTTGACAGTTACGATAATTCGTCACTGGGGCAAGGTTTATCCTTAAGCTGTATTTTGACAACGATAGTGTAGTAAAAGCACATAGGCACTGTGCGGATTCCCGCACTGCTGCCAGTCGGACGGTTGACCGCAAGCAACCAAATGTATGTAAACTGGAGCTTCTGTTCACACAACATCGCGGCTGTCAGATACGCAGACGGAGTCGCGGGCTAGACACTAGTGTATTTAAACTACGAAATCATGTAAGTAAAAAATTGCTTGATAAGGGCTCATGTGCGGTTTCCCGCATTGCGGCTATCGGTCCGGCTGACCGCAAGCAACCAAATGTATGTAAAACCTCGTTTCTGATCACACTGGAACGTTTGTCGTGGTTTCATCGGGAAGTATTAAATTAACCGAGATGAAAAGTGGATTTATAGACTACCTGAGTATTAAGCCGTCTCTGTCCGGCCGTCTGTCTGTCTGTCTGTCAGCGGGATGTAAAATATCATGAACATATATATAGGTAGGCAGGTTTAAAAAAATCACAGAACCCACTTTAACAAAAAAATAACCATATTTTAACAAATCATCAACGTAAAGACTTAAAAAGTTTGTAAATTTTATAGTTTTTTTGCATCTTGCTATGAGTCGGTAATCCTACACACGGTTTTTTTTTTATAGAACGGAGAGCGAAAGAAGCATGAGCGACGATAGCAAAGATCAATATTTTAATTTGTTAAAAAACATTTAAATGCTTAACGTTGTCATTAAACAGTTCTTTATGTCATTCATTACGGTAAAAGAATTAATACAACTCAAACAAAATCACTTAGGTAAAACGTCAAAAAATCTTTTATGTTTAACATTTCGTTTTTAAGTGCCCGACTAAATCAAACAGATAAATAATTGAGTTGTCGCCGTTTTAATCCCCCCTGTATAATTGAGGAAACTTTATTATGTCCTTTGGACTTCTTTTTTACGGTTCGTTAAACCGCTGTCTTTGTATTTTGTGGTTTTTATCGCTCTTTTATTATTTAAGACTTTTTACCCGACTGCGTCATAAGGAGGGTCATGTGTTTCGAGTGACTTATTTTACTGTAATGAGATTAATTCTCAGTTACAAATTATTAATCATCATAAAATTGTTTTTAATTGGACGTTTACGTATTAGTAAAATTAATCATAAAATCGTCGTATAAAAAGAATAGAGTATGATGTTTCGAATCACTTAGCTACGAGTATCATTTTTCCAACTGGACTAAGTGTACCTACCTATGACTTGTCCAGACATAGATCTAGTTGGCTTATATCCAGCAGGATACTTATTATGATTACAACGATGATACGATCCAGTCAAGTGAGACACTTTACCTGGAACAATAAATTAGTACTTAATTTAAAAATAAATAAAAAAAACACAAGTTAAAGAAAGGCAATGCGAAAGTAATTTTTACCCGACTGCCAAGAAGGGTAATGTTTTTCGCGCGTATCTATGTATGTATGTATGTATGTAATATTCTTTATTACCTCGTATCATCCAAACGGCTGGACGGATTTCTAAAATTAAGGTGTCGTTGGATTTGTCTCTGCAACCCAAGTGTTCTAGGATAGGTGACGTCAAAAAAAAAACAACATGGCGGATTTAAGGTGCCATAATGTGTGGTTTGAAATAAAAAACTTTTATCAAATAAATCCAAAAGGGTATCACAATGAAGAATATTAAAAGGCGATTACAAAAATATACACAACTCATATGTTTAAATGGAATTTGGTAAAGCAAATTACAAATCAAAATGAAATTATACTTTAACCTTTAAAGTGTCGAAACTCAAACTATTGGGCATATACAAAAAGTTACTTATAAAACTTGAACTTGAACAAACATTACATTATCCTACTAATATTATAAATGCGAAAGTTTGTGTGTGTGTGTGTGTGTGTTTGTTACCTCTTCACCCTGCAACGGCTGGACGGATTTGGATGAAATTTGGAATGGAGATAGCAGAAATTAAAATACCTTGGATTAATACATAGGCTACTTTTTATTCCTGAAAATTTAAAAGTTCCCGAGGGAATAACTATAATCGAAATATAAGCGGACGAAGACGCGTTAAGAAGCTATTATCCACTAATCCTACTAATCCTACTCATATTATAAACCCTAAGGGGTAAGAGGAGGCTGTAGAATTTTGTATGAGTTTCGTAATTTTTTACCGACTTCAAAAAAGGAGGAGGTTATACTTTCCACTGTATGTATTTATTTTAATGTATTTTCACCGATTTCTCCATCAATTGTGGACCGATTTAAAAAAATCTTATTTGTGTTGATAGAGAGTACTTTTGAGGTGGTCCCACTGTCACCAAATCTAAATCCAATCAGGGGATCAGTTTCGAATTGAGGGAACTCTTCAAATATTGTAGGCAAACATATAGCGATTTTAGTATATTTAGTAACAAGTCTAGCATTTGTATTCAGAAAGTACCTATCATTTGGTGAAATGGAACTGATGATAAAATGATAAAGACCACCGAATGGCTACCGGAACTCCTCAACGATACCTTTTTCAAGGGTGGCGATAAGATATCTCGATTAAGATAGTTGAGCGACTACAACGAAGGACATTTAATTGTTTAAATATGACTATGATTTTCCCGCGGCGTTGCTGGCGGCGATCGTGAAATGTCTTAAAGTTTCATATCAACTAAGAAGTGGGACTAGGTAGGTACATAAGCGTATTATGGTCTGTAAAAAGTACAAAATAAAACAAATGTCTTAAAAAACGAAAATCCGCCTTCAAAAACGCATTTATTTTGTGAAGTTAGAAACGTGAAAATTGGCATATACAAACACAACTTAAATGTATAGCTTGCAGCAACTAAGGAATAAAAGGGGGAAGTAGAATTTTATCCCATCAAAAACATAAATGTGAAATGAGAGCCAAGTTCAATATTATGATATATGACTTGGTTGTTAACTTCAACGACAAAAGAAGTGAGATCTAAATGGGTGCCAAGTTCAATGGTCAGTCCTCAAATTTATTTATAACAACATTATAATATCATTTCTTATTATAACTTAGGATAATATTGTAGCCTAAGGTCTGACTTGGCTAGTTCTCATATACGAATTATTATGTTCGATGGCTAGTTTCTACCTGCAAGCCATATTTTCGGAATAATAAAATAAGAACCGACAAGTAACAGGGTTAGAACTTGCGAAGGCTATAATATAATTCGTATAATGAAAACTAGCCAAGTCAGACCTTAGGCTACAATATATTATCCTAAGTTATAATAAGAAATGATATTATATGTTGTTATAAATAAATTTGAGGACTGACCATTGAACTTGGCACCCATTTAGCTCTCACTTCTTTTGTCGTTGAAGTTAACAACCAAGGCATATATCATAATATTGAACTTGGCTCTCATTTCACATTTATGTTTTTGATGGGATATCATTACTTTTTGTACATAAATTATTAGTAGGTACTCATTTATAACAAAATTAATACCAAATGGTTTTTGTTAAACTACTGTATTTTCCTACAACTAAGTATAAGTTAAGTGTTCCTAATAGAATCGATTAAGTGTTTTTTTTTTATAAAATGATAAAAATTTACCAGTTTCTGATTTATTCCTTTTTATTCACCTAATTACCTATCTGCATGCCAAATTTGAACTTTCTAGGTCGTCTGGAACTGGGTTTGAGTTTTGGTCAGTGATAAAAATGACGATTTTTGGACGTTAATATCTAAATAACCGTTTGAGATGTGTTTATGAAATTTGGAGCACTTATGTATCTTACAAGTCTCAATATATGAGCCAAATTTGACACGTTTATCTGAAATAGTTTTTGAGTTATGAGGGGGTCAAAAGTGGCTCCAAATGGTTCGTGTAATATTACACACGGTGCTGCTCGCCAGTTCTGTTACTTGAACTTGGCTTGACACGCTACCGCGTGTCTAGATGTAAGAGTTCGTCATGTTTGTAGTTAGAAACTTTAAAATGGGTGTTACTAAAAAAATCTTAAATAATAGGTATTCCTAAGGTGTTGAAATGGGGGATAGAGGTATGTATCGAAGTTAAATAAACTAATAGCTATGGTTAGGTAAGGGTAAAGTTTTTTTTTTGACCATCCGTAATCCGAATAGGCTTAGTTAGGTTAAGTTATTTTTTGACCACCAAGTACCGAAAATTAATCATGTAGAAAATGAAATACACCAACTTTTCTTTATTACCTAGGGCACTTACATCTACTAAAATATACATTACGCATTAACATCTAAATCGTAAAATTCGTTCATTCTGAAAGTGTGCGACTTTAGTTTATACATGAAAGTATAATATACAGCGACAAAGTTCTACGCATCGTGTCGCGGACGCCAGGGGTGTAAATATTAGCGGCAGAGCCCGCTCGCGCTCATGGATCGAAGAACTTCGTCCTACTTGCTTTGTTTGGGATATTGTCAGTTTGTATTATTCTATACAAAATTAAGATTAAAAAACTGCGAAACATTTTTTTTTGTTGTATCGTTATAACGGTAAAATACACAAGCGTCAAATACTGAAAACCGACCGTCAAGTGCGAGTCGGACTCACACACCGAGGGTATTTTTATAGACTATGATTTCGGCCGGAGCGATTGTGTGCGCTGGATGTACCTATTTACATCCTTTCGTACCTACATATAATATCAATGCGAATGGTTATGCGTGCGTGAGTTTGTTACTTCTTCGCTAAAACGGATGGACGAATTTTGTTGGATATAATTTGGAATTTGCGTATACACTGGATTAATACATAGGCTACAGTGTTCTCGTGGGATGGCAAAATTACTAATTCTAAGCGGACGAAGTCGCGGGCAGAAGCTAGTAAATTAATAAAACTGAAAAGGGTGAAATAAATTTAATTATTAAAAAAAACAAAAAACCCGACTGCAAACTGAAAAACGAAAAACAAGCTCTATAATCTATAGAACATTGTAAGAGCAATGTACTTATTGATATTTATAACAATTTAAATTTAACTTGAATATTGGAAAAGGTGTTGCAGGCGGGGACAAGCAATGAATTAAAAAACGAATTTCTTAAAAAAACATTTACATTTGGACTAGCTTGTCCCCGCCTGGAACACCTTTTCCAATATTCAAGTTAAATTTAAATTGTTATAAATATCAATAAGTACATTGCTCTTACAATGTTCTATAGATTATAGAGCTTGTTTTTCGTTTTTCAGTTTGCAGTCGGGTTTTTTGTTTTTTTTTAATAATTAAATTTATTATAATTGCGATAGACAACCAATTAATTTCAATATCGAACGCACAGCCCAAACCGCTGGGTCTAGAGATTCCAAATTTGGCACGTAGGTTCCTTATCAGGTCTAGGGGTGCACTGAGAAAGGGTTTTCCGACAATCGACCCCCAATAGGAAGAAATAGGGGGAGAAGCGGAGAACTAATTCCACACGTACGATGTCGCGGGCGTCCTCTAGTATGAAATAAATATCAATTAGGTTACGTAATCATATTGTTTTTAAGCAAGCCATGTCAAAAGCACTGTTGCTTTACCGCGTAGAATTGATGCCCAGAGGCTCTATTCGGCTCGGTACTGTACTGTCAAGTAAATAAGAACTATAATAAAATTGACAATAAGATAACAATTCGAAAGCAATCAAATGAAATAGAGCCTCAGAGTTTTAAGAATGTAATAAATGTTACAGAAAACGTAAACCATACTACAATACGAACTAAAACAGATAAACGGAATAAGAAAACAATACTGCAACGAACGTAGTAATCCTCTTATACAGACCGACGAGATAAATACCGTACTCACAATATCGGGGAACGGAACACAATGGCTCTGAGGATAAATAATAATGTTTGAAAACGTTGATGGAATATTGTATGACATATACAGTATGTGTCTTCCATGCCCACATATATTTTAAGGACTGAAAGTATAAGACTCAATAAACATAAATTTGATATCTTTTGTTAAACAAGTTAATCATGTTTTTACAAAATAATCCCACATCCCTGTGGGTCACTATATGAAAAGTACAGCAAAACATAATTAATATGGCGCGTGGATTAGGCAATAATAGACTCTTGGTCAATAACGTAAGAGCTTTGACGCAAGCCATATTAATTTTGTCTTGCTATACCTTATCATCACTACCCATGGATACCTGCAACACCAGGAGTGGAATCGCCGATGCAGTGCTGGCCTTTGAGAGAAGAGTAAGTTAGTTTTTTTTTGGTTTTTTCAAAAAAAAAGTGAACCTAGTCAAGGACTAAAATTAACAACGATAAGTTTTCCATTACGTCACGAAAATTAGTTATAGTTTTATGTAGGTACTACCCTCATACGCCAAATAGGCGGTATCTCACATTCTATAGGTAACCAAAGCAGTTTTAATCCTCACTCGTTAGTTAAATGGTTGTTACAGAAGTTTTGTCTAAGATGCCACTATTTGTCTTAGGGCAGTAAAGTTAATTGTCGTGGCGTAATGGAAAAGATACCTATGTTAATTTTAATCCTTAACTATGAGTACTTTTTTTTGGAAAACGCACCTTTAAAATAATACGTAAAAAAAAATCTGAAATTAAGATTAGGGCGCATGTAAGCAAGTTTAAGAAGTTAGCTTTGATAAACCAAAAACTATATAATGACGGCGTGCCTACGGATCAACAAATTCGATCACAAAAAATGTGACTAGCGTGACCTGAAAGGTAAGTCAAGCTCAATGTCGTATAAAGCTGCCTTATTGAGAATGCATGCGCTAAAATGTATTTCGTTAACTCTGACCGGACTAATTGAACTCGCCGGTTAATATTAGCTGTGTTCATTTAAAAATTGATAGTACGCTTAAGAGAATCACACTCCAAGTAAATTTCTCAGTCTAGGCTCTCTTTTATTTTAATGGAAAATAGCTAGAATTCACAATCACAGGTTGGAAACTGTCTGACATATTTCACCGCCGTCCTACCGTTCATAACCAAAAGCATTATGAGCCAATGAAGTTCATTGTGCAAGTGAGACCGCGGATCGGCAAACGCAGTGTAGAATGCCCTCAGACTAGGTGGAGCGACGATCTTTGCAAGGTTGCAAGGCTGGCTAGAGCTGAATGAGAGTGGCCGCAGATCGTGCTTGATGGCGTGCAATGGGAGAGGCCTACGTCCAGCAGTATAGGCTGATGATGATGATGATGATGATGAAGTTCATACTCTAATAATGTTTTTTATTTTATTTTGGATAGCAGCAACGCAATGTTGATAAAGCACTTCCAATGAGTCCGAAACATAACGGACCGTAATTGTAAGCTTTAGTCGTTTCTTTTCATTATAACAAGCTACATCTATCTCTAGTTATTTTTTAACGTTAGTTTGCGTAGCCCGTTGAAAATAATTAGGATAACGTTAGTTCGTAAAAACTTCCCTGTAGAACATTTTATTTACTGTTTAATCAAGTAAAAAGTTTAACTTGGATAAAAATATCAATTACTCTCTCGAACTAAAAACTATCTTGATATCTCAGGTACAATAATTGATTACTTTTCTCCCTTGTACAACAATATATTATTATTTTTGCGTTAAAGAATAACCACAGTACGCTCAAAAGCACAGTCCCACTGACTTTCTGCTGTTGGATTAGGATTTGCATGCAAGCAAAATGAGCCACTGTGGCCACCTAACTTTCACGGTAACTTTGAACCGAACTATGAGCTTCGTTTCATAGAAAGTTTAAAGCTCTGTTAGCCTAGACAAGTTGCAATATGTCTATAGTGACGATAGTAGAAAAGAAAATACTGGTCAAGTTCGGACTCGTGCACCGTATTTAAGTACCTAGTGTATATATACATAGGCATGTTTTTCCAAGTTTTTGCCTGTAAAAAAGTATGTTACGTAAAAATATTAAAATCGTTTTGGAATATGCAAATTAATTTATTTTATGACATTCCATTTTATCCTTTATTATAATGACAACACTAGCATTTTATCAACCCCTTATTTTAGATATAAATAATTATAAAATTATTTTCGTTCCATTTTTGCCCCATATTTGGTTACTTTTTATTTTTAATGTCGTTTAGGATCTGATTGTTTGATCATTAGTTTACTGAACTAATGACTAATATTCAAAAATTCAACCAAAAACGTAACACATTTAGTTCAGATTTAACAATTGGTTACATTTTTTAACTATTTGTATGTTAAACTACGGATCAAACAACGGGCCTTAAGTCGTTCCTTTAGTATGGGTTTTTTGTTCATTAAATCAACTAATGGTTTAAAAATCGTAACCAATAGTTAAATCAGGGCCTTTATCCAAGTTCGGTAAAAAGCATTATCGTGTATGACCGGAGGGCTTATTGTCTAATGCACTCGCAATCGCAAGCAATTGTTTTCATTTTGTATGCAGACAAGCCTTCGATTTTAAAAATGAAAACGATCGTGATTACGAGTGCGTTAGACAATAAGCCCTCTGTTTTGGTATAATAGTTTTAGACTCAGCCGCCATTACTCTGTCAAGTATATAAGAGCTATCAAAACGTTCACAATACGATAACAGGTCAAAGAAGATATTGATTTTACCGTCTAGAATAATTGTGTCGCATATTCGATTCTTTATTCAAATTTAAACTGTTGTTTGCGTAAATTACGAACAAAAACAAATTTCAAAACCAAACTTTGAAAAAGGAACAAGTTCACCGTCTCCAAAATTTTTGAGAGCACGGCGGTTAATTTTTAAAAGCGACACCACCTTTCCATCTATCAGTTTCCTTCAACGACGTTAAGTTAAGTGACTGCATGTCCCCTTATCCCATTAAGGGTACCCCATAAATTCCCTTTCAAGGGGCTGTATCAGGATTACGAATTGTCTCATTAGATCGTTTGTTTTGTGATGGGAGCTTTAAAATGGAGGGAAAGGTGATAGATGTTGAGAGGGGGATATTGTGCAATTGCAATGCAATGCGTGCAAGATTGATTGGAATTTATAATGTTGGTAATTTGTTTAGAAAAGTTTTATTGAGTTTTTTTTCAAAGTGACATTAAGCTCGTTGTTCTTTAATTAAATTATTTAGGATACAAATGTCTAACGGCTCTATTTTACACCGTATTATATGTGGCGTTATCTACGAGTATCTATGACACACACAGACAGTTTTTTATTTAAATCAGAGTAGGTTAGTCTTTTTTACAACATTTAAACATATTTTTTTTGTATAAATTCAAACTTTCAACTTTTAATTTCTAAAATAATATTATTTTATGGGAATTTATGTGATCTAGTTATTAAGACATTGCAGTGCCCTGAAAAGGTATTAAGTACCTACTACCGAACCATGTACTAACAACCTTATATTTGTAATGAACTTAATAGCAATAAATGATTCAATTCTATTTTATTATATTCTATGAAAATGGACCTTATTGTCGATAGCGCGTTGTATTTATATCGGAGCATCGTTAATAATGGCGGAAGCGCCACATATGCTTTTGATATTTTAGCGTATTTGCCTATGCTACCATGGCTTTTATTTAATAGTAATAAAAGCAGAGTTAAAACATTACGATATCGTGTCAAAAGTAATTCTTACTAAAAAAGAACAGAACGCGAAGTAAGGTACTTAACTCCAGGGCCTTACTTCTAATTTGGTTAAGTTTATTATGATTATAGCATCGAAGCAAGGTAGGCTAAACGAAAGGTGGAATAAATACTAGTTATGTTTGGACCTCCTAGGATTGCTCTAGGTTATTATATATTATATTATTATGTACCTATTACGATACATTTATATTTAAAGTTATTCGTAATCAGACAAAAAAAAATGTTATACTAGCTTATGCACGCTACTTCGTCTGCGTAGATTTTGATTATCGTTATTCCCTCGAAAACTTTTTTTCGGGATGAAAAGTAGTTAAAGCCTATGTGTATCCAGGGTATAAGCTATCTCCATTTCAATTTCAAATTTCATCTAAATCCGTTCAGCCGTTGCGGTATGACTAACAAACTAACACACGAATTTTCATATTTATAAATTAAAAAAAAACAGAAATGAGATTCTATTGGTAATATTGTCAGGCGGACATGGTGAAACTACAAAATGTTCCTAATCAGACCATGGGGCGTATAAAATAAAGAGATCATTTTCAAATAAATATGAAGCTTGACTTTTAAACGAAGCAAACGAAATGTCAATCGTTTTTAAAATGGCAGTTCAGTGATGAGAAAAATGCCCTTGGTCTGATACCGGGGGGAAATAATATGTTGAACGATTTAATATCCACGGAATAAGGATGGGACACGCGAGATCAAAAATCGACTACGTTATTTATAATTATTGAACTAAATAGTTTTGAATTAGGTATATATACTTTTACCATAATGAGTAAAATGCACTTATAGTTAATGTTATATCCGAATTAACTCTGCACTTTTACAATTCTTAGTAGTATCATCGAACCACCAATACGAGCTTCTTCAAACCGTTATGATGTGAAAGATAGCCGGAAAGCGAAAAATTGGAAGGCGCAAGATGTCATGGCTCCGTAACATCAGGGAGAGGACTGGCATTAAAACAGTAGAACAATTTGTTCAGACTTACTCTGGACAAGACCAGAATTAAGGAGCTGACTGCTAACCTTCAGTAAATGAAGAGGCATCATAAGAAGAAGTAGTATCACAATAATAATCAGAAAAAATAATTAAACTGATAAAGCAGTTTAAATACCAAATATAAAAATAGCACAGAGCCTCGAGTGAAAGTTGCTGTTTCCGCAGCAAACCGACTCGAACGCGTAAGTGACCATGTTATTTATACACTAAGAAAAATACACTAAGAGGCTCAGTAATACTAAAATCATTTTAAGAGAATTGTCAATTTTAATAGGTATTAACATCATCAATGAACTAAGATCATATTCAGCTTATATTTGCCCTCATTTATGTCCAAGTTAAAACCAGAATAAAAATATTCTTTTGATTGTTTTTGTTGCAAATTCACAACTACATCAATTCATTTGCGAGTTGTAAGATATCTATTATAATTAATTTGACATAAAACTAATTATGTTTATACCATAATTGTGTTTAATAACACGCATCACCAACATTCGCCAAATGGGACTAAGTAATTAGAATTAAGTCATTCATTATTTGTACGGACCGATAAACAAAATAATGTGCAACTGATCGTTTTACTAAAAATAAACAGCATTTCATGATGTAATTTATACGAATAAATTTCACACAGTGCACAAAGTAATTAACTTCAAAAGCATGCTGATTTTTTGTACAATTATAATAAAAAGAAGGTTATAATTTCACCATAATTAAAAAAAAACATTTTCTGCTCTAAACTTTTGATATCGTATTATATAAAAACAATCTAAACAACAAAGTATGCAATTTAAAAAAAAAGGCGAAATTAAACAAACCAATCGATACTTTCGACATTTGCCACATCCTTATTCTGAGAAATCGTTCGAGAAAAGCAGAACCGCAAGCATTTGCACCAATTAAATTCGAGCGTCAAAAAAGGAAGGAGACGGACAAAAAACGAGGAAGCTTTTGTCACTGGGTAATAGGAAAAATGTCCGCCGCACAATTTGACAGGGAGCGGTCCTATTCAGATTATAAGATTTATTTTGACGCGGATGGTTTCGGCTGTCCACCGGGAATGGATTTAGTGAGACGGTTTTCAAAGGATTTAGTGAGGTTTCCAAAAGAGCATGGATTTTGTTGTGGATATGGTGGAATGAAAAATCTGAATATTCTGTTGGTGTTTCTTTGGAATGTTAACAGGACTTTTTGTGTAACTTAATTTAAGAAATATATAACAGGAATTTGGGAAAGCAAAATGACTTTATATTTATAAACATAAGCTTAACCAAGAGCTCTAATTTTTTAAATTGATAGATATTCTTTTTTGTAATTTATTTATAAGGTTGGACAGAAGTGGTCTCTGCCTACCCCTTTGGGAAACAAGCGTGATTTAATGTAGGTAAGTAAGTATGTTATTTTCTTTTACCATTTCATTATTTTTATTAATAAATTTAAAAAAGTGGATATTTTTTAAGCTTTACTTTAATGCACCCCTGCACTATTTACTGTTAAGTATAATGGTTAACAAGAAGAGAATGCCTTTAGACTTTAAGTTCGCCATTTGTACATTTTCATTTTTTAATCCATTTTGTCCGAAGAAATTTAACGAATAAATATTTTGAAATAAAAATGAAGCGTCAAACTATTTTAATTCTGTAATCAAGAATGTTGGAGTAGTAGTTCAGTATTTAAACGGAACAATCAAACGATAAATAATATTTGTGTTTCCAGAATACGTATCCGACCGTACAGAACCGATTGCTTCAAACCTTAAGGTCAGCTAATGGGGCCGAATCAAATTATTGTTCGGAATCCCATTCCAAGTCTTTCTCTTAGCCTCCTCTTCTTGTCAAGAAAGATTGTTTATTCTGTTTTTGAATGGATTTGGGATTGTTTTGTAAAGTCTGATAGGCTCAGAAGACCTAGTGAAGATACATAACGCTTTGTTAGTGATTTAAAAAAAAGTGTAGTATTGACGTAACCAGAGGCCTTAGCCAAGATGCAAACACTACTAACGTTTTTCTTTTCTATCACGCGTTGCGATAAACCACGTGGTCTGTCATCCATACATTTAACATAAACATTAGTAGTGTTTGCACTTTGGCTAGTGCTCTTACTGTTAAATTACGTCGACTTCTTACGTTAACTCCATATATATCCGGGGGGGGGGGGGGATTCTAGTGAAAAAGGGTTTTAACTCTCCTGAAGATAAATAATTAAATAAATTTCAGGGGAAAATGACACACCAATTAACCTAGCCCCAAACTAAGCTCTAGGCTTGTACTATGGGTACTAGACAACGATATAAATACTTATATAGAGAAATATATAATTAAATACATACAAAACATCCATGACTCAGAAACAAATATTCGCGCTCATCACACAAATATTTGCCCCTACCGGGATTCGAACCCAGGACCGCCAGCTTCGTAGGCAGGGTCGCTACCAACTAGGCCAGCGCGTCGTTACTTGAATTTTGAATGCATTGATTATATTTTTTTGGATAAAAAATAAACAGTAAAAAAGGTTTGCTGATTTACTATGACAAGATGCATTTATAGCATTAGTCAGAATTCTCTGTTGAACAGTTAAAACGATCACCTGAAACCTACAAGTGATACACGTAAATCAGTGATGCTAAAATTTACCACAATATCCACCATTTAAATCTGATCCCCGTAAATCAAACAATACGAAGCGCAAGGAAGGCCAAGTTGTAACAGTGAATAAAAACCACTGAAGCTTATTATTTAGCTCTTCTCAGTGCTAGATGCAAACAGTTTGATAGAATCAGCCAGACGCGATGCTGCGATTTGTTTGAGTGCACAATCAAGATATGCGGGAAACTGGATGCGGACACAGTCGAACGCTCCTATTAGTGATGGGACGTATATCGATAAAAAAGAACTTCGAATTCGATAAAAAAAAAAATATTTTGAGAGGAAAAAATTAAGGTAAATTAAAAATGGGTAAAGATCAATCAATGTTGGATGCTAGATTTTGTTTTTAAGAAGGGTTATTTATTTTGCAGCAGTTTAAGACATCTTTGCATATTTGAATTAGGAGTTCATTCGTGGTTCTTGTCAACTAAAAGTATCAAAAACTCGTGTATGAAATGTTATCATTATGCGGCATAACTTTTTTAAGTGAGGTAAATATACCATTTCAGAAAACAAATTAATGATGCCATAAAACTCATCAAACACGTTTACTCAGCCGATTTTTTTTGCTGAAAGGTAAAAGTAAATTATAAACAAAAATCTTTGAATGTGAAATGTAATGTACATATTGGCTCACACAATTATGATCAATGTATTGAAACTAACAAATACAATACAAGTCAAAATAATATTAATGCATTACCTACATTAATATTAAGGTTTAACAATACTTTAATTTATTTCTTACTATTTACAAATGTAATTTTGACTCAAATAATGATGGTAATAACAAACATACAGATTTATAAAAAAAGATTATTCTAAGAACTTAAAACAGACATCCCTTGTCCTCGAATACACCCTTAACAGCAAGAACAAGACATTGACGACAATACTACAGTGCATCAGAATGCGCAACACACGTACCACGTATCGCTCGCAACGCTTCATCGCACTTGGCGTAAATAATCAAGTCGATACCTTGATTCGATAATCGACAATCGAGAGGTGACAGCACAAATCACTGACGCTCTAGTTGAAACTAACCACGTTAATAAAGCATCCACGTTGGACCTTAACTCAAGCAAGCTAGGTTTAGTTTTGCTAGATAATAACTGAATTTATATTGGTAAAGTCTGTTAGACGGAGGAAACACAAGTGAAGTAGATTAAGGGATTTAGGTTGGCAAGCGTTCGGGTGACTTGAATTCATTATATATAAATAAAGTAAGTTATGTTCTAAAGGGGATTACAGTGATGTATGTATTATAGTGGTATTAATGACTATATAGGATAGCCTCTCAAGAGCGTCGGTGGTTTAGTGGCTTAGGGTATCGACTTGTAATTGTAACCTAGTTCGAATCTCAGAGATTGTCATGTACTTCATCATCAATGAGTTACATGGTCTGAGCTCTTATGAAGAAGGAAAATATCGTACTTTATTGGTGTTAGGACGTTATGAAAGGTCCATCCGGATCGCTACCACCGTCTAGTTCTTGAACCTACCATCAAACAGCAGTGATCTAAGAGCGTCGGTGGCTTAGGGGCTCGACTCGTGATCGTAAGGTACCTATATAGTTCGAACCCCCGCGGCCACCATGTAATAATGAGTTTTTCTAACTTAAGTGCATTACCTGACGCTCTTACGGTGAAAGAAAAACATCGTGAGGAAACCTGCACATTCGAACAACTGAGTGTGTAAGAGGGTAATTGCACAAAATATCCTAAAGGGTCGAAGCGTATCCGAAAAGGCCCCCATCTGTAAGGTAAGATAAGCAACAGTGATCGCTGATTGTTTTGTACCGGTGTGGGGAACGAACAACCGGTTAAATTACTAGCATAGAGGCATTCCATCTTAGTCCTCAGGGTTGGCAACGTATTTGGGGTGTTAAGATTGCAATCTTAAGATTCTAGTCTTGAGAATACAAATATTTATATTATAGGTCACAGATCCCACTTACAATCAGGTGGTCACACCATAAAAAACGGAGCATACACATAAAATGACTTATGCCTGCTGGAAATCTATGCACGACCGGCTTTAACACTGTCGCCCATTCTCAGTTACTAGCGCTCCGCCCTTGCTTCGATTCGGTTTAGGTGAGTTTTCTGTAACACGCGTAATCATAATCCTTTAAAACCTTCCTCTAAAATCACTTTATCTATTGAAGAAAATTGCATTAAAATCCGTTGCGTACTTAGTTCGAAAGTTTTTTTTATTTAATAAAGATCCAAATTAAATATGTAAGTATCGCGAGTTTTTAAAATAATGAAAGACTACAAAAGTCACAGAGGCTTATTAGAGTAGTCAGTGAGCTCGGAGTAAAGGCTACTATTGAAAGTAGGTTTTATAAATAACCGCTAAATAAATCTCGATCAAGTGTCAAGATTTATACCTATATGAAGTTACTACAATTTGGTCTGACATGTTTACCAGCGGGTCCTTACAAAACCGGAGGGCTTATTGGCTAACGCCCTCGCAATCACGATCGTTTTCATTCTGAAAATCGAAGGCTTGTCTACATACAAAATGAAAACAATTGCTCCACTTTGAGGCTGGTTGCGATTGCGAGTGCGTTAGACAATAAGCCCTCGGGTCTAAGTTTATTTATTATTAACTTAAGTACAATTATTTACGAATATGACAGTCAAAGAATGTAAGTTATTACATGATATAAAGTACTTTTTACACGTTTTATTCTAGATCTAAGCGTACACACAGAGGGATAGACGGCAGGAAGCGACTTTGTTTTATACTATGTAAAGAAGCGGCCCGCCCACGCTTCGCTTCGATTAGTGTAAGTTTTCTGTAACACGCGTACATAATTTATTATCTATAATATAAAAATCAATCGCTGAATGTGTTGCTAAGCGCAAATCTCGAGAGCAGCTGAACCGATTTCACTAATTATTTTTTTAGAGTACAAAGATGGTTCTTACGGAAAGAAAAAAATAAAACATCCACCGGGAAAGTCAGAAATTTGCAGCGGGGCGAAGCCGCTGGCGGGCCGCTAGTTATACATAAAAACCTTCCTCTTGAAGTACTATCTAATGATGAAAACCGCATTAAAATCCGTTGCGTAGTTTGAAAAATCTAAGCGTATATACAGAGGGACGGAAGCGGGAAGCGACTTTGTTTTATTTTATTATATTTAAAGAAAGCATGAGTGACTAAACCACCTACAACAATTTACTAGTGCTTCATATTCAACCCGCGCCATCAAATACATTTGATCAACGTGGGTAGTTTCAATATTGTCTCGAGCATTCTACCCACATGTAATATCCATAATAATAAAACGAACGGAATACAGAACACCGTATTAACCTCCGAATAACTGTATAAATCGTTTTCGATGGAAATTTCATTTTCTCATTTGATTTTATTGCGATTGTATTGCTTCCTATTGCTTTTTAATTTAATCAGGTAGGAATGTCATATGAATAGCATAGAAATTAAAATTTATTTCTAGTTAAGCGTCCGACGCAATTTGTATAGCAACTTATAATGATTCAATAAGGTTAATCTAGAACAATTTTAAGTGAAACTCATTATAATACCTTACATGTTTGGTTAAAAAAGTAATTTGAGTTGGATTTTCTGACACCGTAAATATTGTGAAGAAATATTTGATAGGGACAAAAATTACTAGCATGGAGAAAAATATTAAAGTCAAAATATAAAAAAAACAGAACCTAAAAATACTGATTTGCACACTAAAAAACTAAATCGCACACAAATCACGTTTTGAGTGCATTTAGATTGTTTGGTGTGCAATTCAGTATTTTTAGGTTCTGTTTTTTTTTTCATTTTGCCTTTTAATACATGCCTTTGAAATACATTTAATATTTTTAATTTCAATATTTTTAAATCCTTTAAATTATCAACCTAAAATGACGCAATTAAATATGTAATGGCTAGAACATCAAATTAAGAAATATAAAACAATAACGTCATACTCCGTGCAGCATTTTTTGATCTTAAATACAATATTATTATTATTATTATTTTCCTCTTTTACTAATTTCTTCTTTGTTTTCTTGCAGTAATTGCATCCTTTCTACCTGCATAGCATCTAAACCTACGGGAACGGGAACCTACGGGAGTGAACAGGTATCACGAGTGCTGCCCATCTATTTCGCCTCGTGAGAGATAACCTACAATATTCGGAGCTGACTGCCAACTCGCTAAGTCAGAGATGCACCTTAAGAAGAAGAATAGCATCTAAAACTTCTTGTACACCGACCTGAGGGCTTATTGTCTAACGCACTCGCAATCGCAACCGGCTTCAAAGTGGAGCAATTGTTTTCATTTCGTATGCAGACAAGCCTTCGATTTTCAAAATGAAAACGATCGTGATTGCGAGTGCGTTAGACAATAAGCCCTCAGCTCAAATTCACCAGAATCATTACCCAATTATAATTTAAAAACTCCTTCACTTCTAATAATCGAAAAAACTTTCCTCATCTCCGTACGTCCAATTTCTTAAAGCTTACCAGGACCTCATAAAACACAAGAGCCCAATAATCTCTATTTATTAAACTATCCGAGTTGGATAAGAGTTTGATGGTCAGTTTGTACATTACTGACTAACGAGATAAGTTTCTTACGATCCAGTCTGATCTTGGCTAATCTGCGGTCATTGGAACAGGGATGTGGGAAGAAATGAGAGATTTTGGAGAAGTCTATAAGATGCTTAAAATTGAAACACGATGTCAACATGGTTGTAAGACTATTACAATTATGATAAAGATAATAAAATGGTAAATATTTTTTTATCGGACAAACGACATAAAATTAATATGATGTATAAAACAAGAACCGTAAAACTACACAACTATGGTCCTAGCCCGCAACAATAGTCCAATTTTCTTCATTACATTATTCTAAAATATGATACCTTACTGCTATTATTGCTGGGTATATGTACTGTTAGGCCTAAAATCTATTGCTCTAAACTCTAGCTGTAGCTAAAGCTATCATATTTTTAGAATAATGTGATAAGGTAAATTGGACTATTGTTGTAGGCCAGGACCATAGTTGTGTAGTTTTACGGAACTGAAAAACAAACTAAACTAAAACATTATCTCTAAGAATGGCCCCTGCGGCATTGTACCAAAGATGCTGGCAGCACTTTCTCGTTGAATGACTAAACCAAGTCGTTGAGCGAGGACTCTGCCAGCTCTTGGGTCTCTAGGGGGCCTAATATGGCTGCGTTTATCGCGTGACAAAATGTGGATAAAACATCCGTCACTTTCTCTTTCTTTGACGGTTGCTTTATCCACATTTTATCACGCGATAAACGCAACCATACTAGGCCCGCAGTGACGTCAATGAGTCTCCGCCTTTGGTAAATTAATAAATATCACGGATAGTCATAAATTGACCTAATCCCAAATTAAACTCTACAATTGTACCTATTATGGTTACTAGACATAATATACATACTTATATTGTAGAGAACATACATATAAGATTTAGAAACAAACTCATCACACAAAATAAAATCGCCTAACGAACTCGAACCCGAGACCGCCTCGTAGACAGGGACTAACAAAGTGGTTAACAAGGTGGCTAACAAAGTGGCTAACAAAGTGGCTAACAAAGTGGCTAACAAGGCTAACCCCGTTGTCAATAATAGTAATAATACTATACTTCAGTTTATTTAAAATTAGAAACCACAACAGCATTATATATTGCGGCTCGTGAACTGTTAATCTCTTTACAATTTGTACTAGAGTAACAATTGACGACACGTAAATAAAGTGACATTTAAACAATTTTATTTTGCGGTTCCCAGACTATTGTACTGTACTATTTGCTAGGTAATAAACAGTTGACCAGACGCAATATAATGTTATTGTGGTTTCTAATTCTAAATAAATTGAAGTATAAATACAAACAAAACAGCTTTTTACAGATAACTAGCGACCCGCCCCTTGCTTCGCTTCCTTTTATATATTTTTTTCTTTAACACCCGTTAATAAACCACAATTTATTACACATAAAAACCTTCAGTGAAAAATTAAATAACTGATTGAGAACACCGCATCAGAATCCGATGGGTAGTTTGAAAGATCTAAGCGTGCATACGGAGGGACAGACAACGGGAAGCGACTTTTCTTATACGACTTAGAGATGTATGCCATTTATTATTAATCCAGTGATAGCGCTAAAACGACAAAAAAATTAAAAAAGGAAAATGAATTATTAACATTATTTTGTATATTTGCAAATATATCGTTAATGAATTCATTACTTTTAATGAGACTTTTGAAAATGATAGTGTTTTAACTGTCAATAAACAAACAAAACAAAGGACTCCGTAGATTGAAAATAAAACCGTGTAGCGTAAGCGTATTATTGAGAAACAACTTGAATGTTACCGTAACTACATCAATCGATATTGATCAAAATTGTCTATCGATTTCGACTAATCCGATTGCCCATCAATCAATAAAATTACCTCATAACTTTTTTTTAAAAGTCAAACATTTACTTTTAAAGTAATTTTCTGTTAATCGTAATCGTACAACTTTAATTCTCATTAAAAACAAACTTTTTAATATACCACATCCAATTCCGCCTATCTCAGAAACCTCCATGTCAGCAGACGAAAACAACTCTAACGAAACATATGTCGACCGAAACACTTCGGTCGACGTGATATAATTTCTTTATCGATCCCCCCAAACAAGTTAATTAGGAAATAAATGGAAACGTGCGTGCTAGCCCTGTGTTAGGAGTTCCCAAAGTGTTGGGATTTCTTCTGGCTATTAGATTATTTTGATGGTAAACTCGTTACAACCTTTCCTTACCTTTTTACTGATTAAGGAGTTGTTTTGTTTGTGTCGCTTTTATTTTGAGTGTGCTCATTGGAAAAATGACAACGAATCGAACCTTTTTGGGATGTTCTTTTGTTAATCTTTTTTGTACCTTGTTAGTTATTTAAGCTCAAAAATTAATCCTGTTATGTTCTTAGTCATTGATTGTGACCACTAACTTTATGTTAGTATTAATTCTTTGTTATCCCCATTTTTGAGATGTTATATTAAAACTAAGAATGCTGAAAGATTCATCATGGTCTATTTTTCTGTCTGTATTTTCACAGTCACTTTACTACCATTATTATTTGCTTTAGTTGAGTCAGAATAAAGCGAACGAAAAAAATACTTTTTATATTCATCGTTTTGTACAATGCTAGGTGATGTATTGTCATTGTCACAAGCAATATTTAAAAAAATATTGCCAGTCGAGTTTCTTTTCGCGTTTCATCTCAGCACTGGTCTCCTCTTGGGAAGCGCTGGTAGATTTTTGACGTGTAAAAATGTCTTTTCATTATTATTTCAAGTAATTTGACATCATGATTTATTTCCGTTATCATAAATACTTGTCATATCTTCAGATTGTCTTTCACCTACGCAAAGCATAGCTTCCATGAAACTTATCAAAAACAAAGTACCTACTATCGGTTATGTAACACAACATAATATTACGTCAAAGCAACTAACTTGTACAAACAACTGTTTCTTACGACAGTCGTTATGTAATCTACGGCTAGCTCCCCTTTATCTTAGAGCCTAGATAACACAGACAGATGCTGTATATAGACGTCTGGCCTTTTACAACTTACGACTTAATGGTCACGTTTAAATAGGTACGACTGAAGACAAAGTAATACGGACGGCTACATTCTTTTTCTGAATTTTAAATGTTTATTTGTTATCCTAATAAAATTTGCAATGAGCTCCAGTGTTATAAGTAACTTAGGAAGATTGTTTACTTTTAAACCAGTACTATATTGGGATTGTGAAGCTAAAAATTTCCATTCAAATGCAATAACGTTTCTCTCCCCTTAAACCTGGTCCAATTTTTACGATTTTTGAATATGTTGTAGATATCATGAAAAAACTATGTCTGTGCGTTTTTCTTTCCAAGAAAATATTTCTTAGAATGAAACAAATTTATAAAACCAAAAAACAGAAACGTACAGACCTAGTTCCTTATAATAACTGGAAATCGGACTTGATTTAGGGGGTGAGAAACGTTATTGTCCGGAGCTAAATTGATATGGATTTTTTTTGATAGCTACTTGATTTTAGCGGCGTTTCATAATCCTCTTAAATATCATAATAATTTTATTTGTAATTACGTAATCGAAAACGGCTCTAGCGATTACGGTGACATTTTTGGGGGTTATTTGTACACCGACATATTATTATTTTGCTCATGAAATGTCATCGACACGAACGCTATTAAACATAATGAAAATGGATGCCGAGGATAGCCTAAGTTGGTAGTGACATACGTCCGATCCTAATATTAAAATTGTTAAGCGGCAAATGTCAAACTATAACCCAAAGTAATCCAATTTATCCGCAGCTTGAATATTGGAAACGGACATAACGCTACGAATTAACATTTTTTTGCTTTCAGAATCTTGGTTGTTTTCTTTATTATCATCAATATCATCAATATCAGCTGAAGAAGACATCTGTTTTGTTTTTCAATACCTACTGGTGACCCAACCTCCCTTCGCTTCAGTTTATTATATGAGTTTTATGTAACACCAGTACATAAACCAAAATTTATTATACCTACATCAAAACTTTTCGTGAAAAATTATCTAACTGTTGGTGAAAATAGCATGAAAATCGGTGCAGTCGTTTTTAAAATTATCGAAAACATACAGACAGACGCAGTTGGGTACTTTGTTTTATAATTATCTAGTGATGTTTTTATTTGTCTACATAATTACCTATGTTCATCATTGTCGATGAGTCCATAGCACATACCTAAAGTTTAGTTTAGAATAAGATAAATTTTCTGCTTAGTAAAATGAGTAAACTACCCAAGCAAGCCCCAGCAAGTTAGCTTTCAAGCGTATGCTTCAAAAGCATCTGCTGGAACAAGCAAAGTCGTAAATGTATTTAACTCACATCGCCTTATCTATTTATTTATATATTTTGTATGCATTAATAAATTTATAGAAGTATGTATATGCTTATTAGATGTCTGTATATACTAAAAGTCCAGTTGAACCCTGACCCACCATAGAACGGTGTCACAGTGACATTATTAAACAATTTTTTTGACACTTTATTCTTACGACTTGAATCTTTACGTCACTGTGACACAGTTCTATGTTCTATGTATTTACATTTTTAGGGTTCCGTACCTCAAAAGGGAAAAACGGAACCCTTATGGGATCACTTTGTTGTCCGTCTGTCCGTCTGTCTGTATGTCAAGACCCTTTATCTCGGGAACGCGTGAAGGTGTCGAGTTGAAATTAAAACCATATACTCCGGTCTACGGTCCCTTGAAGCTGTGAAAATATCAAACTTCTACATTTACGAAAAAAAAAGGTACGGTCGTTTATGTCGCCAAAAACGTGTATTTAGACACTCTCGAGGGAATCAAAATGGGTATTTCCCACTGACCTAGAACTATGAAATTTGGCAAGTAGTTTGGCAAGGTTTTGGTAAGTCTTTTACTACAAGTATAAGAAAAAATCGGAAATCTGTACATTTTTAATGAAATCACAAAAACAATCTCTCTTAAGGCTCTTTATGCAAGGAACGGCGGCGGTGCAAATTTTGAATTGAGTTAACCGTGTAATGTGCGGAACCCTCGGTGGGCGAGTCCGACTCGCCTTGTCCGGTTTTTTTTTAAACTAGGTATCCTGTGTATATTTTATCGAAACTGTTGTTATTTCAACGCTATTTTTCTTCACACCGAGGCATTTTTTCTGTTTTGCCTGATGGCTAACTGATTAAGAATTCCATGGGGCATTCAATCCGCCATTTTTACTCTATAGTTTTTACTTCAAGACTTTGAGTAAATAAATAAGAAACTTCCTACCTTTGTTACAATAAATCCAGATTAATTCAGCTACCGCACTGTGTAAAACCACAGACGCAGCTGTTTACCGCGGGGAACTATCAAAACATAACGCTCCGATAAACGTTCCAAGGAGACCCGCTGTTTATTTTTACCATCTGCGGAATTTATGTACATGCTAATCTGGTTATCCTTACTTGCTTTGTTCTTCGTAAATAGTGTTGGTTATTAATTATATTTGCTGGGTTAGAGGTTTATTTATTAACATTTAACATGCTTTTATTAAGTCATATTTTTTCTAAAAGTCAGATTGTAAGATTAAACTTCAGCCTTATTATGTAAACAAATCTAAAACGTAACAGTTTAACTACTATTGAGTGTTATATAATTTAAAAAAAATCATATTCACCTTTACTTTGTTTTAAAACCAAAAATTATTCTTTAGTAAACAATTAAAGTAAATGTAAACTTATTAAGAGCTATAGAATAAAATGTTTATAATGGTCATCTTGTTGTTATGACTTGCTTTATAATGTTTTATAATCTGATCCTGCCCTTAAGGTCATCTACATAGTTGTCATGACTTGTTTTATGATCCGATCCTGCCTCTTAGTTCGTCTCGTTGTTATGACTTGTTTTTTATTGTTTTATAATCCGATCGTGCCCTTAAGGTCATCTTGTTGTTATGACTTGTTTTATAATCTGATCCTATTCTTAGTTCGCATCTGATTTTAATAAGATGAGCTATATGAGCTAAAAAAATTGAGTAATATTGTTATATCTGGTTTTTCATTGTTTTATAATCTGATCCAGCGCTTAATATTTACCGTTAAAAACTTTAGTAATATCACATTTAACATCGCGTAAGTGTAAGTTAATAAGTCAAAATACATCCTCTGCTGGACATAGGCCTTCCCCTGAGATATCAACGACGGTCGTATTGTGCTACTCGTTTAATAGTCCCAGTGCTACAAACCGAAACTTGGCTTCGTCAGATTGACAATTTATCCTGTTGTTGCTCGGTGGCTTGGCGAGTCTGACATCTTCGAGGCGGCTTAACTGAGGCTCCCGAATACAAACGGCGTTGATTGTTTGCAAATTGATTTGCTGCTTCTAAATAGATGGCTCTAGGGGCTTGTTTTATTCAAATATTGTAAGCTCTAGCACTTTTTAGAATTGCCTGCTATGCAAAAACATGAACTTAGAATTTTAAACGCACCGGGGGATATCATCCGTAGCTGGTGGAAATTCCGCCTTTTCGAAAGAAACCGCTTCCAGCGTCTGTACTTTCAAGTGCATACAATCTAAATCTGAATAGATATCTTCTGGATATTCTCGTTCATCGCCGTCAAAATTTTGTGAAAATAATAATAAAAATATTTTTACTCTCTAGTCTGTTGAAATGAAAAGTTATTTTTAGTCTTATTGCACCCTCATACTATAGGCTTACTTGCGGCCTAAATATTGGTATCATAATGTGATGTAATTAATGCCTGCCTACGAAGCTAGCGGCAGCAGCGGCGGGCAGTTATTTGTGCGATGAGCGCGAATATTTATTTTCTGAGTGATGGATTTTTTCTATGTAGTTACTTAAGTATACTAATTACATTTTTCTATATTAGTATTTATATCGTTGTCTAGTACCCATAGTACAAGCCAATCAATTTGGTGTGACATTGTTCTCTGATGTTTATTTTTATTTAATAACTACTTTTCCCTTACTAATACATACAGCAACCATTGTACTCCTAAATTTTAGTGTTTTAGTAATAATAAATTTCTTACGAACCAAATATTAAACTACTAACTCTCAAAATATTCGCAATGCAGCAGCGATATTAAATTCCATCAACTTAAACCCAAGTTCCACTAAAATTCTAGCTAATTTGACGGAAAACTGTGAACAAAATTAAAACCATTATACCCTCTAATATTTTACTTATTAACTTGTAGTAGTTAAGCTTTAAATTCGTTAAGCACGCCAAGGTAATAAAAATGGCGTTCGTATGGGGTTTTTTCAAGTTAATTGTAAATCCGAGGGGGCACAAACTGCCGCAGTAACTGTTAACGGTATAGCCTAGTTAAGTGGAAGTTATTCTAGTTGGTTGGGCTAAGTGAAAGTAACACAGCGGATCTGGTGGTGCGCAATTACTGTTAAAACGGTAACTTACCGTAGCTAGCAGAGTACTTTAGAGATGATAATGATGCTGGTGACGATGATGGTGGGATTGACGATGATGATGGTGGTGGTTGTGGTAGTGGTGATGATGATGATGATGACGATGACGATGAGACTGATAATAATGACAGTGGCGGTAATGGTGATGGGCTGGATGATGATGATGGGACTGATGAAGGTGCTGGGGGTGGTGGAGGTGGTGGTAATGATAATGATAATGATGATAATGGTGATGGTAGTTACGATGAAGATGATGGTGATGATTATGACGATGATGCTATTATTGATGATTATGATCATAAATAAATAAAAAAATCAAATAGAAACCCAGGACTATGAGATTCCCTGCATAAAAACGTGCTTTGAAATGCAGCAACATGTTTATACCTGGCATTGCAGATTGGTGACGATGACTGCTAATCATTAGGTGGCTTGTCTGCTTGATTGAATATAACGGCTAAAAAAAATTTTGTATTATGAAAAAAACGCTTAATCCCATGGTTTATGCCCCCTTGTTAAACCTAGGTGAGACCAACCATTAACTTTGTTATGGGATGGGTAAACGAACATTTTTTGTTTCCGTACAAGCCAACTACAGGCGAGTTCAGGCTTTCCGTTACTTTAAAGTTAATTAAAAAGTTAAGTTCACTGACTATAAAATCAGTTTTATTGACTTTTAAGTTTGGTAGCGCAGTTTTTAAGTGGCTTCAAAAAAATTTAAACTCTGGAAAAAACAAAGCAAAGACAAAGACAAAGTTAACATAGTCAATCTTACAACTCTTTTAATGTTTTTTTTTTACTTTTTGGTTATCATTATCTCGCCAGAACGGCTGAACGAATTTGGATGTAATTTCGCAGAGATAGATTTTAGTCTAGAATAGCACATAGGCTACCTTTAATCTCAATATAAATCACTTTTCGTGTGGGATAGCAAAATTATGAATTCTATGCGGACTGACTAGCGGGAAGAAGCTAGTAAATTATAAAAATTATTATTCCTAGACACAGTTTGTTTGTTCAAACAGTATAAACATCTTTAAAAACCAGTCAAAACACAGTAGAAAATTAACTGTATGATTTAAGATAAAAGTTTTTTTTATATACCAATATAAAGATAAATTAACATACTAATTAGTTTCTTAAGCTCGAGCACAAACAATTCAATAAATAGGTCACGTTATCGAATCCCTTTTACTATTCGAAAACGTATTTTTTTCCGAAATCCCTAAAACGGAGCATTTCCATACATTATTTTACATATGCTTAACCTTTACTTCTCGATATCAACTTCAACGTTTTAAATTATAGAGAGAGAATACTGTTTCACTTACAATAAAAAAAATCTCGATGATGATACGTTTACGTTTTTTCTAAATAGGTAGTAAGAAAAAGTTTGACGCTCGATGTTCTGTTGCGATTTTTAAATATGATAAGCCATGAATATGAAGGAGACAAAAGGGAAAAGCATAGCAGTAAAAGTTATTTACATCATAACTTCAACCATCTCGTATCGAGCAATATAGTTTCACAACTGGAATATAACTGGGATTAGATATCTATTAATAATGCAGATTCAAAGAGCTTGAAGGTGGTTCGTAGCACTTTCGTAGACGGGCGTAGGCCGTAGCATTGGGTAAAAGAGCGCGTCGTAGCTGGCGAGAATTGCCGTGCACTCGTAGCACATGCAAAGTCATTTCACCTTATTTTATAACCATATTATTTTTTATGTCATGGAGAAGGCAAACGATCATACAAAGCAAACATAGCAAATACAAGATAAAAAAATGATTCATTTATTAGTAAAACAAAGCATTATAGGTAATTATATACTTTATTTATTCATAAGTATTGTCATCTCTATTTGTTAATTTTTGTCCAACCCCATGCATTGCCCTTACTCACCTACTTCAGTGGTAGCTGGAAGAGATCACATTCAGGGATTTTCATATTTTTATTTTTGAGCTATAAAGAAAATATATGTAAAAAATATTGTGTCTGGACTAATCACCTGAGCCATTTTTATTATAAGAATGTTATTCTAAGAAAAGTCGAAACTAATTTAACCTTACCCATCAGTGCGTATAAACTACATGCTTTCAATCTCAAATGCTCACTTCAACGCAGCACATTCAATGTCTCAAATACATCAAGCGCACTATCAAATTATCTTCATATTTTCCTTTTCAAATAAATACTACTCCCTGTATTTCAGTTCAACACCAAATTTTGTTAATATTGCCGACGAATGCGCATGATAAAACTCAACACATCTCACAAACTTCCATGTTTATCCCTGGTGGAAATTGTGAAAGTTGTACGAACCTAGCGTATCGCTTGCATACAATTGCAGTGGAGTTAGCAAATGCTGGAGTCTTCTTTAACACTAATGATAAAAGATACCACATAGTCTTTAGTCCAACAAGACTTTGCTTAGATAAGATATACTGAAGTTTTTGACCAAAATTATATTAAAAACCTTACGAAATCTTAGTTGGCTTAGTTGGTTTTTAATTGGTTTCATCTTTAAAATAACCGAGAGGGCATCCCATATTCTAGACTTCTTTTCAAATGTTAGAAAACCGGACAAGGCGAGTCGGACTCGCCCACCGAGGGTTCCGCACATGACACGGTCAACTCAATTCAAAATTTGCACCGCCGCCGTTCCTTGCATAAGACCCTGTTTTTTTGTGATTTAACTAAAAATGTACAGATTTCAGATTTTTTCCTATACTTGTAGTAAAAGACGGTGTTACTTGCCATATTTCATAGTTCTAGGTCAATGGGAAATACCCTATACATTTTGATTCCCTCGAGAGTGTCAAAATTCACGTTTTTTGCGACATAAATGGCCTTATTGTTTTTTTACGTAAATGTAGAAGTTTGATTTTTCACAGCTTCAAAGAACTGTAGATTTGAGTCTATGGTTTAAATTTCAACTCGATACCTTTACGCGTTCCCGAGATAAAGGGTCTTGACACACAGACAGACGGACAGACGGACAACAAAGTCATCCTATAAGGGTTCCGTTTTTTTCCTTTGGAGGTACGGAACCCTAAAAACAACAATATTTTACCATAAAAACTGATGCTGGCAAGCAAGTTATACAACTATTTAAAATTAAAAATGTGTGACATTCACGGACACTACGGACAGGCACCGAAGTCTTATCATAGGGCTCCCTTTTAAGCATTTTGGTACGGATCCCTAAATACGAGTACTGGTAATTTTCCTACAGACAGATAGCAAAAACAAAAATAATTAATTTGCAATTAGAGCTAAAAAAAATACCTATCTTCCTCCCAACATGCGTTTTTTTAAAGAACACCAACTTGAAAAAAGAAGTTTATACCACATTTAATTCACTTAACTCCTTGAATCAGTAATGAAAACCAATACTGCCACTAAGTATCTAAAATAACGACGAAAATGTCGACGCACGAGCCGTGTGTATATTTACACAAACCATTTTAACCTTACATGACTCAAAACCTATTAAATCAATTTAAATTGTCATTATCTCATATTCGTTTAACAAAAAGAAAGTAACTGCCAGTTACTGCCCAAACTGTAAGTATTCACCCTCTAAAAGCCATTACAAAACTTTCCGTTCTCCATTGGAATTGTATACTAGCGACATCTATACATACACCGCAACATTACAACGTACGTAAAGCCGCGTCCTCTACTCATGTAACGTCATATCTCGATGTTGCCTTTATTCAAAATGTAAGCGTTATTCTAAAGTATAGGGTTGGTTATTGAATGTAGTTTGTAACAAATTGTAAGTTTAAATAAAGGGTTTTACGATAGAGGTCGCTGATAAGCTATGAGTAGGAATAAGATACGTTGAGAGAGGTTTGTAGTATTCGATTGTTTTGGTTTAAAAGTGGCATAGTTTTGCAGTAAGTAGTGTTTTTTGGGGTTATCGTAAGGTGTGATAAAAGCTGTGGCAATTAATACGATTTATTTGCCTTTGTTAAGTTTAGATCCGACATTTTGGTTTAGTTTTTACAAGATCGTTTATAAAGAGTTATAATATATAATCAAATCGCTTTATTAAAATGCACTTCGTAATAAATATGGAGGTTAGTTATGTAAGTGCACGGGCACTTTTACGAGTCTGAGTTAATCAGCGCTAAAGAAGAAGATAAAGACGTCATTCAGAGTCAGATGTCCTTATCTGTCATTGTGACATTCGGATTTGACAGGTAAGGACAAAACATTGTATAGCTATACCACCGTTATTCAACGATTATTAGTAAGGGAGTAACAGTATAAGGAATGATGATACCTAAGTGAGATATTGTTTTTTTTATATCTACTATATTATTGTTTAAATTAAAGTTGGAACAGAACTCAGAAGTTAAATTAAAGAACAGTGGTGTTTATTTCTTGAAACCTGCAAATAAAAAATGTTAATTAAATACTTATTTATTTAATTAGTAAAAATACACAATTTTACATCCTCCGAAGATTATCGATCTACGACTTAAGGCAGGCATTTTCATAACCATCTCATTTTTCCACCTGGCATGTTCCTGAACGGCATCCGAGCTCGAAACCGAACGTGAAAATTTGACTTGTTACTAAATTATATTCCGAGCTAGTTAAATTTTGGAAAAGTTTTAGTTTTGCACATTCTCCAAGAACGTTAAGAAATTATTTTATTTGCTATTTTTGGAAATTGTTTCAATTTGATGTAAGAAACTAGTAAATAAAAATATTTGAAGTTTACGTAATAAAGAATTTTATAGAAATCAAAAAATTTATCGTTCTATTTAAGAATATTTTCAAATTTACATTGAAGTAAAAAACACGATACATTTTTTTTTTAATTTATTAGTGTCCTCATTATAACGATAACAATATTATTATACAGGGTGAAGGGTAACTCGACCAATTCCTTGAAAGGGATACCATAGAAAATTTTCAATAATTTTGTCACAGTTAACTGAGGGTCTAATGCCACAGGTTTTCGAATCAAAGTCAGTTATTTTAAGCATTTAAAATATTTTTTAATTTTTTTTCCCTCATTGACTTAAAACTGTCGATTGTAAAAAAAACTTCACTCTGGGAACTGAAAATGCATTTTTCTAATAGCTGATGAACAAGCAACCACCACCATGACCACCACGTATTTGTGCGATGAGCACGAGTATTTTTTCCATGTTATAAATAAATAAATAAAAAATCTTTTATTGTGCTTATAAATGGTACAAAGTTCTGCTTACATTAACATAAGAAATACTGAAGGAGTAACAACAAAATGAAAGTAAGCGTCATCTGACCCCCGTACTAGTGTGAACTGTATCACGGTGGGTGTTGTGCAGAGTTTAACCGGAGCTGCCAAGTAGGTATTAGTTTTAATTTGCACTGAAGTGTACCTATATAAAAATCCTTGAAATGATATTACGAGTATATAAAATTTTATTAAATTTACTTTTGTAAAAAGTAAAAAGCTACCTTTCTCACCTATCACGAACCCATTACCTAAACTAAAACGATTTAATTAAAATATACTGCTACTAAGTTATTAATTTATTTATTAATTGACCTTTATTAATAACGCTGTAAGGATTTAATTCGGATCGCACAAAGTAAATGGTGGAATTTAAAAATAAATAATCAGTCTTTACCCGTTATTTAAATATTAATTTTCCTCAATAGTCTCGTGTTAAAGTAGTAAGCGATCTACTTACAGAATAAGATAATTGTTATTTTCCCTAAATTTTAGGTCAGCATTGTAGTTTTTAACATTACTTCCAAATTACTATGCAAGTAACATTTTACATCATTTACATACAAAAAAGAGCTAAGTACTAAATTACCCTTTCTCAAGATAATTGGTTTAAGAACGTAACTCTAAATAATAAAGAAAGTGGTAAATTTGGTAAAGACGTTCTTTAAATTATAACAAGGTTTTCGTAAAAAACGACAAAGTGTACCTAGTATTTTACTATTGTAATTGAATAACAATAAACGAATGTACAGTCAAATTAGCTGACGTGAAACCCAGTGATGTTATAAGCGTGTAAATAATTGTCATGCTAAAAGTCTCTAAAACTGCGTTTTAAGACTCACAAATAGTAGTGTTAAATTACAGTTTTTATTAATTTAATTAAGTTAGCAAAACTCCAGGCTCATGTTCACAATTAGTAACTATTTTATTCAACAACCTAAATTCATAATCTTTGTAACTGTAATCCAGGTCTCCTCTGAATCACGTTTTACTTGGAAACATTACAAAGAACATCGAAAACACAATAAAACAAATTATTTACCGGAACATAAAATGTTTCTCATTTGCCTGGAAAAAACATTATTCCACTCAATTTATTTTCTGTGCCAAAGTTAACAAGTAATAGAAATTTAATACTAAACAGCTTTAGAACTTAGTGAGCCAGGTATTCTGTGTACGACACTTTACAAACTTGTTTGTGATAAGAACTCTTGCTATTAAAACTGTAACTGTCCAGTTATTACCCAACGAGGAGCGTGGAGTGTTCCGGAATAGTGCCTCTGAAGTTGGTACTTTTATTGCATTTTAGTAGGTTAATTTTGACAGACGATTATGTAGAGATACGGCTTTTTAGTATGTAAAATTGTCTTAATGCTTTTAGTTTAGTAAAATTATACATTTAACCTTGCAAAAGGTCGGGTACCTATTCGCCTTTTTAATGTGTTCTTCAAGTAAAGGCCTTTTAAAAATACAAGAGTTCGACCTTGGGGTGCTGCCGCAGGCTCTGCCATAAGTTTTCAGTTTTTATTAATTAATGCCTCAACTTGGTTTTAGTGCAAAGTTATTCTTTGGTTCTTTTATCATTTCTTAGTACCTAGAAGATGTTAAACTCCAAAAAATGGACGATTAGTACGATTGCACAATATTTCCAACATTATAAACTCTTTATTAAAAAAAACATTATTTCGATGATTAGGTTCATGTACTAAAATAATCCAATTTATTTACTAATGTAATTAATAAAATGTTTTTTTATTAACGATTATCAGAACCGTCACTGAATGGGAGTTATTATGTCACGGTAACCATACAGTATTAAGACTTAAAAATGGCACAAACGTGCTAAATTACTTGCACAATCATATTAATATTTTGTAGAAGTGAGATTATTACACGGGAGTGAAAATACTTCTCTAAACTAGGGAATGAGTTTCACTCCCCTAGCTCGAGGTCCTGTTTTGTCTCCTGCGTTAATGCATTCGCGTATCCCTTCACGTGGACATAACACGGTCTTTGGACACAGTAAAATAAGAAACAGTACGTTACAAAGTTACTCTGTAATAATATTTATTCAGTTTGAGTGGTGTAGTTGGGAATTTTTCAAGGCAGAAATGAGTTGCGGTGTGTTAAAATAATCTAGATGATTGTTTATCTTGTCAAAATTGTGGTTTAACATATTAAAAAAATATAGGAGGCAATAAATAACTAAGGATAAGGGATAAGTTTACCTTTGTATATATCTATTGTGTTTGTGTCTATTTTGTTGCTTGTTATTTTCCTATATGTACAATAAAGTATTCAAATACATACATTTATGAGTAATATAGAACGATACACATAATAATATTGATGTAGATAATAACACATTGAAATTCATAGAAACCATCCAAGACTCCAAAACAAATGCACTCATCATAAAAAATATAGGACCGCTGTCTTCGTAATCAGGGTCACTAGATAGTAGGCTAACCACGTCACCGAACTCGTTATTAATTGTGAAATCGATACTCGTAGTTATATATAAAAAAACCTGACAAACTTAGGTTTAAAAATAAACTGGGTCAGAAGAAAGATGAGAAAATTAGTTCTTAAGGGGCGCGGAATTACATGTACTACTGTTTTAAATACAACTGCGAAACTGGACACCGCGACCTCTAACTTTCGTATATTCACCCCCTGTGCGCTTTCTGGAGAACTTTGTGGTCATCCGCCGTTACACAAATGGCAACACTAATTTATTTATTTATTGCCAAGGAAATGGGCTGTGAAGACGGGCAGGGGACCAACTAGTTGGGAGTTTGGCGGAGGTAGGTTTTAATGTTAGGGCAGTAATGTATACATTTATTAATGTTAATTAGCAGTAATGTACTTTGAACATGCAAGTTGTTTCATTGGTGAATGTGTAAAATTGAAATTTTATAGCAGGTTGGTTTGGGGAACTAGACAAAAAAGACAAATACTTACGCGTTAGCCTAGTTGGTAGTGACGTTGCCTACGAAGCTAGTGGTCCCGAGTTTGAATCCAGGTATGGGAAAATATTTGTGTGATGAGCGCGATTATTTGATTCTGAGTCTTGGATGTTTACTCATAGCACAAGATTATAGTTCGTTTTGGGACTAGGAAAATTTGAATGTAGTAAAAAACACCCTCAAATACTTGCGAAATACCGGGAACCGAACCCGGGACCGCTTACTTTGTAGACGGGATCACTACTAACTAGTCTAATCTAAAATTCACGACATATATTCTCAAGCCATCTCCATACCAAATTTTATTAAAATCGGGTAGCGCGCCGTGAAAGTATATCAAACAGACAGACCAACATTTTAATATTTACGTTTATAATATCAGTACAAGTATGTGCTAAGTCGCATTTAGAATATATCCTAAATGCACTGTAAATGTTGGTAAGTTATGTAAATTGTCCACTGTGAGTATTAGAAGATTATGATTATAACTAAGACACACGTATCGTTAGTGTATGATTAAATAACACGCTTTATAATAAGTATAACATCTACAGACTTAAGACGTAAGCTTGAAATATGCTTTGTCCTTATCTCTCATTATGACTTTTGTATTTGACAGAAAGGAACAAATAATACTGTAACTATAATAAGTTTATTATGAGTTTATGAATAAGGAGGTAAACATAATTAAAGTGAGCAATAAATTACATGCATGAACTAGGATTAGGATGTTCTTGGGTTTCAGGCGTAAAATAAGTAAAAAAACTAACCTTCATAATTATGAGCAAAGTATAAGTTAAAAGTACATACATAGATACATTAAATCACGCCTGTTTCCCAGAGGGGTAGGCAGACCACTTCTTTCCACCTGCTACGATCTTGACAAATCTCTTTCGCTTCTTCCACATTCATACATCGAGTCATGCACGCATGTCGGTTTCGGGTACATAAAATTCGGCCCATTTCCAGTATTTCTCCGATTTGATTCGAAAAAGTACGCCTAGGGCGGCCCCTTCCGACCCTTCCACTCACTTTCGCTCTGTATATCTCTTTCGTCAATTAGGTTAAAAGTAAACCGTGTAAATATCAGTTGGTTGCGATTATCATTGAATTTATTTGTTCATTCTTACTCAAAAAGAAACTCAAGACTTAAGCGATTTAGTAAAGTCAATACAGAAATTTTAGGCCAAGCCATAAATTCCATTTTCAAATTTAACTGCCAACACGCTAAAATCCAAGAAAACGCACTTCAATTTTTGTTCTAAATTCGAAACCGTATTTCAAAAACCGTTGCCAACGTACCGACCGCCATTTGGATTGGCAATTGTTTTTGCGCTTTGGCACCAACGCCTCGAGTGGCTACTGATTTATGTGTTGGGATCCCAATTAGCCGCTTGAGAGTGGTTTTATTTATAGCACTCTTCCCATTCTCCGCACTTTTGGCTTTCCAACTAGTGAGCGCGTTTATAGAAACGGATACGATTCGGTGACGATTCTTTTAAATAATATTACAGTTCTTTTTTTTAATTTCTTCCCTCCCATTTTCAGCAATATTTTAAATACCGAGGTTGAAAATGTAAAAAAGTGCCCCTATTGATATAGCATTACGGGGATTTATTTGTAGTGCGGTGGTTTACTATTATGTAACCACTTTTTTTCTCTGACGTCGTTGCCAGAATGTAAAAAAAAAAAATTACGTCTGACCTTGCTTATTAGTCTTATTACTTTGCTTTTAAGAGCCGGTAAATATTTGGTTTTGTTAGCAATAACAGTCAGTAAATATCAAGACCTTTGCAAGAAATGACGCGTTTTAAAATAATTACCATTTTCACTTCTTTGTAAGAGAAATCTCATTTACTGTATGTTAATGCTGAAATTAACCACAGTCTTACCAAATGACTGTTATTATTGACGACGATGAAGATGAACATAAGAAATAAAATCGTAAAGTGTAAAATGCTCCCCACTAAGTCTTGATCCGCGGTCACACCGCGTAACGTATGGGTGTTTTGATCCAACTGTGGGTGGGTGAACTGGAGGAAGTAAACGGAATTGAAATGTATGAATGGAGCTCTGAATGTTTTTTGTTTGAGGACAAAAAAAGAAGTTTTTGGAATCGTTGTTGGAAGTTATTTTTAGTAAAAAAAAAAAGTATTTAAGGAGTGTGTTTGTAATGTAAACTTAGTATAAAGTAGATGTATAGATTCTTTAAGTAATATTAATAATCATTTTCCGACACAAAGTATTTGTTAATAAACTGTAAATTATAAAATAAAAAAACGGTATTTTATTTGTTTGTAAATTAAACAACCAGAGGGCTTATTGTCTAACGCACTCGCAATCACAATCGTTTTCATTTTGAAAATCGAAGGCTTGTCTGCGTACAAAATGAAAACAATTGCTCCACTTTGAAGCCGGTTGCTATTGCGAGTACGTTAGACAATAGCCCCTCAGATCGGGGGCGTATAAAAAATGGGCCAGGTCAGGAGTCCCCTAAACCGACGCACATGTATGAAGAGGCTTATGAGGTAGAGAAAGCGAGGGAAGTTTGTCTGGATCATAGCAAGTGGAAGGAAGTGGTCTCTGCTTACTCCTACGGGAAAGAGGCGTGATTTTATGTATGGATGTAAATAAAACAAAGTGAAAAATTTGTCATAATTACGGCTAAGTTAAATCTACCGTTACTTGCTATGTACAAGGTTTATAAGTCGATATAATAAGTTAAATGATACAATATTAATTTTTAAGTTATGTTTCCTTTACCTTGTAATGGTGACATTGTATTTAAATAATTAAATCAGAGGGGCTATTGTCTAACGCACTCGCATTTGCAACCGTTTTCAAAGTGGAGCAATTGTTTTCATTTTGTATGCAGACAAGCCTTCGATTTTCAAAATGAAAACGATCGTGATTGCGAGTGCTTTAGACAATAAGCCTTCTGGTAACAATCTTACACCAGAACATCTTGATCCAAATAAAGTTCTAGGTTTGAACTACAGTAAAGAATGAATACATATAAAATAATACAATACCAAGAAACACAAAGTGCTCATCACAGTATTTGCCCCATTTGCATGATGCATTCATAGTCAAGATCATAAGGCAGTATTAAATCTCCTTTCAGCGTTCGTAATTAGTTCAAGAATCTCGAGTCACGTCGCAGCATCCCGAGGATGTACAATATCTGCATGCCATAATAACTGTCTTTGTTTGTATAACAAAACGTCACAGTATACAAATTTAAACAGTATATCTTGTCGACTTTAAATTATCAGGGGCCTAACATGGCTGCGTTTATCGCGAGAAAAAATGTGGATCAAACATCCGTCACTTTCTGACACTTATAAAAGCACGACAGTGACGGATGCTTTATCCACATTTTGTAACGTTATAAACGCAACCATACTAGCCCCGCTGGTATACGAAACTCTAAAACATAATTAATATCCTTAAATATTATTAATTAAGCCTTTCCCAAGAATCAACACAACGTTCAGTTTTGTGCCACGTGCATTTCTTAGGTTTCCCGCGAACTTTGTATTTTCTGCGAATCTCCTCGTATCTGATTCAGCCATGTTCAGCAGCACCCGTATTATGGTCGCCTTTATCGCGGTGGATAAAGCATCCGTCAATCTCTCACTTACATACTGGTCAAAAGGTGACAGATTTTTTATCCACGTTTATCCACATTGATAAACAGGACCAAAATAGGCCCACTGCGTAAGAAGTTCTTAGGCTTCTATGTTTCTTTATAAACTTGACAGCCGCAGCCGTCTCATACACAATGCACTATAACGTTAGACAGTATCAAATAAACGCGTAATTTTCTATGGGCATTATAATTTTAATTAATAAACCTTTTTTTGCACCACATGAACTACTGTAATCAGTCGTATTCTGACTCTAGACGTTAGTTGACTTTCTCTATGTGCTACCGACACACTTCGACAGTGAAAAAGCCAAACCTCTTGAGTGACATTTTGGGTTAAATTGAGTTAATTATATACATAGTTAAAATATTTCAAAATCGATCTCGCACCGGTTTTTTTTGCGTCATTTGCGCTGGTTTTTAAGAAAATATGTCGACTTCGATATTGCTTTAGGTGTGTAAAAATGTTTCACGGCAAACAGAGGACACAAGATAAAAAAAATCACTTAACGAGTCATTCGTTTTTTATTAATAATTGCGAAAAGAATTTTCAAAATTGCTTGTTTTGAAAACTACTAGCGCTTTATGGGTATTTTTGTGAGTAAAAACACAATAGGATTGTAATTTAGCAATAAGCAAAGAAAAAAGGTTTTTCCAGGGACTGTATAATGGCGATTTTGGTTAAGCGACATTCATTTAATTGAAATACCATTTATTATTTAGGATGATGCGAAAACTGTAACAGATTAAATAAAAATCTGAATAACAATCACTCGAAATATAACAGTTTTATTTTAAATAAACAATAACATTAAAACGCTCTCTTGGAAAATATGCATAATGCCACTTCAGGGGTTTTGCCTTTCTATTTACCTTCGACTATAACTTTGCATTTACAGTTCCCCGCCTACTTATAATGTTGCAACTGAACTGAGTTTGGGTCGCGAGCTGACACCATTACAATTTATTATTATATCGATAAAATTTGATATATTTTTCATGGTTTTGCTCAAATCTGGGGTACCTAATATGGCTGCGTTTATCGCGTGACAAAATGTGGATAAAGCATCCGTCACTCCAGTACTTAAATATACGACAACACACGTGTCAAAAAGTGACAGATGTTTTATCCACATTTTGTCACGCTTAAAACGCAACCATACTCGGCCCACTGAACTGATTAGAAAAATACAAGCTTTTACTGGGGTACTTTTAAAAAAATAACATTTTAGAGTATAAAGCCTTGTCCAAGTTTTGTCTTAGCATAATTATATTAAAGGAAAGCTTTTGAAGTAAGTAATAGCTAAAAAGCGTCATTTTCTGTATTGAGGGCTGCAAATTGCAAATAAAAAATAATTAAATGGTCAGCTCTTTCAATGAAATAATGGGTAAAATGAGGCTAAGAAAAACCTTTTTAAAATAATTTTTATTGTTTAATGAGACTACAGGTCACATTTGTCAAACCAAGGCCTTCATCTACTAAATCTCAAGACAACTCAAGCAATTTTTTTTTTAATATTATGTGCACAAAATGAGATTTATCATGATACAATGAGAGTTAAAATTAGAGTTATTATTATCAAAGATACACCGTTTTAATGCCAATCGCGATTTGATCTATAACATAATTATTATTGATATAAAAGTGTCGACAAATTACCTAGCATCACTACCTACTTAAAACTCAGTGATGTACGAACGAGCACTGTGCAGTCGACGCAAATGACGTGATTCCTCGGAGCAGGTTAGTTGGAACCACAGAACAGAAAAAACAGTAGAAGTGTCAAGTGGGCATGTAACGTGTGGCATAGTTATGCAGATTTACGCATAACCTACCATACTTTTTCCGCGATCGCCTATTTAGATTTTTCTAAAATAGGAAATAAATCCAGAAGCATGCCTTATTGTGTTATTTTGGAGTGTAAAAACGATAGCTCCACCAAAAACACTTTTCATGGTTGCGTGTTGTTTTTATGATAGTTTAAGCATTGGCGACAACAGGTCTGATACTAAGCAAAGCTCATGCCACTTCCACTGTTTTTTCTATTCCGTGGTTGGAACCGTAAGCCTGGTTTGTTCGGGTTTGACAACATTAACAATACCTATTGTACTGTTGCTTGGTAATTTTATTACGATCTACAAGAGTTGGGTGCTTATTGTTGCTGTAACTTTATTAAATGATAAACCAAATACTTATTAATTAAGGTCCGTGATAGTGGAACATTTTTATAATGTTTAGGGCTGATTTTTCAATCCCCAGATAAAACTATCCGTCAGTTAAATGTATTACTATCCTTTTCTGAAGTCATATGAAAGAAAAGGACAGAGCTAAAATTTACCATCCGGATAGCTTTATCTGGGGATTGTAAAATCAGCCCTTAGTATGCTATTAGAAATAACTTATATCAGAGATAATTTCGAATGATTCTGTCAAAAGCATTTCATAATTGACTGTTTAAATTTTGGGATTGGAATGAACACAAATATTTTTTTTAATTAACTCACTTAAATGTCAATCAGTAATCGTAGTTGAAACTTATTCGTAATTATAATGATTTTCAATGCGTTAAATGTAAAACAATTCGAAAACTTTTAATTGAAATTGATAAAATCATTTTGCGATGTAAAGGCTACAACTAAAAGTTTGCAATTAATGTTTGAGTGAATAAATAGAAATAAACTGAGTGTAAAAAGTTTTTATTTAACACTTATTTATTTCAGTTGTTACCAGCTTGACAGTGTCAGACAGTGTTAAGGACAAATTAATTTCAAAGCACAAATTTTAATCCATAATTTGAAAGTACATTTTTAAATTATGAAATTATACATAGTATTGTAACCAAATACATTTTTATAGCAGAATAAAAATTCCAATTTCAAATAAATCGTGTTAATCATTCTATTCAGCCAGAGAAAACTTTTATCAAAAGCCGACTAGCAACAAGACTTCAAATAAAAAAACTCTGCAAGTGCCTTTCTATTCTCTTCACAAACTCAACACCGATAACCTTTATCCAAAGCAAAAGGCTTGATGGGCATAAGAGGCATTTGATTGATATCATTATAAAGTCAATGGGAAAGGGTTGAAGAACGGTCTTTTTTATTTAACATTTGACTGCTTCACAGAGTTAGGAATTGATAAGCCTCTTTATGTTAGAAAAGTGTTTTATTTTCTTGAAATAACTGATTAAATTCATAACTTTAACTAGGATGTCTGGATAGCAAAATACCAACACAAATACTATAATAACTATGTAGGTTGTGGGAATATAACTTAATAAGCATTTTATTAAATACTTTAATGATACGGAATTAAATTTTTCCTGTGTTCTTTTTTTAATGTTTCGGAAGCTGTCTGATACCAAGGCTGAATATTAAAACAAAGTTTTTTTTATTTCTATCATTAAAGCTCAAAATTACAAATACCTTATAGACTATCATACCTAATAATAATTATAAAAAACCTTTAGACCTTGTTGTTACTATGAAGGTTCCTCTGCTAAAAGAAATTAACTGTTATTTTTTATGTATTTTTTATGTATAAGTACAACATTGATTTAGGTAAATTATACGTTCAAAGTGGCTAAATTAAAATGTCACGTAAATTTTACGTGACAACTCACGTGGAAATGTTGTGGTTAGAATTAAAACAATTTTAAAACAACGTCTGCTAAAGCTTTTCTTGACCATTAAAATATAGATTTTGTTTATTTAACAGAAACATCAAAGGACTTAGGTAATGTTTATTTTTCGTTACCTAAAAAGGGGACCAAAACGAATTACGACTATTTATTTATTCGATTTTCAAATATAATACCTACAACAAGTTTTCAAATTTCAACTGTACATTTTATTTTAAATTGTAGGTGCTTGATAAATCAGGATTACTAGGTAAAATAAAATTTAAAAGGAATAAATCACTGTATTTAATGAAATCTCAAAACACCGCAACCAAAGCTTTTGCAACCGTCGCTTTGATTCAATAAAATAAACTTAAACTACTTCCCGGATTTTATTGCGCAAAATAGAGTAAAATTTATGGCGAGATAAAAATAACACGCTATTTAATTTTAATAGTCAGGAATGGCAGACATTTATTTCAATAGTGTAAATCTAAAACAGCATAACATGTAAAATGCCAGTAAAGAATTTAATTGATAACTGCCTTACAGTACCCACATCTAAATAAATAAATAAATAAAATAAATATACAGGGTGTCTTAAAAACCTTTCAACATATTTGGCGGGGTAATAGTTCGCACGATTCTGATCACGGGGGTATGGTTCATTTTTGTTTCTGTTAAAGTAAAAAAAAAAGATGCTTTAATTATATTCATTTTGTTACTTGATGTATCGCAGCCGATATCTTGACCTTGACATTTTGACGTTGATTACTATACTACTCCAAACGCTCGTAGTAACTAACGTCAGAATTCCAAGTTCAAGGTCAATGACCATACCTACGTTGTTTACATGGTATGTAAACAAACAGTTCGCTCCATGTAAACAAAAATAAGTTAACATTTTAAAAAATAATGGTAACTTTTAGTGCAACTTACTGTATTTTTATTTTTGCAATTTGAACACTAGCTGGTTTTAAATGTGAAATCACTAGATCTCTTGTTCATGCTTTGCCAAGACTGATCATATCGTCCGTCTTATATTAGGTACTGTCGAAATCTAACCATTTACCATTGTTTTCTGCTCTAAAGTGGCGCATATAACTGGTTTACAGCAAAAATAATTACGACTAAAAAATCTGAAAATAACATAATTTAACAATGACATCTAATGACAGCCATAAATTCATAGACAGACATCTAAAAGTTCGGATAGACATGGATTGAACGATCAGAGGCCCTACTTTGAAAATCGAAGTTCGAAGTTAAGGTAGCTCCATCCCTGTCACTCGTCATTTGTGACTAAATCGAAAGAAAGGGATGGAGCGAACGTAACTTCGATCTTCGATTTTCAAAGTAGGGCCTCTGATTAGTGCTCTCCGTATTGATCCGTAATGCAAAACATTTAGTCGATGGATATAAAGGCCGTCGCATAATTGATTATAATTCTTTATGATGTCACACACTTACCATAGAGAAATAAATACCAACCTTTCCCAGGCCATGGATTCGACAATCTTACGTAGTACAGCGCGATAGCTCTTAGAAGGTGCTTCGGGTTTGTACTTCTCTCTCACTCGCTCTTAATAAGAGCGTATGGTAGCGAGTGAGAGAAAAGTTCAAACCCGAAGAACCTTCTAAATGCTCACAGGCTGTACATATTTTGCACAATTAGGCTAACCTTTCATTATCTTACTCGTTTTCGCAATAGGAAGCTTCAAGAAAATGCCGTGTTATAGCAATAACCGTGTAAGAGTACAAAAAATCCAATACAAGATTTGCCAATTTTATGTGTTTATGGCATCAATAATCCTATTGCCAAACCTGCATCCCTGATAGATTTAAATCAAAGTGGTATAGCTCATAGAGTACTAGTACAGAATCTGGGTCTCTACTTTGAAATCAGTAATTCGAAGTTCGGATCGCCCCGTCACTTTCTTGGGAATTAGTGACGCGTCGAGAACAAAAGGGATAGCAATAGACGAAGTTCGAATAACGGATTTCAAAGTAGAGCCTCTGGACTATATGATGAACTTTGCACCAGCTATTCTTCTCTATGTTTTAGATTACGTATTTCTTAAGAAGAAATGAAACAAAAACTAGGCTATTTTTTCTCCTTCAAATATCACGGACGCAACGTCAAATTCAACGTCGACTCTGACAATGGACCTCTCTTGGACTTTGAATACAGAAGTGTCGCCAATAGGCCCCTTGTGCTCTACTTTGAAATCCGTAATTCGACCTTCGTCTATTGCTATCCCTTTCGCTCTCGACGCGTAACTAATTCGCAAGAAAGTGACGGGGCGATCCAAAGTTCGAATTACGGATTTCAAAGCCTCTGGACCAGAGATCTTCAACTTGACTTTGACCAAAACGGTTAATGACCTCTTTATAATTTGCAATTGATTGTTATCTCCAAAATTGCAAATAAAACATTGTTGAAATTATAGAATATATTATTTATTTAAATTATCTCTCTCCTTTTCTTTCATATGACAAAAAGTTATTTTTTTTTACGTTTAGTGTTAAGTACTTTTTTATGCAATGTCATCATCTGCCTATCAGGGCCAAACTAACGATTTTAAAATTGGTAACAGGATCTGTGGCCCGTTTCACGAAGCTACAAGTTACAAATTACAAGCGGAACTCTCTTTCTAACAGTACGAGTTAGAAAGAGACTTCCGCTTGTAATTTTTAACTTGTAGCTTCGTGAAACGGGCCTCTGTTCGGTGGGTCGAACAGATCCTGTTACCAATTTTCGACTCCATCATCACATCTGCTGGCCAATTGCCTAACACACTCGCAATCGTAATCGACTTTAAAGCGGAACAATTGTTTGGATTTTGTATGCAGAATTGCAGACAAGCCTTCGATTTTTAAAATGAAAATGATTGCGATTGCGAGTGCGTTAGGCAATATCCCCTCGGGTCTCAGCAACAACACTGGCGTTGTCAGATCCAATTCAAACCCTGTGACAACATGTAAGATAACGAAAGAATACCTAAAAGCACATAATTGTCTAACTCCTTATGAATGCCATAAATAGAAAAGGTCTTCGAAAGGTTTCTATGCTACTACTTATTCTATGGATCATTTATTGTGAATGAGAAGACACGTTACATGGTAGTATGTAACGGTATCCTCGCTTTGCACCCTCGGCTCACACAAATTAACCAAGTCTCAATCTAGTCTTGTACCTAATATGGATAATGCTTAAATAGCTTCGAAATCATAAATGCTAGCTGTATTTGTGGTTTTACATAAAACATATAAAACCTCTCCAATATTTTATTTTATAAGTACAATTTAGATATCTAGCCGGCACCTACATTTGAAGACAGCTGTTGTCATGTCAAATTTATTTGTTTACAAATTGACCGTAATTCTTATGATGAAATTAACATATTAATGAGACCATTTCTCTTTTGAGTTATGTGTGATGAATGTTAATAATTTGTGTGGTGAGGTTTTCCAAGAGGTTCAAAACGACGGCACCAACATTTATTGTAGAAACTCATGATTGGAAGTATGGAATCCGCCTTTACAACAAATTTAATGTGATTGTGTTAAGTACATTTTAGTCTAGAAACAAGGGTCATGTAGGAAGTGTTGTATTAATTGAGGTCTAGGTAATAAGCAATGGTTGAATGCTTATATTATACTCTGAAATAATAAATTATATCATATTGCGATTGTTTGTTTACATTATGTTTGAATGACGTTCGTCTATTATGACTTTGAAAACAGATCACAGATAATAAAAAATCGTCTTTCTAAATCTTAGACGAAGTATACCCGTTCATTATAAACATCTACGTCATCTTGTCGTTACAAGTAGGTAAGGTTACTTTAATTTCATAAATTATTTTAAATATCAATAATACATTTAATCATGAAATGCTTCAAATTAGTTTCTTATAAAAGGCTATTCTTTCGAATAAAAATGTAAAATCAAGCAATTTTTTTTTGGTCTATTCCAAATTGTAAAGCCACCCTAGTGCTTTTGGAACATCTAAAGGTGCTTTTCCACCGCGGTGCACCGGCGACGCGAGGCGAGACGAGGCGGGATTAGAATTGAAATTTGTATTGAAAAATCGCGCAACCTCCTCACGAGCGCGTGGGCGTTTTAATACAAATAAAAATTCTCGCGCCATGCCACCTCGTCTCGTCTCGCGACGCCGGTGGAAAAGCACCTTTAGTGATACACAGTTTGTTTGTCGGTCTCACTTGAACTAAGTTTTCTTGGTTCCCTGTCATCAAAGAATTTGTAACCGCCTTACTGGCTATAACGGTATTTTGATTAGCAATTAATAGTTAGTAATCGATCCAGTCTGAATATAAGATCCTTGTCCGTAACTTGTTCTATGGATCAGACTGTGAAGTGGATAGTTTCCCGTTCAAAATGCACACAATGTTTTTACAGACTTTTTTCCGGAGTCAAATTTTGGCAACATGATCCAATTTTCACCAAAGAATATTGTAGTGTCACCACGAGATGACCTCTGCTAATATGCCAATAATTGATATGCCACTATGGAACCCTGTCGCATAACGTTAATCATTAATTTTGGCGTAATTTCTTTCATGTGGTTTGACGCTGTCATTTTGACAGGGTTCCATAGTGGCATAACAATTAAAGTACTTGACTGTACTAAGTTTTATCTTTCTTCTAGGATAAGAATTTCATTCAACAACGTGTATGATGCCAGCTTTAAATGGAATTCTGATAAAAAGTTACGTGTATGGACGATTTTATTTTTACAAAAGAATTCTTAAACCTCCTTGCACAAAGAGGTAGAAGATTTAAAAAAAACTTTGTCAAATTGTCAAAGCATACTCAGACTTTAACGAGTCGTTTTAATTGTTATGCATAATTTATTCGTAGTAATCTCTGGTAGACGCAAATTAATAAAATTAATCCATGATGCATATTCTCGTAGAAGAAGTTTAATGTAAAAGTGATAGTGATAGTGTGATAGTGATAGTGTATTTTAGTTGTGTACGAGACTGATGAGTAAAAATCGTAATCGTAAGTTTCATATTTAAATTATTTTAGACATAGCCCTTAACAGAGACCGTCTTTTCGTTCACATTACAGAATAAAGTCTCAGTTTTCTAAACCCCATGGAGCATTTGACCATGAGTAGAAACATTTTCCAGTTTGTTTGTTTACAATACGTTGTGACACATGTTATGAATGAAGTAGTTAAGATGGGGCACACTGAGAGCATCATCAGGAAGGGCGATGACAAATCAGTCTGTAACTCAGTCAAAAATTAACTTAAAAAAAAAATACCAATGTAGGGATGATCCAAATCATCCACCCTAACTACTGTTAAAAAATGTTGAAAGGTTTTTAAGACACCCTGTATATCAGGGGACAATGTCACACCAATTTATCTAGTCCCAAACTAAGCACTAGGCTTGTACTATGGGTACTAGACAACGATACAAATACATACATAGAGAAATATAATGCCTAAATACATAGAAAACATCCATGACTCAGGAACAAATCCTCGCGCTCATCACACAAATATCTGCCCTTACCGGGATTTGAACCCAGCACCGCTAGCTTCGTAGGCAGGGTCACTACCAACTATGTCAGCGCGTCGTCGGCATGCCATAGCCCTTTTCTAAGAAGATTCATTACTTCATTTTTATTAGGCATACAGTTACTGATTGATAAATTTTCGATTTAAACAATAGAAAAAGCGCCGTTCCATAATCTTTCTTACTTTAAATTAAATTCTGCTCTACATTAGGTAACGTGGTAGCCCGTAAGTTGCTCGTAGGCAAACTTTTTTCCCTGGTACAGTGCCGTTAGTAATATAACAGCTACATGCATATTCGATTTGTTTCATGTTTGAACAACAATAAAGGCATAAATACAGAATGCGGCAATATTTGAGCTCAAAGTTCAAGTTTGCATACCACAAATGTATGTAAACAAATACTCGTTAACATAATTGCTTGTTTGCGATGGCAGTGGGACGCGTTGCAGATATTCACATTGAATACTTTTGTCACTGTTATTATTTTCACATTATGCCAAACAAGAATAATGTTACGAGAAAATTCTGCTCTGCATTTTAACAATAGCAAATATTTATCTATTGTATTAATTTTTGTCAATCGAATTTTCAAATATCGATATAATTTGAAAATTCAAATATCGATATAATTTGAAAATTCAAATTACGAACCCTACTTTTAGGGTTGGTGACTCTTCAAACGTGGGTAGAACAATCTCGTTTAAACCAGGGGGCCTAATATGGCTGCGTTTATCGCGTGACAAAGTTTGGATAAGGCATCCGTCACCTTCTGACATGTAATGTAGTACGAGAGTGACGGATTCTTTATCCACATTTGACGCGAGATATAGACGCAGCTATACAAGGCCCGCTGGATGGGTAAAAATGACAAAAACCGCATAAAATGATTATGTTGTTTAGCTACAAAAATTATATAAAACACTTTTCTCTTAATTTACATTAAATGAATAGGTACAATAAATATGACAGTTATTTATATCAACCAAAGCTAACAGTAAAAACAGCAAGCTCTTTAGTGATTCAACTAACATCTTAGTTGCCTATGTACAACAATCACAATCTTGTTAGAAGCGACCAATTTTTCTTTCAGTGCTGGTAGAAGATTAAAAACTAAAAGTTAATATAACCAATTTCAATTTAAGTACAAATGTGGTTTTGAAATTATTTTCAACGTGAATAAATTGACTGGCACAATAATTGTGAATTCAAAAACTGTCCTGGAAATTTAATTTGAATATTAATGAAATATTTTTAAACACTTTCAAAATAAATAAAACAGTTTAAAATCGTGATTGCCAGTTCCATTTTATTTACATTCAAACACTAATTTCGTGTTTGGCAAAATCAATTTGCACTGAATTTAAAAACAAAGAATTCAGTGGCTCTAAAGCTAAAATTTACGGGCGATACCGTCGTCCGAAACGATTCAGGATGCATTAAAAATATAAAGCGGTTGAATGAAAATGCATACTGCAGCAGGGTTCTCTTGAAGACAGTTTTTTAATCACTATTGAAAGATTAACAAGTCGGGCAGAAAGAGAGATACCTACTTTGCACGAGAGTTATCTGTGGGGATACGTTTTATTTATACGGAAGAGAGAAATGCTAACGAGCATGCGGGTTACCTGATTGGAAGCAATTCGTTAGAACTGCAGGTAACCAAAGAGCGATTGATAGTACGTTTTCGAAAATTAAGAAAAGCGATAGGTCTTTTCTAGAAGGTTCAATATGTCATAACAAAAAAACACCACAGAGGCCCAAGCAACACAAAACGGTTGTATAGCAGCCGTTGACCGGTTTTCGATTAAACCTAAAGCTGTATAATCTAGCTGTATAATAGAACTATATCCGGATATAGTTCTGTTATACTTAATGCTTAAATGGGCACAAATTACAGTAACGTTTTTAGAATTCTGGCATCAAAGTAGTATAACACTACTCGTTGGTACAGAAAAAGGTGAAGCTTTACTCCTTTAAAATGCTTTTATGAAGCTATTTATTAACCTTTATAAAGGCGTCGTCGAATACTCGTTTTACACCAATAGTAATACAAAGGTCAATATTTTTGCTGTTATAATGCCGTTATACAGATTTAAGTGTTACAGCTTAAAGTTCACGGATAAACCTTAGTAAATAATTACTACTGCTTGGAGTTCACACTGCGACCAAATGTGAACAATAAAACAGCAATTTGTGTTGCTTGGGGCAGTACAATTTCACCGTTTGAGGCAAAAAATGCCTCTTGTTAAACGCACAGTGGAAGAATGTCATTCATGAAGATCATGACGCTAAAAGAGTAAACATGATGGATGACTTGGTATAATAGTTAGTAATGCAATGTTATTCATGATTAGCATATTGCTCGTCGGTTGGTGACTTCGTAACATTTGTAACGAACAGTCGGGGAATTTCGCTTTTTAACGTATTCAGTATGTTCTGTTCGAGCCAAATCAGCATAAAAATAATGTATTTGCTTGGCATCTACGTTTGCTTTGCTTCTTTCTGTTTTATCAACGCTGAGAATAGAAATATTGAAAAACCATGGTATGAACCAGTTTTTTTTTCCATTTACGTTACGTTTACGAGATGTGTTTAGAAATGTGTATTTAAGACATTTAATACATGTAAGTATCTATAGAATTTAAGGAATTATAATTATGTAATACAATGAACTGAATTTTAATGTGAACTCAATATAAACATTGATCTTTCATTTATTTTGTATTATAAATCTTGCCGTTTTAATTTCAAACAAAGGTAAAACTTAATATTTGTTTGAAACGAGGACAAGTTTTCCCGCAGTAAAATACAAAATAACAAGATAAAAATAATAAATAAACAGGGTTAAGAGAAGCCTTTATCCACGACTCTAGACAAAAGAAGACAGTTTACATTCGAGACTGTAAATTCTGCCAGTCGCGTCTGAGCTATACGAACGATATTGTAACCATTCAAACATACACTCAAGAGCACTGAAAACGGGCCACGTTGTCCGTAAATTTGTTTGTATAGTGACCGTTTTTCAATAGTATTGAGCATACGTGTACCTAGCGTTCTTTGAAAGTTGTCTTGAAGATAGTCATTCGTTTGTCTAAAACTGAGCTTTTTGAGGTATTTTAGATACTGGAAATGTATTTAGGATTATGCTGCGTTTTGCGGAATATTTTTTTGTTGTTATAGGTACCTCATTCATTTTATATTCAACTAAAGGATTCCCGCGACTTCGTACGCGTAGAATTAGTTTCCCGCTACTCCCCCCATTTCTTCCCGTTGGGGGTCCATTTTCGGAAAATCCTTTCTTAGTGCTCTGCTCATCATCATGAAAGGAACCCCTGTACCAAATTTCAAGTTTCTAGCTACAGTAGTTTCGGCTGTGCGTTGATATATAAGTCAGTCAGGTTTGCCTTTTATAACGTAATAATCCGCACTAAAATCAACTTCAATTGTTAATAGTTGGATCGTAGCTATACATTTAATAGATTTGCATCTTTAATAAATGTACTTAAGTTAATCAAAGCATTTTCATACTCTGTTCGTAACCAAATTAAATTTAAATTGATTATACAGTAACTATGCAACAATATTAATTGGAAATGTTAATGAATTGTTAGTAAAATTTAATAAACTATATAACCTATTTTGGTTAATACTACGCCGAACGTCCAGTGGCGCCCTCATTACTATCATTGTGTTTTTTAATAAACTAAAGTATTGTTTTGAAATCGATGCCTGGGTTTTTGTTGTACAAACGAATACACAATGTATAGTTAATATGACAAAGTTTAATAACCTTTAATTAACTTTCATGAAGTCAACTTAACGGAAAAAGGGGGTAATTTTTTTCCGTTAACTTACTCACTCATATTTCAATTGTTATTGAGTTACGTAATTTACCCTATTATATCTAAATAAAACATTCTGACAAACTGAGTACCTATCTCCACCTTTATTTGAAGTCGGTTGAACAGATTTTTTTTACAGAGTTTTGATTAACTTTAATTACTTGCTTTAATTAAAAGGTACTTTTATAATTAATTCCCCGTTATAAGTTATAAAACTAAGCGATCCCCAAACCTAGCTTACAATGCATCCCATACAGCACACCCTCCATTGTCTCTTTATGTACGAACCCAGCGATTCCATTCATTGTTTAGCCTTTATTAATTTACCCGTACTAATCCCTGATATTTTTCGTAGAACAAAAACGGGCCGGAAAAAAAGGATGGTTAATTACTTAGCAGCGAGATAAAAATATGACTTGTTTGTTTTTACGGTTGGCTGGCTTGCATTACTCTAAATAGAAGGTAATTAGGGTACTCTGGCAGTTTGTTAAGATGTTAATGTCTTTTTTTATGGAATGGAGTACGGTACACGAGGAAACAGGCCACCTGGGCTTCTATTCTACTGTTAAAATCAATATTGCCCTTGACTTGTTGTGGTATACTGCCCGTCAAGTAAAAAAACCGCTGATTTTGGATGCGATTACTCAATTATAGACTCTATTCTAATCGAGTTACGAAACAACTATATCCAATGTCAGCGGCCTTTTTATGTGACTGGATCTATATTTTTTTTGACTCGGCCGCCATAACTGTCAACTAAACAAGAGCTATCGTAACGTTGACACTACAGTCCAGTTCATAAATATATGTACACTGTAGTACAGTGTCTTTTTAATGTCATGTTTAAACTGCCATACATGAATTGTACAAGGCACTAAAGTGTACACATATCTATGAACTCGACTGTACACAAACACTTCTGAGGCACTAGCCAAGATGCATTACAGTAACTAGCGTTTCTATTCGTTTCGTTTTTAAACCAATCGCGTCACTGGTGGATCACGTGACTCTTCGTATCTCGTTACTTGCCAGTGACGCGATTGGTTTAAAAACGGAACGAATAGAAACGCTAGTAAGCGTAATGCGACTTGGTTTAGGCCTCAGAGGGATATGGTCTTACCAAGTGGAATAGACGCCCAGGTAGCCCTGTGTGCTCGTGTGTCTTTGGCCCTGATGGTAAGTGAACTCTGAAGCCCACAGACATGTTCAATCTCAAGATTGCAATCTTACGATGGCAATTTCATGACTGCAAATGCGTTGCCCACCCTGAGGCCTTGATGCAAGGTTTTGTCTCGCTCTTAATTTTTAACCCCAAAGCAAACACCCCTCTCTAAATAAGTTAAGCGTGTGTAACTTAACTGTGTATCTGTTTGTCTGTCTGTAGCGTTGTAGCTCCCAAAGCAATAATAAGTAGTTAATATATGTAGTGTGGTAGAAAACGATCGAATGCATTAGTTATCATTTGATAGATCAGATCTAAGACACCATTATAATGCATGATCAAGTATATGTATAAATATCTACCGAATTACTACCAATTTCAATAACCAAAAAAAAAACATTTCCAATTGGACAAACTCATGCCACGATCTAATATTGTGTCCAATCACTAGTTTTGCACAAAAAACGCGTCACCGGATGAATAAACATTTTTCATTGTGCACTGTTGAATTAGAAATATGATTTCGCTGTGCTCTCGCGTCGCTGATTTAAAATAACTACTTTGTTTGCGTAAAGGGCAATAAACTAAACTGGCGCAATAGTACTTGTGGCAGTGTTGCTTGTATTAATTTTTGTTGGCATTAAATGCCATAATATAATTAGTGTCCCTTTTTCACCTATGATTCTAATAACCCTAATTTATGATATTTTAACAAATATAATAGTGAACTCTTCTCTGAGAGTAATATAAGTTAAACGCCCTAACTGATATACATGAAACTTAACTTACCATTCTGTTTTAAATAGTTTTATTTTAAAAAATGAATCTAATTCGGTTCATCCGTTTACTTAGGAGCCACGATATTTATTTATCGTATGGCAATTACACACTGGTTAATTTATAATAATTAAAATTAAACATTTAAAATCAAAATTTACAAGTCTGCAGATATAAACTAGCGTCCTTTGTTAGATGTTTAAAGTCCTCAGCTGGTCCATTGTACCTGGTCTGCCACACAAACATAGATTTAACACCTCTCTCTTTTTTGTCGGGGGTAAGTAAGTAGATAGGTTACTGACATGACACTTGGATTGGACTAATAGCACAAATAATTTTACATTTGCATTACAAATTAAAGTAGGATGGTATGTCTATTTAAAGCTAAAAAGAGACTACCACTGCACCTAGCTAAAAAGAGACAGGTTTATGGAAAGCCGAGTTCAGAGGGCTTATTGTCTAACGCACTCGCAATCACGATCGTTTTCATTTTGAAAATCGAAGGCTTGTCTGCATACAAAATGAAAACAATTGCTCCGCTTTGACGCGGGTTGCGATTGCGAGTGCGTTAGACAATAAGCCCTCTGGTTGGCTTATTAGTAAAGTTTCAACCCGCCATTTTCTCAGGGGTGTTTTTTTAATGGCTTCTTGACGATAGATCTATGAGCAAGCATTCATTTGCCGATTGAGCTACCTAGTTGAGATTGTACGACTTATAATATTGTTTGTTTGCACTAACGGGACAACTTCAATTTTCTGCCGAATAATAATTCGTCCGTTGGATTGAAAAGTGAGTTCATTAATCGAATAAAATGGCTTAGCGTAGTTAGGTGTACCTAACTTTTTTACATTTTAAATGTCGTTGCATATAACTCATATATTTTTACTTTTTTTCCTTGACAGAAAGAGTTTTTCTTGAGTGAATTAACAAAGGTTTGGAAAAGACGTCACTTTACCCAACTTGTTTTTTAATTTCTTTTTCTAGATTAATATAAAGACCAGTAATGGTTTCTAGCTGAAGAAAGAAATTGTGTCTCTTGTAAAGGCGGAACAATAAAAATGTCAAGCCAGTGTTTGCTACATTTATGACTGCTATGAAACTGGGATTGGTTTTTATGCAGCATAAAACAGAAATATCATGGTTATAAAATTCTAATCATGTTTTATTGTTAATGGCGAAGTTTGTCAACAAAGCATTTTTTTATTTGGAAAGACATTGTTTATCCTTGAGTTTTGGACCTTCGTTCATAAATTATCAGTAGGTAATTTCATCCACTTTGTTTAAGTTTGACTTAGTTTCTTGTTTTTTGGTTGTTGTTGAACTGGTATATGTCGTTGAGCGTAAGAGCTGCCACGATACATCGAATAGGTTAATAAAAGTATACCACAATGTGTGTTAATGACAGGTTTTTTTACATAAGGACCGGCACTCACATAATTTTAAATGACATTAGTTTCGTTCACAAGCAGTGAACTTGCTAGCAACTATGGGTTTCCAGAAACCTTAGCTACGTCATTTTTTTCAGATATAAACTAGCGTCCTTTGTTAGATGTTTAAAGTCCTCAGCTGGTCCATTGTACCTGGTCTGCCACACAAACATAGATTTAACACCTCTCTCTTTTTTGTCGGGGGTAAGTAAGTAGATAGGTTACTGACATGACACTTGGATTGGACTAATAGCACAAATAATTTTACATTTGCATTACAAATTAAAGTAGGATGGTATGTCTATTTAAAGCTAAAAAGAGACTACCACTGCACCTAGCTAAAAAGAGACAGGTTTATGGAAAGCCGAGTTCAGAGGGCTTATTGTCTAACGCACTCGCAATCACGATCGTTTTCATTTTGAAAATCGAAGGCTTGTCTGCATACAAAATGAAAACAATTGCTCCGCTTTGACGCGGGTTGCGATTGCGAGTGCGTTAGACAATAAGCCCTCTGGTTGGCTTATTAGTAAAGTTTCAACCCGCCATTTTCTCAGGGGTGTTTTTTTAATGGCTTCTTGACGATAGATCTATGAGCAAGCATTCATTTGCCGATTGAGCTACCTAGTTGAGATTGTACGACTTATAATATTGTTTGTTTGCACTAACGGGACAACTTCAATTTTCTGCCGAATAATAATTCGTCCGTTGGATTGAAAAGTGAGTTCATTAATCGAATAAAATGGCTTAGCGTAGTTAGGTGTACCTAACTTTTTTACATTTTAAATGTCGTTGCATATAACTCATATATTTTTACTTTTTTTCCTTGACAGAAAGAGTTTTTCTTGAGTGAATTAACAAAGGTTTGGAAAAGACGTCACTTTACCCAACTTGTTTTTTAATTTCTTTTTCTAGATTAATATAAAGACCAGTAATGGTTTCTAGCTGAAGAAAGAAATTGTGTCTCTTGTAAAGGCGGAACAATAAAAATGTCAAGCCAGTGTTTGCTACATTTATGACTGCTATGAAACTGGGATTGGTTTTTATGCAGCATAAAACAGAAATATCATGGTTATAAAATTCTAATCATGTTTTATTGTTAATGGCGAAGTTTGTCAACAAAGCATTTTTTTATTTGGAAAGACATTGTTTATCCTTGAGTTTTGGACCTTCGTTCATAAATTATCAGTAGGTAATTTCATCCACTTTGTTTAAGTTTGACTTAGTTTCTTGTTTTTTGGTTGTTGTTGAACTGGTATATGTCGTTGAGCGTAAGAGCTGCCACGATACATCGAATAGGTTAATAAAAGTATACCACAATGTGTGTTAATGACAGGTTTTTTTACATAAGGACCGGCACTCACATAATTTTAAATGACATTAGTTTCGTTCACAAGCAGTGAACTTGCTAGCAACTATGGGTTTCCAGAAACCTTAGCTACGTCATTTTTTTCATGGGGGGATGTGCTTTATACGTCACACTTGGTACCTATGCGGGTTGGCGACAGCAGTTAGATGGTTAAGTGCTCGAGAGACGCTGCTGCCTGGTTTTTCCCTGTCACTTCTTACGACACCCACGGGAAGAGAAATTCTTAGCCGGTCCTCGTGGCAAATTTTGTGGAAGGCCTATGTCTAACAGCAGAACGTCTTTCGGCTAAAGCCGGGTACTCATTAGCGAGCTGTAACCGTAACCGTTGCATGCACTTAAACCAAAAAGTATAGTGTGTACGTTGTTCGCTAACCTGCTGCGAGCGGTACGCGTGCGGTTTGCAGCGAGCCGACATTTACAAAACTGTAACACGCGTACACACTAGAACCTCGTTACTGTATAGGCATGTTACGGTTAAGGCTCGCTAGTGAGTACCCGGCTTAAAATTATGATGATTATGATGATTTAGTTTTGTTCGTTCCATTCATTGCAGTGGTATAGTGACACATATTACCACCAACCCATATTTAACGGCCGTAAATGTCTGGGCATCAAAAAATCCTTATTATCATTATGATATTTTGCTAAACAGGTGAACCAAAATTAAAAAAGACATGTTTATTTTCTGATGCGTAGCTGTTGTGCAAGAATAATTCGTTTGAGCCATTATTTACATTGGATTAAAAAATGTTATTCAAAACTCATTAATATCCTTAGAACAATACCATCACACACAATAGTCATAAACCTCGTACTCATTGGATCATCATTAACGGCTTTAACTCAACTCTTTTATTAAAACGTTTTGATAAATCATTTGATATACGCGGCCTTTATATGTAATGGTAAAAGCAACACAGCCGCAACTCAGAACAAAATTAACACACACGTAACACAGCTTGTTTAATATTGACGGTCAGCTGCGATTGTCATTTATTTGTGTATGCTCACACACACATCGTTAGATGCCTTGGTCAAAGTGTATAGGTTTTTCGTAATCCTATTGCAGAAAATTCTCTGGATTAAATATCGCTTAGTTCGCTCTTCTGTTACCAGGTAGGGATCAAAATGTAATCAAATGTTTTTTTTGTGTTCATTCCCGTTTGTATTTTAAATGTTTTGCGTTGGGAATATTCTGAACGAGAATTTATTAGTTTTTTGCTGATTGTCCAATAATGAATACGCGGAATTTTACTGTACAAAATGATTTATGAGTTTTTTGAGCTGGTTTTTATCATGTTTGGGTTTTAGTTGTAAGCTTTTAAAATCCGGGTGCATCATTTTGAAAACATTTATTAAATGAAATATTCACGTTGTTTCTATCTTTGGAATCGTCACGTAAAGGAGTTTTTTAGACACAATATCATTATACTCTAACTCCCGCCATTAATTGTGGCAACTTCACTGGTCAATTAAGTTTTTTCTGTAATAATTTTTCTTTACTTGTACTTTTTGTTCCCAAATAAACATTACACATTAAACATTAAACATTATAAATGCGAGAATTTGTGAGTTTTTGTAATTCTCCTTCGCACGCAAAGGCTAAATTTTTCCCGAAAAAAAACTGTTCCATTGTGAAAGTCAACACGGACGAAGTCACTGACAGAAACTAGTTGATTTGAATAATTCTAGCCAGCATTCATGATCCGACTCGTTCGTTGAAGAAAACTTTTACCTTCTATTGAGTAAGTAACGTTAACGTACGTCATTCAGAAAATGTGTATGGCGGTTGATATCAGCGCCCTCTATCTAGAATTATGTATGTATCTAGAATTTAAATTTGATAGCGGTTCACAATCAAATGACGTTCACTTTCGTATCGTCATCGAGCAGAAAAGTTAAGGTGAAATATACGTAAAGTAATGAATGAAAACGTAAGTTAATTTAAGAGGATCGTGCTATAGATAGCTTTGGAGCACGAATAGAAAGAAAATAGAAAGCCGATTCAAAACCGTGACGCATATTTGAAATGTTCGTGCGTTACAAATAACGATATCATGCGACTAAAAATGAACTTTTCTACTTAAATGAAATGATAATTTTAAGACACATAGCCACATTCCGTTAAAACACGGTGCGGAACTTAAGCCCGGTATCATGTGTACCCTTCCGCAGACAAATATGCAAATGTTTGAACGTAAACGGCTCAATAAATCAAGTTAAACACGCATTGTCTTGAATAAAATATCAGTAACGGTGTTATTGCGGCCGCGTGTTGTTTTTGTTCAAATGTGGGACTTACTCGACGGAGTTGATTTTAGGTTAATGCTTTGCTATGCGCTGATGCGTGGGTCAGAGTAAACGAATTTAAACCTGTCTAGTTCCAGTCAGTGAAATGGATAGAAGCTATAGAATCTACATATGAAAAAAGGAAACAAAGTTTATTAACACCACATCCACTGCTTATATAGTCATAGCTGAGCAGTTAAGTTTTTGCTTATATTTGTTTTGTTAAATTAAAGAAATAACCTACGAACAAAAACCAAGCGACGACAGCAAATTAACAGTTTTCAGCTGACATGAGAGCAAACTTTGTAGGACAATAAAATTACGACATAAAACACGATATAACAAAGTGTGGACTTCGAACACAACAAAACTACCTTTCCAATCTGTAGCCACTGTAGCTATAAACACAATACACGATTCATTAAAAAGAGTTGCAAAACCGCAATCCCCTTCCCTGTCATAATTTCCCATCGAACCGAACGTTTTAATTCTTTGCTTAACACCGCAGGCGCTCGTTTCATAACTTCCAATTATCCAAAACTATTCAGAGAGCAATACAAAATTAATACCAATTTAAGCTGCATACGTGCAAACTGCTACAAAATATCACACCAAGTATTCCGTATATTCACGTAGAATCTGGTATCATTTTCAATACCTACCAAATCCAACGACGTTAGCAACTCCCAAAGCTCCGCATGGAATCGAGAACATAAAATGTCGACAAAGGCTGAAATTACGAACGTCCATTTTAAAGTCACTGTATTACACCGTAGCGCATAACGTATTCATTTTGCTAAGTGATTTTTCACCCACAAAAACCCGACGAGTATGTAAATTGCACGAGTGATTTCGTTACGCGACGGTGTGACATTTTTAACTTGAATTTGCAACATTCCCAGACGTACAAAGAACGCTTTTGGCATTACTTATTTAAATTTCGCGAAACAGGGCGATTAACCGGTAAAAGTAAAATACTTTTGGTGTCACAAAGCATATTTTGCTGCATAATACATTAGAGTTTACCTTGGTATGCGATAACCGTACGTAAATGCACAAAATTTGCACAATAATGGTGCAATAATTCATACGGAACGACGTCTCATATGCACTAGTCCGATAAGCATTTACGTTTGCGTCGGAGGCATATTTGATGCAAATTATTATGACATACGCTTGCCAAAGCACTGGGCAATATATTTCTACTTTTATTAACCGACTTCAAAAAAGGAGGAGGTTATACGTTCCACTGTATGTATTTTTTTTTTTTTTTTTTTTTATGTATGTTCACCGATTACTCCGTCAATTGTGGACCGATTTTAAAAATTTTTTTTTTGTTTGATAGTGTATACTTTCGAGGTGGTCCCATTGTCAGCAAATCTGAATCTGATGAAGGGATCAGTGAGGAATTGAGGGAACTCCTCAAATATTGTATGCAAACATATAGCGATTTTAGTATTTTTAGTAACAAGTGTAGCATTTGCATTCAGAAAGTGTCACTTGGTGAAGCGGAACTGATGATGAAGACCACAGATGGCCACCGGAACTCCTCAACGGTACCGATTTCAAGTGTGGCGATAAGATATCTCGATTAAGATAGTTGAGCGACTACAACGAAGCACATTTAATTGTTTTAAAATGACTATGATTTTCCCGCGGCGTTGCTTGCGGCGAGCTTGAAATGTCTTATAGTTTCATATATCAACTAAGAAGTGGGACTACATAAGCTTATTATGATCACTAAAAAGTGTAAAATAAAATAAATGTTTTAAAAAACAAAAAAACCGCCTTCAAAAACGCAAAAAATAACTTCTACTACTAGGTACTTAGTAGTAGGTACCTATCCTATTAGGTTAGTCTAACTGAAGTCGGCGACCACAATATTTTCAACAAAAAGCCGACTTCAGTTGGACTAACCTAATAGGATAGGTACCTACTACTAAGTACCTAGTAGTAGAAGTTATTTTTTGCGTTTTTGAAGGCGGTTTTTTTGTTTTTTAATCACACAAAGATTTCGAACTACCTGCCATAGTAATAGTTTTACAACTTAGAATTACCTATCCGGTGACATGTCGCTTGACCTCATTGGTCATATAGGCCAATTAGCCCACCCTCCTTTTGTATACGAATTTAAAACTTAATTATGTTTGAAAAAAGACGCAAATTCCGTTGTCCTTTTTAACCGACTTCAAAAAAGGAGGAGGTTATACGTTCCACTGTATGTTTTTTTTTTTTTATGTATGTTCACCGATTACTCCGTCAATTGTGGACCGATTTTAAAAATTCTTTTTTGGTTTGATAGAGTATACTTCCGAGGTGGTCCCATCGTCAGCAAATCTGAATCTGATGAAGGGATCAGTGAGGAATTGAGGGAACTCCTCAAATATTGTATGCAAACATATAGCGATTTTAGTATTTTTAGTAACAAATCTAGCATTTGCATTCAGAAAGTGTCACTTGGTGAAGCGGAACTGATGATGAAGACCACAGATGGCCACCGGAACTCCTCAACGGTACCGATTTCAAGGGTGGCGATAAGATATCTCGATTAAGATAGTTGAGCGACTACAACGAAGCACATTTAATTGTTTTAAAATGACTATGATTTTCCCGCGGCGTTGCTTGCGGCGAGCTTGAAATGTCTTAAAAGTTTCATATATCAACTAAGAAGTGGGACTACATAAGCTAATTATGATCACAAAAAAGTGTAAAATAAAATAAATGTTTTAAAAAACAAAAAACCGCCTTCAAAAACGCAAAAAATAACTTCTACTACTAGGTACTTAGTAGTAGGTACCTATCCTATTAGGTTAGTCTAACTGAAGTCGGCGACCACAATATTTTCAACAAAAAGCCGACTTCAGTTGGACTAACCTAATAGGATAGGTACCTACTACTAAGTACCTAGTAGTAGAAGTTATTTTTTGCGTTTTTGAAGGCGGTTTTTTTGTTTTTTAATCACACAAAGATTTCGAACTACCTGCCATAGTAATAGTTTTACAACTTAGAATTACCTATCCGGTGACATGTCGCTTGACCTCATTGGTCATATAGGCCAATTAGCCCACCCTCCTTTTGTATACGAATTTAAAACTTAATTATGTTTGAAAAAAGACGCAAATTCCGTTGTCCTTTTTAACCGACTTCAAAAAAGGAGGAGGTTATACGTTCCACTGTATGTTTTTTTTTTTTTATGTATGTTCACCGATTACTCCGTCAATTGTGGACCGATTTTAAAAATTCTTTTTTGGTTTGATAGAGTATACTTCCGAGGTGGTCCCATCGTCAGCAAATCTGAATCTGATGAAGGGATCAGTGAGGAATTGAGGGAACTCCTCAAATATTGTATGCAAACATATAGCGATTTTAGTATTTTTAGTAACAAATCTAGCATTTGCATTCAGAAAGTGTCACTTGGTGAAGCGGAACTGATGATGAAGACCACAGATGGCCACCGGAACTCCTCAACGGTACCGATTTCAAGGGTGGCGATAAGATATCTCGATTAAGATAGTTGAGCGACTACAACGAAGCACATTTAATTGTTTTAAAATGACTATGATTTTCCCGCGGCGTTGCTTGCGGCGAGCTTGAAATGTCTTAAAAGTTTCATATATCAACTAAGAAGTGGGACTACATAAGCTAATTATGATCACAAAAAAGTGTAAAATAAAATAAATGTTTTAAAAAACAAAAAACCGCCTTCAAAAACGCAAAAAATAACTTCTACTACTAGGTACTTAGTAGTAGGTACCTATCCTATTAGGTTAGTCCAACTGAAGTCGTCTTTTTGTTGAAAATATTGTGGTCGCCGACTTCAGTTGGACTAACCTAATAGGATAGGTACCTACTACTAAGTACCTAGTAGTAGAAGTTATTTTTTGCGTTTTTGAAGGCGGTTTTTTGTTTTTTAAAACATTTATTTTATTAAAAAGAAGACTACTTGGTGCTTATCAAAACTGTGCTTTATATGATAAGCGCGTGTGCTTGAATGTTGAGGAATTGATCGAGGTTAGTTAAGATCTTATTGCATCAAGAGAATCTTTTGAATATGTTGATTTAGGTGCTTTGGTTTTTTTAGGAATAGTATAAATACAGGTTCTTTTTGTCGGTCAAAACAATAAATCACCTGAAAAAAAACAAGTTTTTTAGATTAAGTTAAATAAATAGGAGACGATATCACCTATTCCCAAACTAAGTTCTAGTCTTGGACTATGGCTAATAGACAACGATAAACATACTTATAATATAGATATATAGATAAACATACTTATTTACTAAATATACATAGGAAATATCCGAGACACAGAAAACACTAGCGGTCAACAAATATTTGCATTTACTCGGAATCGAACTCAGGACCGCTAGTTTTCTATGCAGGGGCACTACCAACTTGGCTCACAACATTATATAACTAACTTGTTTACATTCCGCAATTAGAGACTCTATTCAAAGTGTTATAATGACTAAATTTCGTATGAAAAAACCAGAGTCATTTGCGAAAAAAAAACAGAAATAACGTTCTTATAGCTCGGAAACTGCATTGTTGCATGATGCATTAGCTTGCAAACCGCGTGGTTGGCAAATATGTTAAGTGATTTGAATCTTTTATTCACAAACCCAGAGTTGGAAGTTGGCGAGTGAAACTACATCAACAATTATGCAAAAGATCGTATCTGCTAATGATTGCTATTAGTATATTCTTCGTTATTATTTATAAGAAAGGGGCGAAATTAGTTTAAGTGATGATAGCTATATCCACTTTTTTGGCTGGGGAAGGCAAAATGTGTTTATTGTTATTAGTCAGATCTAATAAAAGAGAATGCCAATTAATTGCTGGGTATTAATTTTAGCAGTAAATGTGGTTATTGCTACATCTTTAGTGAAATTGGTGGTTAAGTTTGGTTTGTAATATAAATATGCGTAATGAGTTGCTTTGGGAATTCAACAATTAAAGTGCTAGGCAGGTAAAAAATCAATCCTTTCCACATTGCACAACCATGAAGTTTCTGCATATTGATAATGTTGAAGTAAAAATATGTTTCATGTGAAGGAATAGTAATAACAACATCGTTTTATGTCGTATCATAATATTACCAATTACCAATTTCTTGGTTTACAATACCAGTTCAATAACATGTCAAAAGTAATATTGTTTTACTAAGTAGAACAGCGCCTCTATTCCCGGCGGTTACAACGATATCGTAGTTGACCTTTTATGATATTGTTATGACGTCAGCCGCCATTACTGTCATGTAAATAAGAGCTATCAAAACGGTGACAATACGATAACAGATCAAAAACGATATTGTTTTTACCGTCTTGAATAGAGGCCCTGAGCGCTAGAAAAGTTAGTAAGCCATAGTAAGAAATTGAGAAAGTCATTGCAGTCATACTAAAGACGGGCAAGTAACTATTAAAAAAAACTTAATTTATACTTTTGTCCGTGCTTGAAAGAGACCTTATTAAAAATCAACTTCAGATCTCACCTGTCGCAAGATCTTCTTTAAAATTGAAATGGAAATGAGAGAAGTTTGCTGTGCCGCTAAAATACTGCAGAATTTTTCAGACTAGGTATTGCGCGCTTTAAAGTACTAAATCAATCTTTCTGCAGTTCAGAAACTAGGTCGAATTCATACTCGAACTAACAAGGATCAACATAACTGGATAGGATAACAATTTTTAAACAACAATTAAAATTAACTGTAATAAAATTATCAATAATTGTTATGAGTTCTAACCCTGCTCTTCCCTGATAAAGAAACAAAATAACCAATCCTGTTTGTTTGTGATTTGATCATTTTAATCTTGTCTAACTGCAGGTTTGAACTGCCATATAAAAAACCACTAGGATCGTTATACTTAACTCAATGGCTATCGTGATCCCTTACAGGTTTTCCAGATCCTGATAAACCATGATAATCCATCCATTGCCAGGCTCGTCACTAATTGTCTGCCATATAAAAAACCATAATGATCACAATGACTATTGAGATCCATGGCAAGGCACGTCACCAACTTTCCTGGCTAGGTTAATGATGTTACCTACACTCCAGGCAGACGGACCGACGAAAAGTTCTGCCCTATAATCACAATCCTGTGTTCCATGATCTTCCATATACCCATTGCGAGACTCGTCACCGACTGTTAAAGCTAGATTAATGATTATACACCGGAACGGACAAACAATTGGAAAGGTCTGCTTTATAAAAACCATTATGATCATTAATAGAGTAGGTAAGTACATTATCACAATGGCTATCGAAATTCCTTCCAGCTTTTCTAGATGTAGGTAAACCATCATCATCCATCCATTGCGAGGCTCGTCAACAACTGTCCTGGCTAGATTAACGATTATACATTTCGGGCAGACGGACTGATGGAAGACTGTAATGCAATATGAAGAATCAGGTTTACCCTTGAATCACCGAAAATCATTTCATAGAATGTTTAACTTCGCCAAATTTTCATTTCATCGACAGGCATTTACACCTGCGGTTTTTTTTTTTTGTGGTCTCATGTCTATCCCCTCCTTACTTACGTAAACCATGCTTAAGATAACCTAAACACTGGTTTCAGTAGAAATTAGCTTTCGATGAAATGATACATTCGATCAAATATTGTACAACTTGTACAACGGATTGTCAAATGCTGCAGGTGTTGATGTAATGCACGATACCTCACAAAGCTTTAAACGAAAGTCGCTGAAATATCTATCCGACTCACTGTCTTAACTTTCAAAAAACCTGTGTGTTTATATTACGTTAGTTGTTGTACCTAAGTAGTATGTATTGTTATTATTATGTTTAAGGAATGAAATGAAATGTATTTATTTATATAACTAATGAACTATTACACTTAACTTAAGTGTTTTAAATTTCTAAGCTTAATGAATACTGTTTAACTTTGCATGTTGTGGATACCTATAATTAAGTGAGCATTAAGTGTATGTTTCGACTGTAGGCCTTAAGTTAAACCCTCAATAAATGAAAAAAAAAAAAAAATGTGTCGGTGATTCAAGGGGATCCCGAAAAATCATCATGATCGTTATACTTATCAAAATGGCTATCGAGATCCCTTCCAGATTTTCCAGATCCCGGTAAACCATGATCATCCATCCATCGCGAGGCTCGTCACCGACTGTCCTGGCAAGATTAATGATTATACGCTCCGGGCATACGTACTGATGGAACATTGTTATGCCATGTGAAAAATCATCATGATCATAATACTTATCATATCACAAAGGCTATCGAGATCCCTTCCAGGTTTTCCAGATCCTGGTAAACCATGATCATCCATCCATCGCGAGGCTCGTCACCGACTGTCCTGGCTAGATTAATGATTATACGCTCCGGGCAGACGGACCGATGGAAAGTTCTGCCATACAAAAAAAACATCATGATCATAATAATTATCACAATGGATCCCTTACAGGATTTTCAGATCCCGGTAAACCATGATCATCCATACATTGCGAGGCTCGTCACCGACTGTCCCAGCTAGTTAATGATTATACGCTTCGGGCAGACGGACAGTTGGAAAGACCTGCCATATAAAAAACCATCATAATGAAAATGACTATCGAGATCCATCAACGACTGTTCCTGCTAAATACATGATTATACGCTCCGAGTAGACAAACCGATGGAAAGTTCTCCATAAAACCATCATGATCATAACATTTGTTTATTTATTTATTTATTTATCACTATGGATCCCTTCTAGGTTTTCCAGATCCTGGTAAACCATGATCATCCATCCATCGCGAGGCTCGTCACCGACTGTCCTGGCTAGATTAATGATTATACGCTCCGGGCAGACGGACCGATGGAAATTTGTTTGCGGTAGGGTGCGTATTACTACTAATTTGATGCAACGGAATTTGCCATGATTGGATCTAGGGGTTTAAAACGGGTTTTGTGTTAAAGTGGATGTATATTGATGATTTTGCATGAGAATTGTACTTCTGTAGAGATTTTGTCACAAAAAATATTGTTAGTATTTAAATTTATGTTCGATGAATGTATTTATTTATAAAACCATTGGTATGTCAGAAACACAATAGGTTAATCAATATTCTATCTGTTTTATCTATCTACATGAATCTTTAGTTATGTCTATTTATCAGTAAAAGTGACCTAGTCCCCAAAAAAAGCTTTAGGCTTCCGTACTTGACAACCATAAACAAACTTAACTTGTTTTATAGAGAAATATATACTTAAACATTTAAAAATCATCCAAGACTCAGAAACAAATACTCGCGCTCATCACACAAATATCAACCCTTACCGGAATTCGAACCCAGGCAGAGTCACTACCAACTAGGCTAAACGCGTCATCAAATTCGTCGTTTTGTATGATAAATCCTGTCCAAGTTCCCTACTTGTATAATTAGAGTTCAGTGTATTGTTATTGATCATGATGATGATGATGGTAAAGTTGATGATGATGATAATGATGATGATGATGATGATGATGATGATGATGATGATGATGATGATTATTATTATTATGATGATGATTATGATAATCATGATCTAACTGCCTCAGGAATTAAATGTATAACTTTATGACAATACAAATTTCCATCATTCCTAGTTTATAAAACATTTTCTTCTATTTTAGCGGTCCACCGCGGTTCCACAGCCAGTGTCATGTGTTGAAAGTATAACCAGTAAAGGAAATAAATCAAAAGTAAAAGCCGGACATTTTTCAGTCAGCCATCTTCACTTTTCAAAAATTACCGGAAACCTTTTCTTCCCAAAACTCAAAATTATACCTACTATTTCAATATCCTTTTTACTTTTACGATGTCAAAAGCTTGAAAGTAATCGACCTAATGCAGCTATATTTTATTTCTCTTTTCACTATAAAGATTGGCGTTGGACCAGGTGGCTGATATTTTCACGATTCTATAAAAACAACCATAAAAATATAATAAGCCGAAAACATTATTGGATTTCTCGTAAAACTTCTTTTCAAGTACAATCATAATGCTTGATTTGCTATTTTTTCAAAGAAAATGTTATGACTAAAAGAGCCATTTATACTTATAAACGTAGCGTTTACTACATAAACAATATCTAATTAATTCGTCTTCTAGTGTAGCCTGCAACGCTACCAGCATTATATTCTTTTTTAGCTTCTGCCCGCGACTTCGTCCGCGTAGATTTCGTTTATCGTTATTCCCTCGGGAATTTGTAATTTTTCAGGATGAGAAGTAGCCTATAGATGTGTTAATCAAGGGTATAAGCTAACTCTATTGCAATTTTCATCCAATTCCATCCACACACACACACACACACACAAACTTTCGCATTTATAATATTGGTAGGATTAGTGGGATTCTATCATCGAGCAGCATTGTAAGCATCATTGGAAATTATTAGAGTTTGATAGCCCAAAAACGACCTCAATTGTATAAATTAAATATACAACAGCTGACAGCTCACTCAGTCTTTTATGCAGTGCAGGCCCATAGTCTTTACCGACTTTTTTATTTCTGCTGCTAAACAAATAGCCATCTTAAATTTACAGACCTATACAGTTGTGTCATTCTGCTGACGTGTGACATGCAAGGTTTTACCGCTGTCTATCGCGAACTGTTTACGGTCAATAAACTTTACAACCTGACAGGTGCATTATTTGCATCCATAAAAGTTGAATGAGGGTATAATTCTGAATGTTGATGCTGCACAGCTTTAAGGTTAAAATTTGCAGACTTTTCTAAACACATGCTTTTAAATAGCTCATGAGCTATCAAACCCTGATACTTAAGTTCCGTAATGTGCAGTGTAAGAAACGGAGATAATAATAAAATATGTGGCGTTATGTATGAAAAGGGACCTTATTGTCGATGGCGCTTACGCCGCATTGCGTCACGTGACGTTGTATTTATATCGGAGCGTCGTTAATAATGGCGGAAGCACCATCGACAATAAGATCCCTTTTCATAGATAACGCCACATATATGACTGCTATAGCTCTCTTTCACTGAATCGAACTTTGGAGGCTTTTAACAGTTCAGAATATGCCTTACTTTGGAATTCTCTTTGTTTTTACTTATCTTGCTGTCGAATTATTGTTTTTTTTTATGTTTTACGTCACTTTTACTACTGAGCTACCATAACATGAATTTATGGTTTGGCAAAGTAGAAAAGAGGCTTAGTATTGCTGAACAAATAAACAAAAGCGTTTCGGGTTTACATTTTCACCTAGTTTGTATTTTAAAAATGATTTTACTTTGTTTTGATACTACACTTTACATAGTTGAGACACATGTTTTTTTGTTTTTTTCGGCGGTGGAGAATCGAGTCACCTTAAAAAAAACAATCCATTATGGTATGGTATTTTTTTTCCATAATTAAGAAAGTAGCTCAAAAGAAAATAAATGTTTGTTATGTATTTATTTGTTTAGATTATAAAATTACTTTTTCTTACATTTTAGGTCGCTTTTACACATTTTTAGCATAACAAAAGGTGACTTTAAAAAAAATCTTTTCCACGTCATTAAATCCGTCGTAAACGTACCGTCCCTTCCGCTGCAAAACTCGATAATAAGGTTCATAAACTATTAATTAAACTCATAGAAAGTTTTGAAAGTTTACCTGAAAATTCGAATTCTGGCCACTAATAATTTTGCTCGAGCACGTCAATGTTGGTTGATGAGGTTTTAATCCAAACGTCAAAGTTTAAGATGATGACTTTAATTCTGGGATTCTCTTTTGGTTTTTGAGAAGATGGCGTCGCTTTCTTAATTGTTTTTTTGATTTTTTGCATATTTTGTTGTTTAATGGATAGTAATGATGTATTAATATGCAGTAAATTAACATTCAAATGTGCAGTATAATGAAGAATTCAAGTTTGAACACGTATCGCCTTTGGACGGATTGCTCCAAGAAAATCCTATCTGGTCTTCGTAAAGTTCTACCTACATCGCTTCACGGAGGCTAGAAGATCATCGTACAAAGTCGAATTATGTTTTTTTTAATGATATGTATATGTAACTTCTAACCTTGACACTGGCAGAATTGTCCCAATGGACAGAAGCCATTTAATAAAGAATTGAATTGAATTGACTTTAATTCTAAATTATTTTTAAGTGCCTATATCAGTCATCAAATTTTTATAAAACACACCTTAAACATGGCCTTCTTATACACAGTACTTAATGTTTTATTTACTGTGAAAACAACATTCCTAATTTTTGTGGGTAATAAAGGACGTGATATTTTTCTGATCAGCCGGTCAATAATGTACTGTTTTTAAAATGCTAGATTTAAAATGTCAAACTTAGTTTTATATGACATTTTAGAACGAGATACCCGAGAGTAAAACGAATCTATGACCCAGGAGAGATATTTGCAATCTCAGGACTACAATCTCAAAACAGCAATACTAAGATGTGTTTTTGTTTAATAAAGAATTTTGAATTTGGAATTTAATAAATTAATAAATTAAAAAGGCTATTAAATGAAAAGGCTCTGATGGTGATTCCATCGACTTGAAGATAGTGACATAAACACAGTTAAACATTATATAATAGTTATTTATGTAACTGGTACATAATGAAGCTTCTTAAGGTACGAGCGCCGAGGTTAGAGCGCGAGCTTGCGAGCGCTCTAATTATAGGCACGAGTACCTTAAGAGCTAATTATGTACCGTTGCATACATAACTTTTTCTACAAGCTAAGAATGATAATGACAAAAATAAACAATCGCTAACTTTTCTCGTATCCTTCACTCGATTTTTCCGCTAACAAATTACTTGTTAGCAAAGTCATTTTCATTATTCCGATTGGCGTTAATAGTTTGTAAATTTTATTGCTAAATGTTTACAAATTTCATGCAAATTTTAATAGTTAGGTACTAAAACAGTTCTGACAATTTATCATAAAAGTTGGAATGCCAAACAAAACGCCATTTTGTTGATATCCATATTGAACATAACCATGGTAACCAAATAACAAATCGATGGATATTACTCATCTATTTTTAGTAACTTAATAAAAATGTAATTCTAAACACATATTTAGTCTTAAAATTATTTTTATTTTTAATATACGTAATTTTAATTGGTGTTAAATGTTTTTAACGGTTTATTATACAGGGTGTCTTAAAAACCTTTCAACATTTTTTAACAGTAGTTAGGGTGGATGATTTGGATCATCCCTACATTGGTATTTTTTTTTTAAGTTAATTTTTGACTGAGTTACAGACTGATTTGTCATCGCCCTTCCTGATGATGCTCTCAGTGTGCCCCATCTTAACTACTTCATTCATAACATGTGTCACAACGTATTGTAAACAAACAAACTGGAAAATGTTTCTACTCATGGTCAAATGCTCCATGGGGTTTAGAAAACTGAGACTTTATTCTGTAATGTGAACGAAAAGACGGTCTCTGTTAAGGGCTATGTCTAAAATAATTTAAATATGAAACTTACGATTACGATTTTTACTCATCAGTCTCGTACACAACTAAAATACACTATCACTATCACACTATCACTATCACTTTTACATTAAACTTCTTCTACGAGAATATGCATCATGGATTAATTTTATTAATTTGCGTCTACCAGAGATTACTACGAATAAATTATGCATAACAATTAAAACGACTCGTTAAAGTCTGAGTATGCTTTGACAATTTGACAAAGTTTTTTTTAAATCTTCTACCTCTTTGTGCAAGGAGGTTTAAGAATTCTTTTGTAAAAATAAAATCGTCCATACACGTAACTTTTTATCAGAATTCCATTTAAAGCTGGCATCATACACGTTGTTGAATGAAATTCTTATCCTAGAAGAAAGATAAAACTTAGTACAGTCAAGTACTTTAATTGTTATGCCACTATGGAACCCTGTCAAAATGACAGCGTCAAACCACATGAAAGAAATTACGCCAAAATTAATGATTAACGTTATGCGACAGGGTTCCATAGTGGCATATCAATTATTGGCATATTAGCAGAGGTCATCTCGTGGTGACACTACAATATTCGTTGGTGAAAATTGGATCATGTTGCCAAAATTTGACTCCGGAAAAAAGTCTGTAAAAACATTGTGTGCATTTTGAACGGGAAACTATCCACTTCACAGTCTGATCCATAGAACAAGTTACGGACAAGGATCTTATATTCAGACTGGATCGATTACTAACTATTAATTGCTAATCAAAATACCGTTATAGCCAGTAAGGCGGTTACAAATTCTTTGATGACAGGGAACCAAGAAAACTTAGTTCAAGTGAGACCGACAAACAAACTGTGTATCACTAAAGGTGCTTTTCCACCGGCGTCGCGAGACGAGACGAGGTGGCATGGCGCGAGAATTTTTATTTGTATTAAAACGCCCACGCGCTCGTGAGGAGGTTGCGCGATTTTTCAATACAAATTTCAATTCTAATCCCGCCTCGTCTCGCCTCGCGTCGCCGGTGCACCGCGGTGGAAAAGCACCTTTAGATGTTCCAAAAGCACTAGGGTGGCTTTACAATTTGGAATAGACCAAAAAAAAATTGCTTGATTTTACATTTTTATTCGAAAGAATAGCCTTTTATAAGAAACTAATTTGAAGCATTTCATGATTAAATGTATTATTGATATTTAAAATAATTTATGAAATTAAAGTAACCTTACCTACTTGTAACGACAAGATGACGTAGATGTTTATAATGAACGGGTATACTTCGTCTAAGATTTAGAAAGACGATTTTTTATTATCTGTGATCTGTTTTCAAAGTCATAATAGACGAACGTCATTCAAACATAATGTAAACAAACAATCGCAATATGATATAATTTATTATTTCAGAGTATAATATAAGCATTCAACCATTGCTTATTACCTAGACCTCAATTAATACAACACTTCCTACATGACCCTTGTTTCTAGACTAAAATGTACTTAACACAATCACATTAAATTTGTTGTAAAGGCGGATTCCATACTTCCAATCATGAGTTTCTACAATAAATGTTGGTGCCGTCGTTTTGAACCTCTTGGAAAACCTCACCACACAAATTATTAACATTCATCACACATAACTCAAAAGAGAAATGGTCTCATTAATATGTTAATTTCATCATAAGAATTACGGTCAATTTGTAAACAAATAAATTTGACATGACAACAGCTGTCTTCAAATGTAGGTGCCGGCTAGATATCTAAATTGTACTTATAAAATAAAATATTGGAGAGGTTTTATATGTTTTATGTAAAACCACAAATACAGCTAGCATTTATGATTTCGAAGCTATTTAAGCATTATCCATATTAGGTACAAGACTAGATTGAGACTTGGTTAATTTGTGTGAGCCGAGGGTGCAAAGCGAGGATACCGTTACATACTACCATGTAACGTGTCTTCTCATTCACAATAAATGATCCATAGAATAAGTAGTAGCATAGAAACCTTTCGAAGACCTTTTCTATTTATGGCATTCATAAGGAGTTAGACAATTATGTGCTTTTAGGTATTCTTTCGTTATCTTACATGTTGTCACAGGGTTTGAATTGGATCTGACAACGCCAGTGTTGTTGCTGAGACCCGAGGGGATATTGCCTAACGCACTCGCAATCGCAATCATTTTCATTTTAAAAATCGAAGGCTTGTCTGCAATTCTGCATACAAAATCCAAACAATTGTTCCGCTTTAAAGTCGATTACGATTGCGAGTGTGTTAGGCAATTGGCCAGCAGATGTGATGATGGAGTCGAAAATTGGTAACAGGATCTGTTCGACCCACCGAACAGAGGCCCGTTTCACGAAGCTACAAGTTAAAAATTACAAGCGGAAGTCTCTTTCTAACTCGTACTGTTAGAAAGAGAGTTCCGCTTGTAATTTGTAACTTGTAGCTTCGTGAAACGGGCCACAGATCCTGTTACCAATTTTAAAATCGTTAGTTTGGCCCTGATAGGCAGATGATGACATTGCATAAAAAAGTACTTAACACTAAACGTAAAAAAAAATAACTTTTTGTCATATGAAAGAAAAGGAGAGAGATAATTTAAATAAATAATATATTCTATAATTTCAACAATGTTTTATTTGCAATTTTGGAGATAACAATCAATTGCAAATTATAAAGAGGTCATTAACCGTTTTGGTCAAAGTCAAGTTGAAGATCTCTGGTCCAGAGGCTTTGAAATCCGTAATTCGAACTTTGGATCGCCCCGTCACTTTCTTGCGAATTAGTTACGCGTCGAGAGCGAAAGGGATAGCAATAGACGAAGGTCGAATTACGGATTTCAAAGTAGAGCACAAGGGGCCTATTGGCGACACTTCTGTATTCAAAGTCCAAGAGAGGTCCATTGTCAGAGTCGACGTTGAATTTGACGTTGCGTCCGTGATATTTGAAGGAGAAAAAATAGCCTAGTTTTTGTTTCATTTCTTCTTAAGAAATACGTAATCTAAAACATAGAGAAGAATAGCTGGTGCAAAGTTCATCATATAGTCCAGAGGCTCTACTTTGAAATCCGTTATTCGAACTTCGTCTATTGCTATCCCTTTTGTTCTCGACGCGTCACTAATTCCCAAGAAAGTGACGGGGCGATCCGAACTTCGAATTACTGATTTCAAAGTAGAGACCCAGATTCTGTACTAGTACTCTATGAGCTATACCACTTTGATTTAAATCTATCAGGGATGCAGGTTTGGCAATAGGATTATTGATGCCATAAACACATAAAATTGGCAAATCTTGTATTGGATTTTTTGTACTCTTACACGGTTATTGCTATAACACGGCATTTTCTTGAAGCTTCCTATTGCGAAAACGAGTAAGATAATGAAAGGTTAGCCTAATTGTGCAAAATATGTACAGCCTGTGAGCATTTAGAAGGTTCTTCGGGTTTGAACTTTTCTCTCACTCGCTACCATACGCTCTTATTAAGAGCGAGTGAGAGAGAAGTACAAACCCGAAGCACCTTCTAAGAGCTATCGCGCTGTACTACGTAAGATTGTCGAATCCATGGCCTGGGAAAGGTTGGTATTTATTTCTCTATGGTAAGTGTGTGACATCATAAAGAATTATAATCAATTATGCGACGGCCTTTATATCCATCGACTAAATGTTTTGCATTACGGATCAATACGGAGAGCACTAATCAGAGGCCCTACTTTGAAAATCGAAGATCGAAGTTACGTTCGCTCCATCCCTTTCTTTCGATTTAGTCACAAATGACGAGTGACAGGGATGGAGCTACCTTAACTTCGAACTTCGATTTTCAAAGTAGGGCCTCTGATCGTTCAATCCATGTCTATCCGAACTTTTAGATGTCTGTCTATGAATTTATGGCTGTCATTAGATGTCATTGTTAAATTATGTTATTTTCAGATTTTTTAGTCGTAATTATTTTTGCTGTAAACCAGTTATATGCGCCACTTTAGAGCAGAAAACAATGGTAAATGGTTAGATTTCGACAGTACCTAATATAAGACGGACGATATGATCAGTCTTGGCAAAGCATGAACAAGAGATCTAGTGATTTCACATTTAAAACCAGCTAGTGTTCAAATTGCAAAAATAAAAATACAGTAAGTTGCACTAAAAGTTACCATTATTTTTTAAAATGTTAACTTATTTTTGTTTACATGGAGCGAACTGTTTGTTTACATACCATGTAAACAACGTAGGTATGGTCATTGACCTTGAACTTGGAATTCTGACGTTAGTTACTACGAGCGTTTGGAGTAGTATAGTAATCAACGTCAAAATGTCAAGGTCAAGATATCGGCTGCGATACATCAAGTAACAAAATGAATATAATTAAAGCATCTTTTTTTTTTACTTTAACAGAAACAAAAATGAACCATACCCCCGTGATCAGAATCGTGCGAACTATTACCCCGCCAAATATGTTGAAAGGTTTTTAAGACACCCTGTATAAATTATTAAGACGTCAAGTGTTAACTAAACGCCAAGACTGGTATCCGGAATGACCGTTACCATGGTAATAACAATGCTATAATAAATTATAGAACTGTTATTACCATGGCAACGCTCATTATAGAATTGTTTTTACTCTTCGGTTACCTTATAGGTGGTATTCTGACACCATTAACGATATCAATATTAGCGATTTATAGTACGCGAGTAGAAAAAAACCTTAAAATTATACATTCACCCAATATGAAACTCCCATCAATCAAATGTTTTCCTTAAATCTGCATAATTTTGAAATGCTTCGGTGAATTGGGGCTTTTTAAAACAAAGGGTGTTTTTTTATAGCCGCATGTGAGTTTTGAATTGTACATTACGTTTCGCTTAATTGTATACATATGGTGTTGTTTTTAAAGGTTGTAGGTTAAGTTGTATTTTGTTTGGAGCGAATTAAAAGTACGATTAAGGAAATGTATAATATGTGTATCAGTCAAAATACCAACAAATATATAATAGAATAGTACCACTCCATGTCTTCAAGTCGTAAGGTGCGACTAAGGGAATAAAGCCTTGTAATATTGTTAGCCGATGGGCTTGCAACCTGTCACTAATACACTGGTAAACATCTTAGCCTATTTGTGCAAAATGTGGTTACAGAATTAACACCAAGTTTTTGGAGTTGTTGGTGAGTCTGTTGCTCTGCCTACCCCATTCTGGGAATGAAGGCGTGAAGGTATTTATGTAGGTATATGTAAGTGTCAAAATACCTTCGAATCCCGTCGCAATTACAAAGTTATTCCACTCCTATTGTTAGCGTATTGATAAAGTTATGAAAGTTTTTACTAACATGACAGTAAAAGAGACTTCAGTGTTAACAATACGATTGCCGTTGGAGTAAAGACAATGTATCGAGACTCTGGCTCAATTTTAGCGATTTGGCATAAACTTCACCTCATTCTGACAGGGATTCAATGTGACTGTACTTGGTCATAGTTTAAATTAAACTTTATCAAACTAAGGGTTGTTTTGAAAAAATCGACATAATTATGACCGCTGCTTTATTGGGCGTACCATTTCAATCAACAATTTTTTTATAAGTTTTATTATTAACTAAATTTTAATGGTTATTTAATACCTACCATTATAGACAAAAAAAACTGGGTAATTTAAATTAAAAATCCATCAAGCTGAAGAAATTACTAACGTTAAATTTCTACATAACGTTAATTTATTAGATAAAATGAAAATATGTCTCGATTAAAAAAATACAACTTTACAGTTTCAAATTTAGCCTATTAATACGACTGAAGTGACAAGCGCAGAGTTCTCCTACAAATTGAGACCGAGCTGTTATTTTGTGGAGTAATCATTTTGTAAAACACATTTTCAGGATCATTTAGCTAAAATATCTTTTTTTTTTGGTATACACCCTTCAAACTTTACTAACTAAAGTTATAAAGCTAATTTGGTAAAAGAAAAGTGATCATACAAAAGAATTCTATAATTCAATTCTTTTTTTTTATGCCATGGGAATAAAATGGTGAACCAGCACACAAGCTACTGACGATAGACATTTTCATTCTCAACTGCAATCTACCAACCTACCCAACCCTGAGGACCAAGATGGAATGCCTCTATACTAGTAATTTCACCGATTATCTTATCCCCACACTGGAGCACACGTGAATACTGCTGCGGTTTGTTAGGTTAAAGGATAAGATAGTAGTAGCGGTTCCAACGAAGGACCAGGAGTTTCATTCTCTCAACAACGACGGACGGAAAGACGAATGATTGAATGTCCAAGCGGCGAGTTGAAGTAGTCCCGTCATAGCGAACAAAACACATTTTAGCGCGTGCATTCTCAATTAGGCCTTATACGTTCGAGAAGCCATGCTGCCAAATTGAATACACGCGTTAAAATGTAATTTGTTCGCTCTGACGGGACTACTTAAACTCGCCGCTTGGACATTCACTCGTTCGTCCGTCCGTCCGTCGTTGTTGAAAGAATCACACCCCCCAGTGCTGGCTTTACAGCTAGCGAATGCTGAGTTGGGACCGTTTCGCAACAATTTCTGTCTTGTTCTTTTTATATGTATGTAATGTAATTTTGTATTGTTGCGAATAAATGTATCTTTATCTATGTCAATCGGAACGGACTTTGTATGTTTTACCACCACAAGAATGGGCATATAAATCTAGTTAATAGTTAGTTTATAACAAGTGAAATTGACCGAAACAAATGAACACATACATTAGTTCAAATCAGAACGAAAATGCAATTGACATTATATGGCACTATACAGGACGTGCAATCTCTGATGATTGGTAATTATGTTGCCAAAATCACGCTCAAAGGAAATCATTCAAAGCGGCGGCCCCAATCAAAAGTCATATGATACTAGTGTATTGATGCGAATTCTAGTGATTCGAGCATTGTATTTTGAAACTAACAACGTTATACAGGTTGAAGTTTTAAGGTCGAATAGTTTTGGTCCTTACTTTAAGCAATGGCAGCTTTATTTATCGTTTTTAAATCATCTTTATTATGATTTTAAGCACTATTTTTACCGTTTTGTTTGCCTATCATATAAACATTAAAATATACCTACTTGTATTCTTTTTTATTACTTATTGTAACTTCACTATCACTACATAGTATAAAACAAAGTCGCTTCCCGCTGTCTGTCTGCCCCTATGTATGCTTAGATCTTTAAAACTATGCAACGGATTTTAATGCGGTTTTTTTAATAGATGGAGTGATTCAAGAGGAAGGTTTTTATGTATTCAAAATGCTGGTTTACTGTAAGGATGTTACAGAAAACTCAAATACACCGAAGCGAAGTGAGGGTGGGTCGCTAGTTTATTATAAAGGGATTCGTTCTTTTCTGAGGACTAAGATGCAATGCCTCTATTTTTGTAATTTCACCGGTTGTCTTATTCCCACACATTTTATTACCTATATTTCTTTACCCTTTGCATTCTTCAATCTTTTCTGGTTTCCTTCGTTATGTTTACGAATGTCTTTTATTACTTGTAGGGGCAAAAAATGCAGCATCAGACTTTATTAATATCCAAGTCTGCAAGCAGTCGAATATTCGGTCATTTATTATGTCCCTCTGTCTGTATGCCAAAGTTTTTTTTATTATCCTATAAAAACTAGTTCACCCTTTTGTATTCAGTATTATTTTAGTAATTAAATTAAAATGAATAAAGATTACCCTTCTTATTCATAAAAGCACGATAGCTACAGCGTGCTTAAAGTATGTTTTGTCTTTTTTTCATTGTGATATTTAAATTTGACAGATAAAGACAAATAACATTTTACTTTCATTTAAATTAAAAACATACAACCATAGATTTTATACCTTCAACTTATTCAAAATAAAAACAAACATCGGACCAGGTTTAAGCCTTAAACCTTATCGCATTTTGTATGGGAATTGCTAGCTTCACAATCCTCTTCATAAAAGGATTCCTAGCTCCGATGATTCAGTAGTTGGCTACAAAATGTACTGTGGCCGAGACAAATTGACAGTGGAAGTCTCGCCGCGACAGTCCCAGTACGATTATTGAGTTCAATATGCAACTATCGGCGAAGTTCCACTCTAATATTGCTCTATTTCCATCAGTTCTATTCGAGTAGGTACTTGAAGTAATTTGAGATTGTGGACGACGAGGTTTCTGTCTTGTATTTTATGGAGTTAGTTTGTAATGAGGAGCGCTTTAATGACCTTATTATTAAACTCATAACATTAAAATTAGGAACACACTGTACATCAACAGAATTAATTCATTTTATAAGAAAACCAGCGGCCCGCTCCCGCTTCTCTTTGCTTTTTTGTGAGTTTTCTGTTATACCCGTACATAAACCAGAATCCATACTTCCATACCAATATTATAAATGTGAAAGTGTGTCTGTCTGTCTGTTACCTCTTCACGCTTAAACCGCTGAACCGATTTAGATGAAATTTGGTATGGAGATAGCTTGAGTCCCGGGGAAGGACATAGGCTTTTTATCCCGGAAAATTAGACAGATCTCGAGGGAGCAGCGATAAACGACTTATACGCGGATGGAGTCGCGGGCAAAAGCTAGTTTATTATAATGTATAAACCTTTCGTGAAAAATTACCTAAATGATGGTGAAAACCGCGTTAAGATCCATTGCGTGATTAAGGAGGAGTTAGCGGATATGCAGATAGACAGACGCGGAAAGCAACTAAGTTGTATACCATGTAATAAAAAAGAAGATTAGAAAAGATTTTAGATAAGGAAAAAAAAAGATTGTATTATTACTCTGATCTTAGGGTCTAGACAAGATGCATAACGCTAAAGTAAAGAATTTTCAAAAATTTACATAATAATAATGTATGGATGTCGATCGATCGACCGTCGGTACCGCCTACGTCGATCCAAAGCATTTTCGATAACAATACCAATCGCAGAATGTAGCTGCTTTAGGGCACTGGAAAGAGATGCCCTTAAAATACATTAAGTGATAGAAAACTCATTTCTGACGCGTTTTGTGACTTGCAACTCGCTATCAGCATATCCATTAACCACCCAGCAGTGTTTCCATTGATGTAATGTCCGTTGTGGGGATAATACCACCTCTGAAATTACTAGCATAGAGGTATTCCATCTTAGTCCTCAGGGTCGGCAACGCATTTTGAGGTCTTTGGATTGCAATCTTGAGATTGTAGTCTTAAGAAATGTCTATGGGTCTCATGCAGATCCCGCTTATCATCAGGTGGCCTGAGTTCTCATATGCCTTCTCCTTGCCATAAAAAAAGTTTATTAATCAGCCCTTTGTAACGTTGAGCTGGTACTATTTTTTAGTATACAGGGTGTCCCAAAAGTACCACGCCACAGTGACACCGGAGGTAGGTCAGCTCAAGAGGAACCTAACCAGCCTAACATGACCTCAGTAAAATATGACTTTTTTTTTTTCAAATTGCTAGACCAATTGCAAATTAAAATTAAATTGGTCTAGCAATTTGAAAAAAAAAAAGTCATATTTTACTGAGGTCATGTTAGGCTGGTTAGGTTCCTCTTGAGCTGACCTACCTCCGGTGTCACTGTGGCGTGGTACTTTTGGGACACCCTGTATGTTGATCACATTCACACACAAATACTTATAACCTTAAAAGTACCTTCGGCTCCACTTTTAAAAGCACTAACCCCAAGCATTTTTTTAAATATTTAACACACCAATGCCCTCATTCCTATTCTGGTTTCAGACCAGAGGGCTTATTGTCTAACGCACTCGCAATCACGATCGTTTTCATTTTGAAAATCGAAGGCCTGTATACATACAAAATGAAAACAATTGCTCCACTTTGAAGCCGGTTGCGATTGCGAGTGCGTTACACAATAGGCCCTCAGTATACTTTTAGGCCAACGCGAACGGTGATCTATAGATTAATCTATTCTATTATCTATTTGCTACAATAACAGTAGGTAATTAAATAAGGCAAGCTACGCTTACATCGGTTTGTTTACTCACCGTTCGCGTTGGCCTAAAAGTAGGCATTTACTATTACCCTTTCATTTAGTGAGGCAATATTCCTTTATTATTTACCTAAAAGGAATTAGTACCAGACTTGGTCAGTGCTTATTTGAAATTGGGATATAATATAAAATACCCTAATGAAAAGGTAAATATTTCCAGACCAGTGCTGATTACGAACAGTTGTAGAGAATATTATTATTATTATATAGAAATTTAGTACTACAGCTATATTAAGTAAATGTGTTGGCAAAATTTTAGATACTCAAAAACTGTTATATAAATAACTAGCTTCTGCCCGCGACTTCGTCCGCGTAGATTTCCATTATGTTTATTCCCAAGATTTTTTCGAGATGAAAAGTAGCCAGTGTTAATCCAGGCCAGGGTATAAGCTATTTTCATTTAAATTTCATCGAAATCCGTCCATCCATTGCAGCGTGAAGGAGTAACAAACTAACACACACACACAAACGTTCACATTTATAATATTAGCAGTAATTCTGGTTTATGCATCGGTGTTTCAGAAAACTCACATAAACCGAAGCGAAGCGAGGGCGGGTCACTAGTTAATAATAAGTATAAAAAGTTTGTTTATTGTGGTGTTCTACCTTTACTGTTTATTGCCTTAACTAACCAATTTCACCAAACGATGTTAAATTTAACCAATGTTAAGCGACTCTTAGTTCACACATTTTGACAGCTGTTAACGCTCTAATCATCTGTTAAGCGTTTAACATCGTTTGGTGAAATTGGTACTTAGTTTACATCCTGGAAATGGACACAGGGTACATACAATGGACTTGTACGCAGATGAAGACGCGGTCAAAAACTAGTACAGTACAATCTTATCTCGTCATATCTTACAGATGGGACCTTTCGGACACACTTCAACACTTTAGGATTTTTTATGCAATTACCCTCTTACACACTCAGCTGTTCGAATGTGCAGGTTTCCTCACAATGTTTTTCCTTACCGTACAGTACAATAAATGCTTTTGCGTTACCAAAATCAGGGTATCGCAGTTACATCAATAAACGCCACACTTCCACGTTGTCCCACTAAAGCTCTCAATTAAGTGCAAGTGCACTTAGCTCCTCCCCCATTTTTATCCCCTTACATGTCCGATTCCTAAATCAGCCCCAGTATATGTACGCCTGCAGCTCCGAACCATTTACCTAATCCTGTGATAGACGACCACACCCTTTTCGCTTTATTTTCTGTTGGTCTGAAAATTTTAAATGCTATTTCAACGTGTCTAATGGGATTAAGGTGTTTTATGTGAAAGTTTGTGTGTAACGGAGAACTAAAAGTAAAAGTGTGAGTTATGACATGTGTTTGTGTATGTAAGAGTTGGGAGGTTTGGTTAAATTAAAAGTTTTGTGTATAAATAATCAACACTTTTCTTGACATAAACTACGTTTATTGTATTAAATTAAGTTAAAACACAGAGACACGATCCGGGTGGTTGGAGAGATGGAATGAGAAAGAGAACGGATCATTGAATGAATGAATGAGCTTTCAATATGCTCTTCGTGAGAGGTTTGGGTCCAAACAAAAAGGATAAAAAGTACCTGCTTCAAAATTGTTGGAACATAATAACATTATACTTATCTTATTTTACATTTCAATGGCAATATTATTGATGATTCCACTACATTTTTACACTTATTACAATCGTTATTGTTTTCAACTCGGCCGCCATTACTGTCAAGATGATTAGGTATAATTTTGCTAATAAGATAACTGAAGAATAGGGGAAAAAAACTTTTTTTTTTTCATAATTAATGGGTTTCACTCCCTCCCGAGGGCTTATTGTTTAACGCACTCGCAATCACGAACGTTTTCATTTTGAAAATCGAAGGCTTTTATGCATACAAAATGAAAACAATTGCTCCACTTTGAAGCCGGTTGCGATTGCGTGTGCGTTAGACAATAAGCCCGCTGGTTTTTATCGTAATAATAAACGGTGTTATGGGACGCTTCGCGAGCAAGTCCTGCACGCACTTGACCGCTTTTTCTGAGTTGAGAATTGCAGGATGCTTGGTCTTATTGAGGTGTGGTACAGTCGTTCTTGTAAGTAGCTACACACTTTTTAACGTTGTCGCTCTAACGCTTTTGTCGGTTTAGTGCAGCAGTTCAAACATGACGTTAACATGACAAAACAGTAAAGTGTACAGGTATAAGGTCGATCATGAATATGATTTTGTGCTTCAAATTTCTCAGTATTCAACTAACAATTTCGAGCTCTATCTTCGATGATTCGATCATCCTATCCTGCCATGAGACGTTACAGGCGCTGTATTGTCGTGTTCTCTAATTTTGTGTCAGTCAAGTTGCCAAGATAGGCGTTAATTGAGCTCGCAACGTGTTAGGGCTATAGTCTAGCCAATAAACGACGTCTATTGGTACCTGGAACATGCCCAGAAATTATCGAAGAGATTAGTTTGGTGGTTGTAAATTAGGTCACAAATAAAAGGGTGTGTAAATAGTATATAATTTAACGCGGCAATTTCAGAAAACCTTTTTTTTTTAATGTCGTTTCAAATCGCGAACTGCCAATTTCTATCTAAGTGATTAAGTGACAGCTTACTTTAATCAAGCATTAAATTTAATTGACGTCTTTGAGTGCGGCAGTTAAACCTCAACAAGGTGTTTTTACATGAATCAGTATATGAAAATAATATGATAAAATAAAAATAAAAAAGTTTATGAAGGTTTCTTCGGAAGTAACCCGTTTCTTTTATGTATTGATATAAACATCCTACTAATATTATAAATGCGAAAATGTGTGTGTGTATTACTTTGCTACACCTTCACGCTGCAATGGCTGTACGATTTGGATAAAATTGGAATTAAGATACACTGGACTAACAAATAGGCTACTTTTTATCCCGGTAAATTTAAAGTTCTCGGAGGAATAACTATAATAGAAATCTACGCGGACAAAGTCGCGGGCAGAAACTAGTTAAAAATAAAAATAATTAAATACTACAAAAATTATTCTGTCCTACCGATATAGCTAAAACATAATCAAATTTTTAAAAACGCCTATTTTGAAATACCTACCTATATAAATAAATATATTATTTATTTTTTTAAATTCAAATACCTGCTCCAAATTTACACATACTTAGAGAGCCTTTACAAATTTCTGCAAGAAGTCCGCACGAGCTTCTTTAAATTGAATAAAGCAACATTGTTGTGTTTCTGTTCGAAACTAGTTAGACGCTTTGAACACGGCTGACTCCACAGAACAGAAAAAACAGTAGAAGTGTCAAGTGGGCGTGTAACGTGTGGCATAGTTATGCAGAGTTCCGCATAACCTACCATACTTTTGTCACGATAGCTTATTTCGATATTTCGATATTTCTAAAATAGGAAATAAATCCAGAAGCATGCCTTATTGTGCTATTTTAGAGTGCAAAAACGATAGCCGCACCAAAAACATTTTCCATGGTGGCGTGTTGTTTTTATGATAGTTTGGGTATTGGCGACAACAGGTCTTTTACTAAACAAAGCTCATGCCACTTCCACTGTTTTTTCTATTCCGTGGCTGACACGGACTGCGGCTTTGTCCTCGAATACGCTGTTTTGGTCAAACTAAAAAAAGGAATTTAAGACAACTGACGTAACTTTGTGCGCTTAGCTGCTCACTGCGTCTTTTGTTTTTAGAAACGTGGAGTCAGCTAATTCGAATCTTGTTCCTTTGTTTGTTTTGGACGGGTACGTATCATAATATATATAAAGAGAAAGATAAATATAAAGAGACATTTATTCACAACAATACAAGATTACATTAAGTAGATACAAAAAGAACAAGAGTGATAAATTATTGCGAAACGGTCCCAACTCACCATTCGCTTGCCGTAAAGCCAGCACTGGTCTTCCGTTGGAACCGCTTGGTCAGGTGAAGAGACGGAAAGTGACACACTTAACACAAAACAACATTGAGAGAAAAAGAAAAAAGAACAACAACATAGACAAAAAAAAAGTTCAAAGTACATAATGAGTCAAAATGCATAAAGATTCATAATAAAGGTTTTATTTTTGAGGCTGTAAACTTTTCAGGATTGTTATAATATAAACCTTACCTAACTTAATGAGTTCTATACAATGACTTTTTAAATAATCTTGAAAAGTTTACAGCTTCAGAAATAAAACCATTATAATATGAACCATTACTATGCATTTTGAACTTTATATTATTATAATTATGATACGTACCCATTTTGGCCAGTTATATAATGTACAAAAAAAACAAATTATAAGCTTTAAAAACCCGACTGCATGTTTTGTGCATAGTATAAATTGCCATTTCTTGAACTTTAAAATCCGTGTTTATTTTATATACATTACACATACAGTGACTCCCTCGACGCTTAGGAGAATCTAACGACAACGTATGTGCAAATCCTACCATCCGTTCAGCTTTAACGAGGGAACATAGAAACGTACATACATACCTACAAGGTCTGGTCTTGTCCGAAGCGGTGGTAGATTCACTCATGTTACCGACGTGTAAAAGAGCCTCATGTGGCCTATTTACTGAATAAATATTTTGATTTTTTTTTTGTCAACTTAAATACATTATTCTTATAGAGTAAATCAAATACACATTCTGATGACAACAATGGCTTTCATAATTCTAGTCGTACGGCACGATTTTACCTCTCACTCCATAGTAAACGGTGGGTTCACATGGACAATAAATTTTATTAAAAGCGTCCTTTTCTGTTTCATGCTTCACCATGAGACAGTGAAAACGTGTCGTTTAAATATTATAAAGACAGAGAAACCAATACTGATCAAACAGATAAAAAAGTGGTTATATCGGTAAAGGTTAACCCGTGGAGTATCCTGGAGACAACGCCTGTCTACAGGATTATTTGAATTTGGAACTCAGAGTGGTTCGAACTAAGATTGATATTGTAATGCATGCAAAAAGCCTTATTTCATTTATTTAAATATTAGATTAATTCAATTAAAATTTAAAACTATTTAAATTAAAATAAAACTAAGCTACTCAAATATTAAAGATGTAAACAATAACCACCACTATAAAAAGAACACCCCTCTAGCAGGTCCGCTCGCGGCATGGTCCCTATGACACTGGCTGCATTAACTCTCTGAATAGCTAGCCCAATCCTTTGGGAGAGGTAAGCACCAGCTCTAAGAACTCCGGAGTTGTCTATGAGCCGGGATGACAGGGCATGAAATTCCACGGGTTAAAAATCAATTCAATTCTTTCTTCAAAGTTATGTTAATTATAATTAACGTTAATTCGTTAAAATGGTCTATCGTCAAATCGAGATTATAAACAACGTGCCGTATTGTTGAAGTTATCCTCAAAGTTCGTTGTTCCAAAGTTTTCTCCGTCGTATCCGGAATAATCCGGATTTCAGACGATAACGACTCCTCCAATTGAACCTAATTTGATTGCCTCTTTAGGCAATTTTAAGCCGCCTATCTCAGTTTGGAAAATGTCTCTTGATATTTTTATAAACGGGTCGTAGCAAAGTTTCAAAGCTTATTACACCCGTATTCACAAACAATAATTAAGGAATCCTTCACGCACTGCGTTCAATACAGCTTGGTGATTGGTCCTTTTTGACCAACCTTTTGTTTATGAGACGATTTGAACCACCCTGTGAGTTCGTGAGCACTGTGAGACTTCATAGTGACGTTTGTGAATACGGGTGTTAATTTACTTGTGTTTGTCCTACTTACGCTACTTTCTTACTGTTACAGAGTTCGTAACTTTCAGTTACTTGAACTAGTGCTAGTGGGTTAAAAGCGTGATGTCAAATATCTAAGTTTTTTCTCTTTCGATCTTAAAAACAAGGGTTTTGGGTTTCAGACAGCATGTCTATCTGTCTGCTATCAACAATAATCCAAAAGGTGGCCTGGTATATACAGAGTGTTCTGGAGTAATATGACTTTTGAGTCAAGGGGTGATAGAGTAGGTCAAACTAAACAGGCCTGTGAAATTTTTATTTATATTTCCACATAAAAATTGAATATTAAAAAATGTGTTCCTTGACCATCAACATTTCTAGTTTTCATTCTTTCCATGTCAGAGCGGTTCAAAATAAAGATCACTTCTTATGATCATACATTGTTTACACATGCCAAACTAGCCACAATTTAGTAAAATGATTCTTAAACATAATAATATAGAGAATTATGAAATGCGTAAAGTTTTCACTCCAACATACCTTTTGTTAATCCAATCGATCAGTACGAGTATAACTCTTGAGAAAATAACGATAAACGAAATCTATACGGACAAAGTCGCAATGAAAAGTTAGTTTTATATTAAACGTAGTTCATGACACAAAGGTAATATATAATCCTTACAGAATCAATACAGTTAATATTTTGAGCATGTAAATGCCGTTTCATGAAACCGGGTTAAACAGGAATTTTGTTCTCAAAAGAAAAGGGCAGTATATTGGTGCTAAGTATAAACTCATACTCCCTTTTGTGTTTGGAGGACAGAATTAACGTTGCACGGCACTTAACGCTTGTTTTAACAAGCTCGGCAAGCAACGTTTAATCTTCAATATGTTCATCATTAATTTGTAAAATTGCTCTTGTTTGTAAAACTGAGTTTTGAAGACGCGCTTGCCTAGTTGGTAGTGACCCTGCCTACGAAGCTAGCGGTCCTGGGTTCAAATCCCGGTAAGGGCGGAGATTTGTGTGATGAGCGCGAATATTTGTTCCTAAGTCATGTATGTTTTGTTTCCTATGTATTTATTTAAGTATATATTTCTCTATGTAAGTATTTATATCGTTGTCTAGTACCTATAATAGAAGCCTAGTAAGTAAGGTAAGTAGCCTATAAGTTTGGGACTAGGTCAATTGGTGTGACATCATCCCCTCATATTTATTTTTATTTTATTTAAGTAAAGATACTGATAAGTTGTAGAAAAAACGTAAAACAATATCAGAATGACACGTGACGGAATAGTTTTCTTTAACGATAAAATTCATTATAATATGTTTTACGACAAGATTATACGTCGGTTAAATAATTTAAGTCCTTACATTCAGATATTCCAATGATTACTATAAATAGAAAAGTACCCCCTATATAATGATGACCCCTACTTAAGAGCTGATATCTCTAAAACGGCCAAATGGATTTTAATAAAATTTAGTCAGAAACAAAGCCGTTTTAACTAGCTTTCTTTTAAAAAAAACCCGTCTAAATTAATTCATCCGTTTAGAAGATACAATGCCACAGACAGACAGACAGATACGCAATTTAAACTTATAACGACTGTATTTTTTCTTCCATCGTTAATAATTATATTCAACATGCTTGCTAATAAAACAGCCTCATCGTAGAAAAATAAATTTTGGTTTAGTACCCTATATTTCAGGCTTTGCCATAGCGGATATATCAGAATGGTCACCGAATGCAAACAATATAATCGTAAATGAAACGAACCGACAACCGATAAATATTCAGCATTCGGTCTGCATAATGCGTTTCGTCATGCATTTTTAAGCCCGCTCCATTATTCTACGGATGAGCACTTGTCATTGTGTTTTAACCAGTGCTTTTATGTTTATTTTTATAGGTCAATATTTTTTTTACAGTAACAATAGGCACATAATTGATGCAACCAGTATCATGATTTGTTTAAAACTATAAACACAATGTGAGTTGAAAACCTATAATTGCGCTGTTCAAGACGTCCGATTTGACAGCTGTCAACTTAGTATAAAATATAACCTCAAACTAGAACTTGCAGAAGCGCGTGGAGCTAACCCAATGAGCTTCTGTTTAGTCCGCAAAGGAAAATACTCTTTTACCGAGCAATTGTCGTCGCGTGTGATATCCATGGATTTATTTCTCTAATCAGTTCATAGGAGTGTCTAAAAATAACTTGACATTGGGATTATCAGGAGTAAAATTAATTGAAATGAAAAATAACCTCAAACATGCCTCACACACCTATTTGGTACTGATTTGGCAGCTGTCAAAACAGACGCCTATAGTTCCAAACTATGCTCCTTCCTTGTACAGTCAACAGCATAAATAAGTGATCATTTATGTACTTATCGCTTTCAATCGTTTCACTATTTTGTATAACATTTCAAACACGCCGTTAAAGTGACAAGGTACATAAATGATCACTTATTTATGCTGTTGACTGTACTTATACATAGGTACAATACATCGATTCACATAGTATACGCTCATAAGAATAAAAAGATATGCAGATCTTTCTTTAAAAAATTACATCATAAATTACAAACTTGTGTAAAAAGTAATCTTCCAATTTTATTTCACTGTAACTCACATTGACCAATTGCAAATAACCAGCCTCGTTGATTTTCAAAGTAAATTGACGCCGCATCGAGCTTTTGGCACTGTGTATGCTAGACATGAAAACAACTGTAGACTTGCAAATGAATATTAAACGGAGCACCATGATTAAAGCCTCACAAAGAGAGCCTGGGGATGTTTACCTGTACATTTCCAGCAATTCGGGAAATTCGAACAGTTTTTTTCCCCCTAGGAATTTATTTTCATGCACCGGATAGGGTGATTGGTAAAATTTATGTAGTGTAACATGATTAAAAATTGGTGTTTAATTTAGTAAAAATTAAGGATGACACATTGTGTTATAAATGTCTGGTCCATAAAATGTCATAACAACGCAATTTTTATTGTGTGACAATCCATAAAAATCTGTCCTTGCTTTGTATAGTCGGCAACAATAACTGTACAATCACGGCGTTTCTTCTCGCTAGCGATCCTCTTGTGAAGCGCTGCTAAATTCAGATACTTTTTAATGTGCTAACAGGACATACTTGTATATTTAATAAAAACCGACCAATTGTGAACGTGCTAACAGGACATACTTGTAATTTACAAAAACCGACCAAATGCGAGTCGGACCCGCATACGAAGGGTTCCATACTACCCAACAATATAAAAATGGAGCAAAAAAACACATTTCTTGTATGTGTATGGGCTATCCTTTAATTTTTGAACTTGTTTTTTTTGTTATACTCTGTGAAAATATCAACTGTCTACCTGTCACGGTACTATCAGCACAATTTTATTGAACCCTGACCCACCATAGAACGATGTCACAGTGACGTTATAAAACAACTATGGCTGTTTCACATCGGTCCAGCAAAAGCATGCCAGTAGAAGTACATTGACGAGTTGGTTTTCACGTTTAAGGCGAGAACTATTGTAACGACGCAATGGACTTCTACTGGCATGCAGCTGGACTAATGTAAATAAACCATTAGTTTGACACTCCTTACGATTTGAATTATAACGTCACTGTAACGCAGTTCTATGGTGGGTCAGGCTTCAATTGTACTGATAGTACATGAGATATGGCCCGCTTACAGACATAGGTACGGTCCCGTTGAAACCCTTTGCGTATGGAACCCTGAAACGTTACATTATTCATAATCATCATCTAATCAGTCGAAACAAACTTTGCTCACCATTATAAAATTCATCGTTTTCCACCATACAAACTTCGCCGTTCAACAAATTCGCGCAACATTTATAAAATTCCCAAAATAACCTCTCCTAATGAAGCCTGCCTTATAACGATTTTTAACAAAGTTAGCCGGCAGTATTTTTGAATAAACGCGCACTGTAAAGTTAATATAACTGACGGGACGCGGAAGCTAGAATTAATTGAGATAAAGTATGAAAAGCGGCAACATCGCGAACAATGGACCGGACTAGTCGGCCATCAAATACACCGGAGGCACAGATTGTTAAATAAACAGAGGATATTGTCGATGAGATAAACGCTGGTCAATTCATGTGGTTATTATTGCAAGCGAGAAGCAATCAAAAAAATATTTTCATACCAGGGGGCCAAGTATGGCTGTGTTTATCGCGCAACAAAGTGTGGATAAGGCATCCGTCACCTTTTGACGCTTTCATAAGTACGAGAGTGACGGATGCTTTATTCACATTTGACACGCGATGTAGACGCAGCTATACTAGGCCCGCTGTCTGTACTTTTTTGGTCTACTTGTCAAGACCACAGTATAAACAGTAGTTCGTCTTCAAACAAATTGTATATCGCGTAACTTGCATGTGTGCGTACCTCGATAGTACGCGCCACGAGCTACCACAAGCGAACTCAACAAAGGTACTCCGCTTAACTATGGTCCAAATTTTTGGTCCTCACTCTAAATCGTCAATGCCCATGTAAGAAATTGACATAGGTTACCTATCAATTTTATATACCGGCGACGTAAGTAAAGATGCTTTGACAGGTACTCAGAGCAATATTTCTGGATCTAGGTACGAGTATTTCAGTTTAGTATAAAAACATCATCACATTTATATTCAAAGTGAAACATGCAACGCATCTAAGTTGAAAACTCAAACATTTAAATCAAATCTCTGCGTGCCAATGAAAACTACCTCAACTGTTCTTACCTACGCCATAGCTTAAATTACATCCGTACACTGGAAGCCAATTTAACATACCGCGCGAGTTCTAATTAGATTCTCACTCCGGCACTAACATGAATGCTAAAACTTGTGCCATTCTGTTCAGATAATTATAAAATATGTTGGTGGTTTTTCAGTTTGTACGCACAATTAATGTGTTGTGATGGTATGATTTGGTTTTAATTATTTTTTGATGTCTAACTGCCGTACTCAGAGACGTCAATTAAATTTAATGCTTGATTAAAGTAGCTGTAGTCACTTTCTTTGCTATAGCAATAGAATAATCAACACGTCACTAAACAAGCATTAAATTTAATTGACGTCTCTTAGTACAGCAGTAATTGTTTATTTTGATTAAATTGAATGGAAGTAGTTGGATAAATTGAAACTTCGGTTTAGATTTTATAATTATACCAATGATACTTGGCTCCTTATAAATTTAGATTAAGTTTTGCAAAAATACCTGCGATTATGTAAGGTTAGGTTAGTGTTGTATTGTAACAAGACTGTTAAGTTTAAAAATCAGGAAGACTAATCAGTCCTTGTAAAGTTTTTAGTAGTACAATTTGTGATACTTCTTTATTTAAATTGATTTACTTCAAACTTATTAGTTGTTAAGTCTTGATTACATTTAACCGCGATTGTTTAGAGGTTTTTTCAATAAAACAATTATTAACTTTTTTTAATACTGAGTTAAGCAAAATTATTTTCATCTTTAAAGCGTTTACAAAATTCTTTAAAGAAGTATTTTAAATTGAATCATGCTGCTAATTTCAGTCCAAACAGCGCCATCTCTTTTCCTAATCTCTTTCGCCAAGCTATACCTAACCCTTTATTAACAATGACCAAATATGGCAAAAAGAACTGTCACTGGGTACTAAACCGCTCACATCATATCTTTCCCGTCAAATCACCGTCATTGACCACACCCGCAAGCGATCCTAATAAATCATTCATATTTGCAAACGCAAAGTGGTGGTTCATTTTTTCACTTCCCTTCTCGAGCCGTTCGTAATCCAGTCCCGAACTCATAAATAAAACACAAAATACGATCGTAAAACAAAATGAGCGCGAATCGGAAACGTCCGATCCGGATGGTAAAGAGTAATTCATAGTTGCGCAGAGTGGACAAAAATAATAATGGAAATAAAAATGTTTTGTCTCTCCAACTAATCTTAATATTATAGGTATAACAAACTCAAGCAAGGTTGGGAAATAACAGAGTAACGAGGTATATAATACTTGTTAGCCCTTTTTCTTTCAGAAACTTGAAAAATTTACTGATCGATTGTGAAACAGGCCCTTAATGTTGTAAGTATAACAAACGTCAGCATGGTTGGGAAATAACAGAGTAAGGAGGTATATAATACTTGTGACAGGAGGTTCTAGCATGCTAAATTAGAAAAAAAAGTTTGAAAACGATACCTATTTATAAAAGATTAAGAGGATGTAGTAAGAGTAGATTATTGAGCAGCAAAATAAATTTTAAACTTCACCAGGTTTAACCAGTCCCGAACTCATAAATAAAACACAATATACGATCGTAAAACAAAATGAGCGCGAATCGGAAACGTCCGATCCGGATGGTAAAGAGTAATCCGTAGTCGAGCAGAGTGGACATAGTGTTCGTAAATAATAATTTAAATGAAAATGTTTTGTTTCTCCAACTAATCTTACCGCCTGTATCACAATCGACAAGTAAGGCATAATAATATTTGACAGATACATTTAGCCCTTTCTCTTTCTGACACTTGAAAAAAGACAAGGAGAGAGCCAACTTTAAGTGGCAGATAAATTTACTGATCGATTGTGAAACAGGCCCTTAATGTTGTAAGTATAACAAACCTAAGCATGGTTGGGAAATAATAGAGTAAGTAGGTATATAATACTTGTGACACGAGGTTCCAGCATGCTAAATCAGAAAAAAAAAGTTTCAAAACGATACCTATTTATAAAAAATTAAAAGGATATAGTAAGAATAAATTATTGAGCAGCAAAATAGATATTAAACTTCTCCAGGTTTAAACAGTCCCGAACTCATAAATAAAACACAAAATAAAGTTTTCTCATTTATAATGGAGATATTATCAACAACAATATTAACATTATCACGAGCTATAACTCTTGACAATGTCAGTAGAGTAGTAAACTTCAAATTTTCATTACTTCCTTTTCCATTATCTTTTCTTGTACCTACTTAATATTTTTATTCAGCATATAACAAATTAAGGTCTTCATACGGTGTTTTATTTTTATAAACAGACTTCGTAATTTTATACTTTCTTCTGTATAAAAAAACACGACTAAATTTAGCATTCTCAGTTTTAAAGTGATTAAGTACCACTTTAAGCTTGTCGTCACGTTAAACACTACTTTTAAACCAGTTTAATCTTGTCTTGTTAAAACTTTGAACTAACCGCCGCACTTAAGAGTTAATTAATGACGATTAAGTCATTCTTTAGTGACGATATTTCACACATAAATTTGCGGTAAATAAACAAAGCAAATTGTTAACAATTTCAACAAAAACATTTGTCCAAAAATTCCTGTGTCGCATCTACATCTCTGATCTCCGAACAATATCAAAGATTTATATTGTTGCATCAAAGATAAAAAGTAACTTCGGCAACTCCGTTACTGGGGACTGGAGAGAAATGATCACATCTATCAATATAACGATGGATACTGGAGGTTAAGAACATCGACTGCGATACGGCATTATGGGGATAGTCCAGATTCCGGTAACGAGGGCTATCCATCATGCGTGGAAAGCCAAGTAAGGTAGCTATTTGTTTACTTGAAAACTACGGGTGCAGTTACAACTGTTGTTACAAAGATTATTGTTGAAGATGCTTAAGCGAAAGTTTAATATAAAATACACCGATGTGCAATAAGTTAATTTTCCATTCTTCTCCCGTCGTTTTTTATTTGATGCTTGAATGCGATGATTTTTTTTTTACTAGGCCCGTTTTTATATTAAATTTCCCTCATTGCAGTCGTATTGTTTATGACTCGGCCTTTACTGTACGTACTTTTAGATTTTTTCTGGGGTGAATGTTATCTAAATGGTATGGTAAGTACCACAAAAATATCATTCCGAAAACCCTTTAATTATCGGACTTTATCGAACCCTAAAAGACCAAACTTGCCTTCAAAATGCTTTCGATAAAGTTGTTGTTGAAGTTAAAGATAGACGTCATCAACAATTCGTATAGATGACGGGGTCGCCCTAGTTTGTAGTGACCCTGCTTGCAAAAGTAGCTCTTCAGGTGCCCTAGATAAGATACATTCGGCATTCTTTATCGTTATTCAAAATGTATAGGATTGACGTAAGCTGTCAGACGGTCGCGTCGAGCGCCTACGTCAATTTCATACATCTTGTCAGTTTTCGAAAGTCATTTACGTTAGCGTTAAGAAACCTTGTCTAGCCTCACTGGGTTAGGTTACGTTAGTTTTTGAGTCTTGGTTGTTTTCTATGTATATTTTATACGTATTTATTTCTTTATACAAGTATCGTTAACGTTGCCTAGTATCCATAGTTCAAGGCCTAGTTTGAGACAATGAGTAGGTGAATTTGTGTGAGAATATCCTCCGGTATTTGTTTTATTATTAATAGAAAAAGGGTATTTGATAGTTAAATGTCTTTGATGCGAATTTGTCTAAAAACATGACACTTTTTTATAAACATTTTATTTGAATGTTTCTGTCACGTCTCTCACAAGCACAACTGTTAATAACCTCAAAGTGATCACAAACAACGTACAATAAAACCGTACATTCCCAAGCCCGCAAACTCTTTTCATTCGTTAAAAAGCTGTATTTTATTACCATTTTAATAAACGACCGAAATTGCCAAGTTGGATCCTTATTCATAATTATTTCCTTATTAGTTTCCCAGCGCAACACCTGCGGCCGACGGCTGGGTTCATTTTTATATTATTACGGAAAAAAGGCTTTAGCCGAACGCGTTGGGACACGTTTTTGCTGTGTTGTGTTTGGAATCAACGATTTGTCGTTCAACTTATGTTGTTGACTTTATTTGATAGGTATTTAAGGTTCCGTACCAAATATTGAAAAATGGATCTCTTAGAGGCGACTCGGAATAAAGGCTTGTAAAGATTTTTAAATTTAACAGAAACGTCGTTCACCATACCCTCCGAGTATGAAAAGCAAGCGATTACTAATTTCGTGGATCTTAAATAAGGTCTTGGTGGTATAATTTGGTAATGCGCCTGCATCGGCCCGGGGAGCCAGAGGAGATGTAGGTTCGAATGTGCCTAAGACCGACGAATTTTTTTCGCTTTAATATAGTTTAAAGGCTTGTAGTACTGTTAGGCGATGGGCTTGTAACCTGTCACTAATACACCGGTAAACATTGCCTGATCGTGCAAAATGTGGTAACAGAATTAGCAACAAGTTTTTAGAGTTGTTGGTAATTCTGTAGCTCTGCCTACCCCACTCTGAGAATGAAGGAGTGAGTTCATGTATGTATGCATGTGGATCTCTTATAAGATAGGATTTTTTAGGTTTATCCGTCTTTCCATCATTTCAACTGTACGTCCGTTTGTCTGTCGAAACATTTATTTGTATTTGGTTTTCCTAATATCACGTTCTTTTAGCATACTAACAATAAATAAAATAAGCTATTATCAAAAAAAAATTGAATTTGAAGGCAAGCTTCTGTTACCGATAGAACAGAAACCATTTCAAATCAATCTGACTACTAGAACTAGGTTAAAATTAACCTCCTAAATTATATTACATAATTAGTTAGTAAAAAATAAAGTCAACAAATAAAGGAGGCGACCTCGCTCTCCTGATCTTTGTCGTTGACTTAACGATCGGTGTCAAACCACCTGCGCATACTAGTTTTCGAGTTTTGAGAGCTTTCTAGATTTCTAGCATTTAAATAAGGTTAATGCCATAGAATAATACTGTCATCAGAATTACATAATTGTTTATATGCTAAATTTAAAATGAAATCACGACTCATTAGCCTAGTTGGTAGTGCTGCCTACGAAGCTAGCCGTCCCGGGTTCAAATCCCGGTAAGGGCAGATATTTGTGTGACTATATTTATTTATGTGTCTTGAATGTTTTCTAACCCTCTTACTAATAAACGTTGATTAACGGTGGTATAGCTATACAATGTTTTGTCATTATCTGTCAAATTCAAATGTCACAATGACATTTGAATTTGACAGATAGACAGATGGTATGTATTTAAGTATATATTTCGTTATATAAGTATATTTATATCGTTGTCTAGTACCCATAGTAAGTTTGTGTAAGATTATCCCCTGATATTTATTTATTGAACAAAAGGATAGAATATAAAAACATTTAAGGCAATCTGAGAACTAAAAGCAACGTTAAATCAACTTCCAAATCATAACTAACTATACAAGTAAAGCCAACAATGAATAAGGCGACCTCGCTCGCCTGATTCTCTTCGTTGACTTAACTGTCGGTAACAGATCACCTGCGCAGTCTAATGGTACCTCAAAGCCCTAGGACACAGTTTCAATAGCTCCGTTGCATACCTATTATACAGATACGTGCAATTAAATCAAATCAATCAATCAAATCAAATCAAATTAGGGGAAACCGTATTGCTTTTGACATGTTATTCTATCGTTAACGGTATGATAAGTCTTATTTACTCCACAGTAAATGGTGGCCGATTTAAGAACAATACGATAAAAATATGTCAAAAGCAAATTGTTTTTAAAACTTTTCATTGCAGAACCAGAAAATAACGAAGTAAAAAACCGGGCGAGAGCATGTCGAGCTATGGTCAGTGTAGGGTTCCGAAGCCGTTACTACAATATATTAGTATCTACTTATCTCAAAAAATAAGATGTGAAAATGTGCACCAATAAAAGTGTAATTTTTCGGTAATAACTCAAAATTAGTATATCCGATCATAATAAAAGTGACTTTTGGTGAAACTATTTGCCTTCAATTTGTGATATTTTTCTTATTTTTTGGACTTACGGTTTAAAAGATAAAAGAGGGGATACAAATTATGCAACATTCGGAGCGATTATTTCTGAAAATATTCACTTAATCAAAAAAAATGCTTAGGAACACTTAAGTGATTTTAAAAGAACTGTTGAAATAGGTGCCACACTTTAATGTTGGCTGAAAAATATTTGTTTTAGCTCCTGTTACATGTAAGGAGTATTTATTTTTGTTATTTATCTATCAAACTAAATAGGTAGCGACTTCAAAAAGTCACCTAAAATATTATTATGCTCTTGATTTAAATAATATACATTTTGTAGTTTTAAAGTAAAATTCCTGTGACATTCGGACGGACGGACGGATATGACATAACTGTTGTTGTCATTTTGGCTACGGAACCCTAAAAAGAAACAAAAACACAATAAGTATGTACAAAAGCGAACTCTTACCTTTCAGGGATATAAACTTCTTGGTGGCTCAATTACATAGAACGCTAACATAGAACGTCTCTCAAACCCTAATCCTGGAAATGATTTTCGAGGGAGTCTGCCGTTTGGCCAAAATATTTTTGGTCAAATGTATCATTTCCCAAATTTTTCATTTGCCAAATCAATGTTACATAAATTTTCAAGTTTTTTCTTCCACCATCCATCCATCATGTAGGTTAGGTTACGTTAGTTTTTATATAATCCTGAAATATTTTACGGTTAAAGAAAACAAAGCTGGTTGGAAAATGAAATTTTGGGAAATGAAATTACTTTAACGTAACGAAATATACCCGATTTTCAAATAAAGGTAATGCAAAAATATATCCAATCCCGCATGAATCCCTATTACCAGTAACTTCAAAATGTATCGCAACAAGATCGTCTTCACAGTTCACTTCCTGGTAAGTAACCAATTAAGTTCGTTATTCGATACACGCGTCTTGTACGGATTCTAGTTTAAGCGTGCTCTGAGTTTGAGCGCTGTGTAATGGAAAGTTCGGTTTGTTGATTAACCGGTTAAACCTACTTCTAGTAAGTACACTTAGTGTGTTCTAGGTGAAATGGATTGTGATTTTAGTCAGATAATATCTTACAAGATGGAAATCTCAATCTTATATTAATGATAATTGTATATTAGCGGCTTAAAAAAAATCTTGGACCGTGGGGCCCGGAGGCACAGAACCTTTTTAACAATTTTAAACTAATTCGTGCCTCAGGTGACTATAGGGCTGGCTCTTTCCTCGTCCAACGGTTAGTAATAGCAATCTTACGAGGAAATTCCAGCATCGTGAGCACCATTCCCGGTGGCAATGGCCTAGGGGACATTTGTATATATATAGTTACTTAGAATAAGTAAATTTATTTTAGTATTTAGTTTTAATAATGTTTTTATTATTTTTCTGTATATTTAGTGTTCGTGTCTTAGAAAATAAATCCATAATATGTAACTTTAACTTAACTTCTTTGACCAACAAGTTTTAGGGCTTTGAAAATCTGACGGAATTTGTAGAATGTGTGTCTCACACACCTTTATGGCCATAGATAACATGCATTAGGTCGTGTCAAGCGTAGATTCTAACAATTTTACTTGTTTAAAAAAAAAAGTGAAATGGAGGCATACGAGGTAGCGAGTCACCTGGGGTTTTATTCTCTTAGAAACGCGGCGCACTGGCGAGTTTAAGTAGTCCCGTCAAAGCGTACAAAACACATTTTAGCACGTGCATTCTCAATCACGCAGCGTTATACGTTAGAAGCCCTGCTGCCTAATTGAGAATGCACGCGCTAAAATGTGTTTTGTACGCTCCGATGGGACTACTTAAACTAGCCGGTTTAGTGCGTTCACTCGTTCACTAGTTCAACCAACCGAACGCCGTTTTTAAAAGAATAACACCCATGATGGTAAGTGATCATCGCGACCGATAAACCCCCTCAATACTTAAGGAATCGCAGGTGCGCTGCCGGCCTTTGAGAAAAGAGTAGGCTCGTTTTTCGAAGGCAAGTCGTATTGGTTCGGAAATACAGACGCTAAGAGCTGATTCTACATAGATAAGGTTTTCGGTGATTTTTGAAAATCTAATCTAGGCTCCCATTTTCATCACACAAAATGCTACATAAATTTTCTGTAAAATAATTTGTTCAACACATTGTATACGAAAATTAACTTTTTACAATACAGATACGTGCTCTAATGGATGATTTTACGTTGCACGGAGTAAATCCTGTAAAAGGTGTTAATAGGAAATAAAAGTAGAGAAACATTTATTTTTTCGACAATTCCGACGATTTTACGTGAGAATGGCCGTTTAAATTATTGTCCGAGGCACGCATCCTAATTGCTTTTGCATTTTAAGTGGCTGGAAAATTCTCGATTTCAGAATAGTTCTGGAATTAAGTCGGTATAATCTGGGCAGAATTTGAAGAGAAGAATTTTTAAATACGCGATTTGATTTTGAATTCATATTCAAGTTCTCATTTACACGTCAGTAATAATGGTATAATTGTACCAAGCATTTAGATACGGTTATTTTTCCTGAATAGAAACGGCGTAAGTCACTTTAGCATAAGGAAGGAAGGAAAGTAATGGTAGAAACTAAAACGTATTATTTGCCTATTATTTAAGACTGACCAGCGTTAAAACAATAAAATAAGATAATGATTAATTACGAGAACAAAACGATAATAGCATATCGATGATCAATATTAAAAAAACGAATAAAAAAGATTTGCAAGCTCGTTTACGAGTAAAAGGAACATGATATAATCCAGTTCTGTAAAACCGCGTAACGAAAAAAATAAACCATGATAGGCTAAATTGATTGATTATTTAAATTTATTTTGAATTCTAATGTATAGAACAATAAAGTACACAGGCAAACACGACATACATTCTGTCAAAAAAGTATCGGGAATTGATAATTTGTTTATGGTTCCGAATTCAATTTTTATTTTTTTATTTTTTTGCTGGTTTGGCACATCTGTTTTCCATTTTGGCGCGGAGTTTGAGTTTCATCTGTCAAATAGATTAAATACAGTGCTGTTTTTTGTTCGATCATCTCTAGTGTGTGATACGAATTTCTGCGTGATTTAATAATGGACAAAAACATCGAACAAAGAGTTTGTCTCAAATTTTGCATCGCAAATGGAATTTCGTGTTCGGAGTCGCTGAAAATGGAACAGAAGGCTTACGGTGACTCCATGTTATCAAAAACACGTGCTTATGAGTGGCACAATGCGTTCAAAAGCGGTTGAGATGTGATGGAAGATTTGCCTCGCTCTGGTAGGCCCTCAACGTCGTCAACAGAAGTCTGTTGACTGTTTTCTTTAACTATTGTGGTTTTGCGCACTTGGAGTGCTTTCGGAAAGGTCAAACGATAAATAAAGAATATTATTTGAGTTTTATGCGGCGTTTAAGAGAGCCAATTTGACGAAAAAGGCCAGATTGGTGGAAAGAAAATTCTTGGATTTTGCACCACGATAATGCGCCTGCGCTAAGGCCATCATTATAAACGAAATTTTGATCAAAAACTCAACAAATACCATCGAGCAACTACCTCATTCACCAGATATGGCTCCAGCCGACTTAATTATTTTTCCTAAACTCAAATTACCACTTCGTGGCACCCGTTTTCATTCGGTAGAAGAAATAAAAGAGAATTCGAGCCGAGAACTGAATGCAATTCCGGAAAAAACGTTTAAAAAAAAAATCCGTGATCGGATAATTCGTGAGCGTGAGTGTATCATTTCTGAAGGAGCATACTTTGAAGGCGATAAAATTAATTTGGAAGAATAACTTACATTTTTTGTATTATTGACCTTTTCCCGGTACTTTTTTGACAGAGAAGTACATAGGGTGTCAAACGGCACCGCTAGCCTATAGTGGGTATAACGAGCCAAATACACCTTAGGCCGCGTACACATAGAACGGCCGTTTCTACAGGATCCTTTTTAACGGATCTTGTTATCTTCTTTTTTACTGGATCCGGAATACGATTTTGTGTGTGATTTCGCTCATACAACTACATACGCCATCAAATAACGGACCTGTAAAACGGATCGCTATGTGTACCCGCCCTTAGAAAGTAAGTCAGTAAGGTAAACTTTGCAACTTATTGAAATTGTTAGTTACGCGGTTTTGTAGTACCACCGATATCTTTGAATGAAATTGTCAATAATATGAATGAAGTAGAAGCCATATAAAATTAACTACAGCTAGCACAAAAAACAACCTTTGGTTTTTTACTTCTTTCTCGCTCGCTCAGAGTGCCCTGCCAAGATGCATAGCGCTAACTAGCGTTTCTATTCGATTCGTTTTTAAACCAATCGCGTCTCTGGTAGATGACGTGATACGAAGAGTCACGTGATCTATCAGTGACGCGGTTGGTTTAAAAATGAAACGAATAGAAACGTTAGTTAGCGCAATGCATCTTGGCAGGGCCTTCAGATCCGTTCTTATGCTAATCTAACACTCTTTACCTGAACACGAAATACGTTTTTAGATTTATTGCACCGTAGATGATTTATTATAGAATTTAAATTGTCAAAATGTTTCATAACATAAACGAAATAAGGTACAAAAGCGACCTGTTGTTTTGACCTTATTACCTTACAGCGAAATATAACAAGTTAAGTTATTTTTTTTTAAGTCTACTGGTATAAGTTTACCGTATACTGTACTTTACGGGAAGTAAATAGAATTACTAGCACCTTATAACGTACGACGTAACGCGTGTGCTCCTGACATGTTTATTTTAAGATATAAGCAAAAAGCGGAGAACGTTTTTGAAACTAACAATTTGGTGCGTAAAATAGAGACTCGATACATTTTGCGGTATCCTGCCTTTGATTTGCCAACCCAATTTTTTTCTGTAGCTGTAAATATTTCAGAATTAATTTCAGTACCATCGTGTAAAACTCTATAGGGTTAGTTTTGATTAAAATCCTAAAGTAAAACCCTTAACAGTTACAGAAAAAAAATGAGTTGGCAAATGAAACGATAAATTTTACCAAACATATTTCGCCCAAAAAAGGTAGGTAGCCCACATTTTGCATTTAAAATGCGTTAGGTTAATTTTGCCTATTGAACAAAAATTTGATCAATTATGCATCCTCAAAGTAGTCTAATGTAGAACTAAGTAAATTTAATTGGGACATTCGTACGATTTTTAGGATCGTTGAAAAACTTTTGTTGTGCAACAACTATATTTAAATTTTAGAATTTTGACAAGAATCTACTAAATACATAATACGTAATACGTACATGTCGGAGATGGTCATGATCATGGAAGGAAAAGGAAGCGTAAGCGCCATCTACAACTATCGGAAGGCGCTTTGAAAGAGTCTCGGTGCGAGCGCAGCTGGCGCAGTTGGGGCAGCTTTGAAGAACATTCTCCTACCAGCCTTCGTCGAGTGCGGTCGACACTTGAAACTGTCGTTAAGTTCGTTTACATGATATTTTGTACCATCGAGTTAAATGCAATTGATTGATTCTTCTTCGTTCGATCGTTCTTGAGTGGAGACCGCGTCTCGGCAAACGTAGTGTAGGATGCCCTCAGGCCAGGTGGGATGACGATCGGCGAAAGACTGCAGGCAGATGTTGGATGCGGCAAGCTGAAGACAAGGCTCTATGGCGCTCATTAAGGGAGATCTATGTCCAGCAGTGGACTAATATAGGCTGATGATGCTGATGATGATGATGATGATGATGATGGTGATGATGATGATGATGATTGTGAAAGTACCTTTTTATATAACGACCAGAGGACGCCCGCGACTTCGTACGCGTAGAATTAGTTTCCCGCTACTCCCCCATTTCTTCCCGTTGGGGGTCGATTTTCATAAAATCCTTTCGTAGTACTCACTTACATCATAAAAGGAACCTCTGTACCATATTTCCAGTGTCTGGGTACAGTAGTATCGGCTGCGCGTTGATATATAAGTCAGTCAGGTTTGCCTTTTATATATATATAGATTTCCACGCCTACGCTCCCGTGATTTCGAATGATCCACTTAATCAGCCTCTCGATCACATTTTATTAATTAGTGACGCAATTTTTATTTTTTCATAAACACGGTCTTTGTACTAATAGTGTCTGTTAACTAACCAATAGTTAGCTTTATTTTAAGGTGAGATTATTCACAAGCCTCTATTCTACTGGACAAAGCCATATTTACTTTGACATGTTAACCTATTATCAACGTTACGATAACTTTTGGCGGCCAAGTTCAAAACAATACGATAACATTTCAATAGCAATATGGTTTTACCCAGTAAGATACTGACCCAGCTTTGATGCCGTTAATAATACTAATGTTAATTTACTGTCCTACTACTAACGAGGAGAAAAACGCTCTTTACTTGTACCACCAACAGTTTCCAAGAAAATATTTCTAGTTAAGAGGATTTGGGAGTTACGTTGTAACACGACATTTGCCTGAAACCGAAGGTAAAGTCTGCCAGATAAGTGGTCTGTTACCTTAAGATTAAATTTTAATTGCACGTCGTAAAACAAAAGGCTATTTGCTGCGTTTGTCAATTAAAAGGATCACGCGTTTGACGACATTTAAATTTGATAGAAAGTTGTTTCAAATTTTGAATCGAGATGTGCACGCACATTTTAGAAATAGCACCTAAATAAGCTGCCAAAGTAAAGTAGTATTTTTAATATCCAAGCGTTGTGGTCTTAGGTCTAGATCTTACTGGTGTTTATTGGATTCCCGAGGCACTAAGAGATGCTTTAAAAATTTAATATCGAGAAGAACAACAAAGCATTATTGTGTTGTTCACTATTTACTCTGTGGTTTTGAAGCCTAACTAATCTCTTTAGAGATTATTTGTAAATCCATATGGGTTTCACTTTAAAGTATGTTAGGTAGTAGGTTTTTAGATTGTAGTACTTAAGTCAACATCAAAGATTCTGAGAGTAACACAAGACTTAGTATTTTTAAACCTTTTATGTGTAGAGAACCTTTTATTTAGGAGGCATTTGAAGAAAGTTTTAAAATTGTATTATTTTATAATTAAAATACAGCATTTAACGTTTTATAAAATGACAATTTAGGCAGTATTTTGAGTTGTTGAATACTGATAAAGACTAAAATTTAAAAGAAAGATAGTATGAGCTCCAGTAACGTTCATAACACTGTGTATGTTTTGTTTCAGAAAATAGTTCGCATGCCGTTATAAACATAACATTTATAACGTCGAAAAATGCATGCAAAAAATGGCATGGAAAAAATCGTAGATATATTATTTTGCTGCGTTATTATACACTTTAAAATATCAAAAGAATATAGATATATTTCATTTTAGACATTTTTGATGTGTATATTTGCAGCTAACTTTTACACTCCTCCATAGCTCAAAACCTATTTGACCTATATAGCTATACTTTTACATGTCGACATTAATGGTGCATGCCTAGCTTGTATTTCTATCAATTAACTACGTTACTAACATCGTCCCTTTTTAGGGTTCCGTAGTAAAGTGGGTCTTGTTTCTGTCTTTATGTCGTCTGTCCATCTGTCCGCAATTAACCTCAGAGAGTCTTGATACTATGTTTATGGTAAAATATTTTTAGTTACCTCCCATAGGTACATGTAAAGCAAAGGTAAAACATTTTTTTATATTACAACTTCGAAGAAGGTATCATTGGATGGATAGCTCTTTTTTTTAAATGTAATCCCCCTTCCCCCAGCCAAAACTACAAGTAGTTAGAGTTTGTAAATAGTCTTAAATGAAAGCACATCGCCTTATATCTATTTATTTAAATATTTTATATGTATTATTTAGTATAGTTTTATCTTGTATTATATTTTATTTCAACTGTTTTTTTTTTCAACGCTTATGTTTTTTTCGCACCGACCTTAGTTTTTTTTCTGTTTCGCCCACTGGTTGACTGGTAGAGAATTCCATTGGGTATTAAGACCGCCACTTTTTGCAAAAAAAAGCTCAATTATAACAAATAAATGAAAACTATCACAAGTTTATTGATTCTTGAGATACAGGCGACTAAAGTGTTTACACTCGTACCTACCAATCTTAAAATCATCTAAGTCATCACCAAATAACTTTACAACAGAAAATTTGTTCATACTTCTCGTTTTACGAGATGGGGTTTATAGTGACGGCGTCGGAACCCTTGGAGTATGGTCCAACTTGCTCTTGCCTGATTTTTATATTTATGTTTTTGATGCTTTTAATTCAGTTGACTGCATGTGCGTTGGACTTACTTAGTTACATAAATTCAATTTAGTTCAAACTTGATTGAGGGGTGGAACCGAAAGGCCCAAGGCTACTGTCGCCCCTACCCTGACGTTAAATGTAATTTGTCTGGCAATTTATTACATTACGAAATATTATTTGAAAATTAATCAATATGGTTTGCGTGAGTTGGTATGTAGTGTATATGTATAAATAGTGTTGCTGCACAATATTATCTACACTTAAAGCTTAGGCGTCATTTCATTTGAAACCGTTTGTCCCATCGATTTTTTGTATCAAACGACATGCTTTTTTAATAAACCTAAAGATATTCCACATTTGTGGACTTTTCTATGAAAAGGGACCTTACTGTCGATAGCGCGTCCGCCATTATTAACGATGCTCCCATTTATATACAACATCGCATGACGCAGTGCGGCGTAAGCGCCGTCGACAATAAAGTCCCTTTTCATAGATAACGCCACAATTATGGTCTTAAGTCTCATATGTTTACCGTGTATTTTAGTATGTATTTCTCTATATAGTAATTGTATCGTTATCTAGTACCCACAGTACAAGCCGTAAGCTTAGCCTTAGCTGCACACTTAAGTGCCTTGTCGCTTGAAAGATGACAATGCTGTAGGCCAAAGTCAAAGTGGTACAGTCAAGGACTTTAATTGTTATGCCACTATGGAACCCTGTCATAATGACAGCGTCAAACCACATGAAGGAAATTACGCCAAAATTAATTATTATCGCTATGCGACAGGGTTCCATAGTGGCATGTACCGTTGTAATAATAAGAAAAAAGCGCCTTCATGGATTCTAGAACCGCGGTATGCCACCAAAATCCTTTTCTATCCGTTTAATCCTTTATCTAACCCTTTTCGATTTTACCTGATTATGTAAAACGAAATTTATTCAAATCTTTTCTTTGCCAAAAACATCCTGACAGCATACTGGTTTTTCCGAAGAGAATGAATTTAAAAAAAAATAATACATAAAATAGTTAATTACTTAAATTCAACAGAATTAAAATGAAACACAATGTAGGGATTAGCTGGCACATTCATTTCGCCTTATTGTCTCAAAACTGAACCCTGTTATGAACTCTTTCTCGGAAGTTAGTCCAACTTTTACAATTTACTTTTGTACTGGAACTCCAGTCTTTGTTAAACTTTAAAAATTACGAGAACTAATAAAGATGTGACAGAGTTAAATCCGGTTAGGAAAGAAAACCCTTAGGGTTCGTGTCACCTACACAGCTTTCTACTTGAAAAAATACAGTCCGGACTGTCAGTATAATGCAAAGTCTGTACTTTTTGACTGTATTTTTTTTTTCTTAAACTTTCTAACTTTACCCCTGTTTGTACCTATCTTAAAATGAATAAGAGAGAGAGAAGAGAGAAAGGCAAACCTGACTGACTTATAAATCAACGCACAACCGACACTACTGTACCTAGAAACTTGAAATTTGGTACAGTGGTTCCTTTCATGATGTAAGTGAGCACTAAGAAAGGATTTTCCGAAAATCGACCCGCAACAGGAAGAAATGGGGGGAGTAGCGGGAAACTAATTGTACGCGTAAGCTGTAGGGACCAATCTAAAGAATTTAACCCACAAATAATAAAAAAAACACTAATTTGAAAACACATATAAGCTCTTTTGTAAAACACTAATGTCTTCAATTATAACAATAAAGTCACTTTCATTTCCAAATCGGAACAAATAAGTTATATCACCTTGTCATATTTGTTATTTGTTACTGAGAAATACCGCAGTGCTATACAGACATATAGATACTGAGGTCTTAAGTTCTTACAATTTCAGTACGAAACCGTAAACTTCAAGTTTTTAACATTTCCTTGACATTCATATTATCAAAACCAATATTCATACGTGACTTTGAAAAAAACACAATTTCAAACATCAAGGTCCCCAAAAATTCATGATCTTGTACTCTTTCAATGCTAAAATGGTCAACCATTATTACCAGTAAACTCTGCGTACCTTCAGGTCGATAATACTCGTAAATCTCACCCGTGTCTAGGTAATAACTTGTAGGTTCAGGTCAGCTCTCTGACCTGCAGAGACTTGCTTCTTGCCATCTATTTCTTGCTAGCATGTGTGCAGATAATGAAGAATCTTGTGGGTTTATTTGATATTACGATTAGATTTATAGCAGAGTTTTATTATGTGTGTTGCAATTTTACGGTACGTATTTAAACGGTTAGAAAAACTGGAGGCTGAAGGCAGAAACAAGGCAGGCGTTTGTGGAGGATGGTGACTGCTTACCATCAGGGGCCTATTGCATTTTATAAAATAAGGCCTTATCTTATAAGCGGAAATCTCTTTCTAACAATATAAAAGTCGCAGATTGAAAGTGAGGCAGGGCGCGTTTTCGTGGATTAAAAACACTAATAGGCAGTTTTTGAGTTATTTTCCATCTGATTCTCTTATTCTGATTCACTTGCTCCGCTTTTATTTCTAATCTGATCATCAATATCATGCTGCTGTTGAACAAAATAAGTGAGCTACTGCTGTTTTTCGCAGCTGTTTTGTACATGCGAGTAAAAGATCAGTAATTATATAAAAAAGACTATGGTTTTCATATTTTGATCACTGCCTTAACCTCGTGCCGCCTAAGAAACAAAAAGCGAGATCAGCTAAACGCCCGGTATGCATTGTTTGAACCAAAACATTTTAATGTCCTAACTGCCCATGAGTACAGTACACTAAGCGTTTAATTCAATTTTTTATTTTTTAAGTCTTGGCGGTTATGCTATTGTGTCACTTTGTACAATGTGATGTACATTGGGCTGCACGAGGTTAATGTGAGTTTGACACTGTCATTACATTTTGTACATGCGTACATACATAAGCCAAAGCCGATTTGGCCAAGTTTTGCTATCTGTTACGACGGCGTAACATCTCAAGATGGCCGATTTACTACAGTTTTATGTGTTCAGTGTCACGTGACGCCAAGGCACTTGAGCAATCCGGGATAATGAGATTTTGTTTTATTCATTGCCGTGTTTAACAGGCTTCTAGATTTTAGTTAGCACTGTTATATTATTGAGTTATAATTAACTGTTGCGGAGGACTATGTCGTTACTGGACATAGTCCTCCGCAACAGTTAATTCCACTACTGTAGTGGACGTCTTTTTGCTAAAAGAACGAACGGTTTAGTTTTGTATAAAAAAGATGTTTATTTCATTTATTCTTTCTTAACTAAAACTAATTTGAGATCATAATGTAGTTTGTTTTCCTTTCATATTGGCTATAAGTCTTGTTTTAAAATGAAAACAATATTACGTATGAATGAGGACGTGGGCATCTTGTAGCTCTCTCTGGCACAAATATTTAATGGACAATACGTTTTCGAATCGCCTTTACTATTAGAAAATGTGAACTCACAGAATCTATTCCCAGCAAGAACCCCTTAATAAACAGTTTTCATTATTATTTTTACGTATTCTTCACTTTACTACTCAATCACGTAAGAAAGACCATGTCAATGACACCGTATTTTAAGTACCTACAATAAGTGTCTGTCAAAAATGTCCTGTTTAGGACAAGCTTATATTGCTGACTGTACTTTTTTTCGAACAGCCATCACCTGCTCGTCAAGACGATTCTAACGAGCCCTAACACGACGGGTTTACTATGATGTGTAATTTAGGAGTTCCTATGGCCACCCTACGTCTCCACCATCAGATCAGCTCGATGATGTTATTTTATTGTATTGTCATTAAAATTAAACGTGTATGCAAATTTTCAGCTTCATTGAAAACCGGAAAGAGGGTAAAATTTAACTTGCAAGATTTTACTCGTACATAAATACATACATACATAACATTGAAAGTTCAATAAAAGCTTGTCAAATACGGGACACAGGACGTTGATCAATACCAATCGCCATATATCTTGTCTTAAACGTTACGTTAACGTTATTTACTCGATAGAAATAAACGTTCGTGCTATAGGAGCATAGCGACTCTCAAGGTGCCATTTCTAACAAATTTAGAAATTGAACGTAGTTCCGCCCACAAGATCTTACCTACAGTTGGGTATGAAGCGAAATTGAGGAGGTTGGCAAAGAATGTCTGCAGTATTTTATTCAGAGCCATTTCAGAAGAAATGACCTTTAAATTGTGTGGTTTGATCTTATTTTCCTTTGTCTTATAGTTTTGATGGTTTTGATACAGGGCTTTCTTGAAATACCCTGCATGTGTGTTTTTTTTTAGTCTGAATCGCGTAATTTTATGCAAAAAATAATCATTTTTAATGTGTTCAATTATGTTATGTTTGTTTTATTTCAGTTTGTGAATAATGAACGTTTATTAACTGGCAATTGTATTTGTTTTCTTTGCTTTAACTTCAGTGTGTATACACAATATAAAACTAAATTAAAAAGGTACGTATAAGTTAACAAATATGATTATTATAACAAATAAATACTTGAAAAAAGATACACTGTAAACATATTGTAATAAGCAGCTCGTTAGAAAACACTGAGCCTGCCCTAGTGTTAGCGGTATACAAGATAATTAAATAAACGATTATTAACTAGCGTTTTTAAAATATAAAGGTATGATTTCTTTAAAAATTACAAAGTGATTTCTACAAAATATAAATACCAGTATATTATCTAAAATAACCTCTTTTTAAGGGTACGCATCCCTATGACCTCAGCCTTCGTAGTCCGTCCATCCATCTGTCTATCTTTACTTTGAAGAGCTATGTCTTTTGAACTATAAAAGAGAGCTGGATATTTTTTTACATAATAATGTGTTATAACAGCAGATTTTTAAATATACATTATTTTTTATTTATTTTATTTGACTTTTTTTATATTATTTTGTCAAAATGGTAATAAAGACTTGCGTCAAATTTAGTGTAATTATTATAGCGCAAACCCTAAAGAAAAACATCAAATAATAAACTCCACCCAAAAGCGAGTCAGGGGGGCTATTATGGTCGTATTAATCGATGTGGATATTACATCTGTCACTTTCTGACTGGTATTTTTACGAAATGTCCAAATAAAGTAATTTTTGCAGACTTTATGGATTAGAAATAATTAACTTATACCAGCAATTTTATTTTGAAACAACGAACAATACCACAAAATAAACATCTTTTTTAAATTTTGTACAAGAACTTAAAATTACTTGCATTATTTTCGTTTCTTGAATATAAAAACGTTTCCGTTAACACTGAGACTCCATCTTTTTCTTGTTAATGTTAAGTCACGAGACCGAGCGTAATTAGATTCGTTGTTGTTTAATCAAATTTTGCGTAAATTATTTTGTGAACGTATTTTTTAATGAAATTAGTTTAAAACCTTGGGCTTGGTCAGTGTAAGGTTTCAGTTAGGCAAATATTAAGACCACTTAAGTAAAAATTATTAGAAAAAGCGGCCAAGTGCGAGTTGGACTCGTTCACGAAGGGTTCCTAGGGTTCCTAGGGTACGGGTCCTAGGGTACGGGTCCTAGGGTTGATTTACCTTAAAAAGAATCCATAAAAATCGCCGGTGAAAAGTAAATCCAAAATTTCCATGTGGCTTTTTTTGGACTGACAAAAATATTGTAGTAAGTGTAAAAAAAAACAAGATAAATTGTTTCGCACAAACCACGAACGAAAGCTCTCTTGCAAATATAATAAAAACCATTTTAACGATCATCAATATTTTAAATTAATGAAAACTATTCGGTTATCAATTAAATCACGACACGGCGAACTATTTTATACAAAACTCTTTATTAGCTACCTATCATTTTAAAAGGTAATAAGTAAAAAACTTACGATAGGTAAGTATGCACATAGCTTGTTATTAATCCGACATTTACGATGTTTTGATTTTACATCTGATATACTATGTGTTACAAACGCGAACGTTTAAAAATATCTTCTTTGTAAAAAGTAAGTTGTTTGAATTTTCAATGTCACTAACCTATTAAAAGAACCTTTTTTAAAGCCTTAAACCACTTGGCCCCCGTTTAATAAAATCTTGTAACTTGTATTACAAGTGAAAGTCTCTTTTAAAGTTAAAGCCCGTCGATGCTTGCATGAATGTACGTCAAATAAAAAAGTCGGGCTCAATTTCGTGGAAAACATCATAGTTAGTATTTCGTATTGTAAGCTTGTCAGTAATAAATATTGAATAAATAGACGAGGATTTTTCCCATGGCTGCAGTGAGGTGACTACTGAAGGCCAAATTTTGACTGAAAAAGGCAAAAAGCACTCTTAACTGCTGATATTTATGAGCTAGATTATTTTTATCATCTTGTTTATGGCCTAGGTAAGTCTATAATAGCTGTGGATTAATTTTTGGTCGGCGTCGAGTGTCCAACGGCCATTAATCTCAGAGACATTAACTGCAGGCACTTAATTAGTTAGATCCGACGCTGCAAGGGTATAATAATGTCAAAGAATAACATGTCTTAAGTTTGTTGTTTTTTTAAGATTTTAAGAATTATTAATTTGTGCCCACTTTAAGATAGTAAAATAGAAGTATGTTTAAAGTATTTTTTTAAAGCTTATACTTACTTAAAATTTGGATGAATACTTGTATGGAATAAGCCCTGTTAAAACATTTCTACATGTATGAGGAGTACTTCAAATCATAGACAGTTTCAATATTTTTTACACTTAATGTAAAAATAAAAACCCAGCAAATTTGACAGGTGCTACTACAAAATTTATGATACTATTCCTTCTGATTTTATTTTTAAAAGAAAAAGGGAAACCATTTTTACAGACAAGTTTATACAAAAGTTGCAAATTCGTTACCAAAATCTTATTTACAAGAATTATCTCTAAAATTTTGTTCTCCTTATTCTAACAATTTCATTTTTTTTAACTAGCGACTCTTGATATTATTTTGTTCCTCACTGCGAAAAACATAAAATAGGCACAAACATAATCAAAATTTCATAATCTATGCAACATGAGAAGCTTAAATCCATAGAGGCTTGGTTGCAGTAATTTGCTTGCAAGGTGACAACGAGTACGACTAAGGTACCCGATTATTATGCTAATTTCCCCTTCATAATTTAAGGGGGATAACAATAGATTATGCTTGGGGGATTAACGTTATAATCAACTATAACAGAACTGTAGGAAGGAAATTTGATGAGATAGGGAGATTTGTGTAGCAGGTTCCGGTGTGTAGTATATAATAATTAATTTAATTGCGTCCGTCCGTCCGTCCCAACTTAAAACAGCCGTATCTTTTAAACCGTAATTGATAGATAGAGGGTTTTTTACAATATGTAGAATATTGTATTTTTAAGGCGGATTACTAAAAAAAAAGGTAACATCAAATAATAAAAGAGAATACAAACATTATTATAAGAAACGTTTTTTAAGTGTATTTTTTTTTTGTTTCGAGAAAACCATAAAACGTACAAGTGCCATGGGCTTTTGGGCTGGCGCTGATTCTATTTGAAATGGAATAAAAAATGGGAATATAATAACACCTACGTCCGGCGGTACAAAACCCTCGGTGCGCGAGACCGACTCTCACTTCGCCGACGCGTAAAGAAAAGAGGTTTTAGCCTGCGCAGTTTCTTTCATATATTTAGGTCGAACTAAAATATTAACGTGCGTTAAATCACATAACAAACTTTAACCATTATCATAAAAATTGCATTCCATTTCACCCACAAAGTAATGGAAGAACTTAATAAAGAAATAAATAGGATGTAGCAGGTTCCGGTGTGTAGTATATAATAATTAATTTAATTGCGTCCGTCCGTCCGTCCCAACTTAAAACAGCCGTATCTTTTAAACCGTAATTGATAGATAGAGGGTTTTTTACAATATGTAGAATATTGTATTTTTAAGGAGGATTACTAAAAAAAAAGGTAACATCAAATAATAAAAGAGAATACAAACATTATTATAAGAAACGTTTTTTAAGTGTATATTTTTTTTGTTTCGAGAAAACCATAAAACGTACAAGTGCCATGGGCTTTTGGGCTGGCGCTGATTCTATTTGAAATGGAATAAAAAATGGGAATATAATAACACCTACGTCCGGCGGTACAAAACCCTCGGTGCGCGAGACCGACTCTCACTTCGCCGACGCGTAAAGAAAAGAGGTTTTAGCCTGCGCAGTTTCTTTCATATATTTAGGTCGAACTAAAATATTAACGTGCGTTAAATCACATAACAAACTTTAACCATTATCATAAAAATTGCATTCCATTTCACCCACAAAGTAATGGAAGAACTTAATAAAGAAATAAATAGGATGATAGGGCGGTATTAAAACGACACAAAATTGAGGAAGTTACAATCCATTTAAAATCCTGTTTTTTTACTCCGGCGCCGAAGTTGGTACGAAACTGTACTTTTGATTGACGTACATTAATTTGCCGGCTTACCTTTTCAGACGGATTTTTTAATAAAATATTATTTTAGCGCTCGTGTATTTATTTTCGGATTAATGTTTTAAAAATAGTTACAGAAAGTTTATTACTGAAAAATATTGTTTTCATTCGAGTTTTCTTGTAAAAAAACTTTACAGATTTATGTGTAAATATTTTGAAATATAACTATTTAGTACAGTAAAATAGTCTTATTGATCATAATTATAATTAAAAGAAAAAAACCGATTGATTCTGTTAATTTAATGTTATAGATCTGAATCAAAGACTTTTTTACTACATTTTATATTTCAACTTCTGAGCTTCGATGCTACAAAAAAAATTGCCGTATTTTACAAAAGCAGTCGGGTTTTAAAAACTTTAGCTGTCTTCGCTGTCACTTACTACCACCGGTAATGCTGGTCATTTGCCTTTCGGCTTCTGAACCCATCTTAGAGAACTTATAATATGTGTGTAGATAAAGTATTATACGCGACTCTGCGTAATTGGCATAACGCAACCGTCACGTAAACTACTATTACAGTGATACCGAACCATTTGTGAGGTCGTCCAGCTCGCACTGGACCAGTTTTTGTCAAACTGGTTTGAATTTTAGCTGTTTATCACCAGTCTTTTATAACACTGTCTTAAAATAGATAAACAACCCTCAAACCCCGCAGCCTAACAAACACGTCATATTCATCTTAAATTCATACAAAACAAACATGAAAGTTACTCCGAATCCTCGTGTTTGAGTTAAACTTGAGACTAAATTAATTAATTTGTAAGTACGTCGTACCGGTGCCCATATCTCTGGAGCAATTATCTGGGAGAGCTGCACTGTTTGCTGAGTAAACCTGAGTGTTGGAGCATCAGATAGCGGTAATTGTTGGTCTAATGTGGCCTTAGCATTCGATACGCTCTGTAAATACGTCAATAAACAATACAAATATTACAAACGCGAAAGTTTGTACAGACAAGGACTTTAATTGTTATGCCACTATGGAACCCTGTCGCATAACGTTAATCATTAATTTTGGCGTAATTTCTTTCATGTGGTTTGACGCTGTTATTATGACAGGGTTCCATTGTGGCATAACAATTAAAGTCCTTGACTGTATGTATTGATGTATGGATGTTTGGATGTTTGTTACTTCACACTGCAACGGCTGGACGGAATTGAATGAAATTTGAAATGGAGATAGCTTATAAACTGTATTAAAACTTAGGCTACTTTTTATCCCGGAAAATTTAAAGGTTCCCGAGGGAATAACGATAATTGAAATCTACGCGGACGAAGTCGTGGGCAGAAGCTAGTATACCCGTATAAATGAAACTATTTTATTCTTATAAATGATCTAAAAAAAAACGAAATAAAAAAAAAACAATTATGATAAACAAAAAACAAATTACAGCTTTTTTCTACAAGAAACCCAGTAACGTCTTGTAATTACAACTATAATAGGTATGGTTACTGCAACTAACTTAAATTACTCCCTCTAAGATCTCTGTTTTGAACAACGATAGGCGTGATATAATTATTTATACAAAGAAATACAATATCACGCCTGTCATTGTTGAAAATAGTGATCCTAGAGGAAGTTACAATAACCAGATAGTTGCACTGACATGAATCCACGTAACAGTTAGGCATAGTAAACTATTTTCACAAGCAAATCAACTATTGACAAGAGCTCAGCGGCATCATACGTCACTAAGTTTGCCGAGGGAATCGAGTTAACGCTCGACAACTAAGTTCCATACAACATTGTTACGCTAACATTATCATTACGAAGAAAACCTTATCAGAGTTTGTTAGTTGTTAGTTATTTGTTGGATGGAGGCTCTAACTTTCGTTAGTTTGCAGTTATCTTGGTAAAGTCACGAATCGCAGAAAAAAGGTTGGTTTTATAAAAAAAATCGATCAAGTTAAAGTCGGACTTGCGTAGCGAGGGATCTATACCTTCCGTAGGTATTAATCATTATATTTTGGATTTTAATTAGAATTCAAATCAGCGCGAGCCCAACTCACACTTGACCGTTTTTTAGTATTTGTTGTCGTTCTTTAAGATTTTTAGGTACTACAATGTTTTTTTTAATTTTATTCTACCTCTTTGTCGGCGGCACTTATATATAATACTAGCTTCTGCCCGCGACTTCGTCCACGTAGATTTCGATTATAGTTATTCCCTCGGGAACTTTTAAATTTTCCGGGATGAAAAGTAGCCTATGTGTTAATCCAGGGTATAAACTATCTCCATTTCAAATTTCATCCAAATCTGTCCGGCCGTTACAGCCTGAAGAAGTAACAAACACACACACACACACAAACTTTCGCATTTATAATATTAAGTAGGATTCATGCCAAATTACAGCTTTCTTGAACTAAAAATCTCTGAGCTACGCTGCCGACGGACGGACGGACATGGCGAAACTATAAGGGTTTCCTAGTTTGACTACGGAGCTCTAAAAACAGTTTTTAAAACCCTACTGCCTGGTTTGATATTCTCTTTTTTATATGTTTAATGCCATAGTTTTTAATTAAATCTATCACACTCTCGCGACGATAGGACAATTATAACGATATCTTGTCTATCGAAATCGGGCGTACGAGGAAACATAGAACCATACATACATACACAGGTCAAAAACACATTTCCTTAATAACCAGGTAATTATAAACAGGGATAACCATCCTAATTTGTCATATCTGACACCTAACACTGAAATAAAAGAAGTCTGGATTTCATTTTGGTTGCAACGACAGTTCAAAGGCAAAAGAGTAACTCTTTTACGTCCAAACGATTCCAATTAAAATCAGAAACTTAACAGAACCGAAAAATCCGAACGGTTGAACCGAAAGGACAATTCCACGAATAGTATTGCAAGTTAATGAATGCTTACGAAAATCGATAGCAATTTATCTTTCGACCAGTTTTTTAGCTTCTTCGGACATCGTTAATTGTTCCACTAGCCGGCGGTCATTTTCCCGTCTATTTTCATTATTAAACCACATCCGTATTGTTTTACCGAAATTAAAATAGACTTAACGCACAGAAGGTCTACAAATATTAATTTAAAACTGTAAAAAAACATGCAAAACCGAATAAACATGAACGTTCACTGTTTTGCACCATACTACACTCAATGTGCATTATGATCGCAGTTATTACTGCCGAACTCGGTGGATGATGATGAACTTTTGACCCTTCCTAATGCCCTAGCCACACATATCGCGATCGCGAATATTCGCTTTATTGCGATGTGTGTAGTCGAATATTCGCGAATACTTGGCGGTTTCGAAGCGTCGTTTTCTAGGCTCCTGGGGTTGTTGACATTTGAAATATGAACACTGACTTAATTAACACATCGATTTTAATCCACTTTTCTTAATAAGAGATTAACCTAAAAGCAATGACAGCTCTAGGTCTGTACCATAACCTAGATTCACTAGTCTATGATTATTAGGACGGCAACAGACAACCACAAATTATTAAAACACTACACAATGGTGAAATATAAATGAAAACATGTTAATTTTCCGTTAACATTCCTGCCGCCGCCGGGGAAAATGAACTTAAGGTCCCGAATGCACTCTACTTATAGTATATAATGATTGACACATGATATCGTTACATGAACATGATTTAAAATAAGTTTAACACTATAGATGAACTGAACAGACACATAAATGTTTAACTTGATCTGATCCTTTGAATAATTGGGATAGACCAAAAAAAATAACTCACGGTTTTTACATTCTAATTCGAAAGAATAGGTAATTTCAAGAGACCAATTTAATTAATAAGTTACAACAATTAAATGATATCTAATGATAAAAAGTGATTGTGTATTAAAACATACTATTTTAAGCGGTTTTCGCCTTACCCGGAAGATACACCTAGGAGGGCTTCAAGCCGAAAATAAAAGTCAAACAAAGGTTAAGTATACTTTTGTCGAAATATCCGGAATAGATAAATATTTCAAAAACGTAATAATGCAGAACGGCTTTAAAACCCCATTCCTCGAAACGGTTGTCGAATTAGAGTAATTGTGAAAATATGAGCAATCCCAATTCTATAATTATACCTCTTCGCCATTGGAGGAACAGGAACCGAAGTCGGAGTCCAAGGTGGAATCGGAGGCGGAGGTAAAAATGAATTCTGTATGTTACGTATTGTGTAAGGTGGGATGCAGGGTTGGCCGCGCGACAAGTATTAGAAGTACAAGTCAACTCACGTAAAAAGAACCCTGAGTGACCTACCTGCTCAGTGAGCAAATTACGGACCAAATTGGTGGGGGCGAGGGGGGGAGTGTAAACCACTCCGCTTTGCTGCCACGCTATTGGTATATCAGTAGACGACATGCGCAAACATATCCCTTCTACTAGCCGCTCGGAATCTTTTTACGTGTGTCGACCTGTTCACGCTGACCGAGGCTGTCCTTCGGCCCCCGATTAGGACCTCCGATTAAAAAGTATCGGAACCGGAGTCAAAACCGGGCATGTAACATCAATTGGAAGTTCCGACTTATCTGAACCGGATTTGAAGCTCTGTAACATCCCTTATCTTATCTTAGAGATGGGCCGTTTCAAATACACTGTCGAAGTGTCACTGTGTGACACTTTAGGATATTTTGTGCATTTATCCTCTTATACATTGAGCTGCTCGGATGTGCAGGGCCTCTATTCAAGACGGTTAAAACAATATCGTTTTTGATCTGTTATCGTATTGTCACCGTTTTGATAGCTCTTATTTACTTGACAGTAATGGCTTCTGACGTCATAACAATACCATAACAGGTCAACTACGATATAGTTTTTACCATCGGGAATAGAGGCGCAGGTTTCCTTACGATCTTTTTCCTTTCGGGTAATGTATTTAAATTAAAAAAACTTATTGTACATGGTGACCATGGGGGTTTGAACTCGGATCTTACGATCACGAGTCGACCCCCTAAACCACTAGGCCACCGACGCTCTCTCCGTAAATCCCTAATCAGGGGTTTATCTTTAATTCATTGTACCTACTAGATATCGGCCAGCACAAAAATTCTTGGTAAAATATTCCAAACGTTCTGCTGTTTTTGTATCTACAGCGCATCGGTACTCGACGAGGGACTGATATTCGGTTGAATTTTTAATACCTTTCAATAATGCAACCTCGAATCTGGTGAAAGGTTTAATAAATTGACGAGGACAGGGTTCCGCCGTCAAGTGTAACGGGCTTTGGATGTCCAACTAGAAATTCAACTTTGAATTTAGTACATTATTGATAGTTCTTTTAAATATTTAAGCAGTCTTTAGTAGTTTGAGGGCTTTTAAGTCTATTATTTTGAACTATTTTAATAATAATAAAATAAATCAGTTTGTAGGTACATAATTGGATAAAAAAAACTTATGAATGATGTCGATAAAAAAAAATAACACGCGATGCATAAAAAATAGTTAAATAACAGCAAACCACCGTATGGTGTTGCATTACGTATTACTAGTAGGGCTGAACAAAAATAAGTAGGGAGAAGAAATACAAGGTAAATAGTGGTGGAAGATCTATGCAGGGTCCGTCCACATTGCTACTACCATCTTATCCATTAACCTACCCGCCGAATAGCAGTAGATAGATATCCGCATTATTATCCGCATAGGACAACAGGTGAATGAGTAACATAAAGGCATTCCATCTTAGTTCCCAGGGTTGGCAGTAGGGAATGCAAATATCCGGTTATAACCGGATTTAACCGGTTATTTTCATACAAAAACGGTTAATAACCATGCATTCCTTAGTTGGCAGCGCGTTGATAGTCTTAGGATAGCAGTTTTGATATTTATTAATGGGTCTAAATCCAACATACCGCCTTTTTGTTTGCTTTCTCCGTGCCATAAAAAAACCAGCCCAGTGCGAGTCTGACTCGCACACAAAAGATTCCGTACAGTCGAGTTCATAAATATATGTACACTTTACCTTGTCACTTTAATCACCGTGATAATTCATATAATGGCAGTTTAAACATGACATTAAATAGACAAGGTACTGAAGTGTACACATACCTATTTATGAAATCGGCTGTATTATTGTTATATTTTTTAACCGACTTCAAAAAAGGAGGAGGTTCTCAATTCAACTGTATGTTTTTTTTTTTTTTTTTTTTTAATGTTTGTTACCTCAGAACTTTCGACTGGGTGAACCGATTTTGAAGATTCTTTTTTTGTTTGAAAGCTGGTGCTTCCCATTTGGTCCCATTCTTATCATAATGAAGATTTGATGATGGAGTCCATGAGGAATCGACGGAACTCTTCAAAATTTATAGGCACACCTATAGCGATTTTGGTATTTTTCATTGTAACTCGTGTATTTGCTCTTGGAAAACACTATTTGGTAAAGTGGAACTGATGATGAAAACCACAGATGGCCACCGGAACTCCTAAACGGTATATATTTCAAGGGTGGCGAAAAGATATTTCGATTAAGATAGTTGAGCAACTATGACGAAGCATATGTATGTTTAAGTATTTGACTATGACTTTCCCACGGCGTTGCTTGCGGCGAGATTGAATTTCAATGTTCTATAGTTTCTTATTAATTCTTATTAATTAAAGTGGGACTACATAACATAACAGTATAATTATGATCACTAAAAAGTATAAAATAAAATAAAAGTTTAAAAAAACAAAAAAACCGCCTTCAAAAAGCAAAAAATAACTTCATTTAAAATGGTAGGTAATAGGTCAGTCCAACTGAAGTCGGCGTCCAACAATATTTTAACCAAAAGCAGACTTCAGTTGGACTGACCTATTACCTACCATTTTAAATGAAGTTATTTTTTGCTTTTTGAAGGCGGTTTTTTTGTTTTTTTAAACTTTTATTTTTTTTCTGTTATGACGGGCATATAAATACACACTCGGTGAAAATTCTACCATCATCCAACTACAGTTAAAGAGATACAGCCCTCTGGCAGACAGACAGTCGGATAGCAGTAACAGGGTTCTGTAAGCACCCTTTGGGACGGAACCCCAAAAATGAAAATCCTTTAAAACCTTAAAATAGTCCACGCAAAAATTAAACGCCCGTTTAACTGGTACAGTCGGTCGAATAAATTGCGCCACCCTTGTCACGGCTAAAGATAAGTGACCAAACTTCTTCGCCCGGATTCCGGTCATTCTGTTATCAAGGCAGGCATCGCGTAAATTTTTCTAATCTGCCGACGATTCTTTTATACGAAGTTGCTATTCAGAATGTTAATTGAATAAGGCTGTTAAATTGTGCTTAGTTGTGTTTTTGGGTGATTTCGTGCTTTGAATTGACGATTGAGAAGCCTGGGGAATTTTTTTTTTTGGGGTTCCAGAACCGAACGGAACCCAGCGGGACCCTATTTTTATGCCTACGCTATTTTAACGTACAGTCATAAGCATTAATATCTACATAGCCATATCGCATCAACTTATCTATAAGTACATAGTCCTTAATTGTTAGTGGCAAAGGGGCGTGTAGATATTTTTTGGTGTCTCCGGAACGTGTATATATATTTTATGACTTTGACTGTACAATATTTAATAAATTAACTTTGTTAAACCACTTCTACTACCACCACTACTTTTCTTTTTGCTACATCCCCTATTTTGACCAAATAGGGAATGAATTTTCAAAAATCCCTTATTAGCAAACCTTAAGGATTTCTTCTTATATTTAAGAGCTAGGCTTTTGTCTGTGGAGCAATTTCCATGAAACTTTTTTTAGAGCCTTTTCTTTTAGGGCCTGATACAATACTTCTAGAAGCTTTTGAAATGTGGTGCTGGCGGCGGATGGAGAGGATTAGCTGGACTCAGAAAATTACCTTAACGATACACAAGGAATATCTCCAAATTTCAAGTTTACAGGTCCTGTGGTTCCAGCTGTGCGTTGATCGATCAGCGAGTCAGTTTCTTCATTTATTATAATAGAAATAATTTAATCAATATTCAAATCAATAGTTAGCAAATTTTTCTTAGATTTGATAATTCAGGCCAAAAATATTGATATCTATTTGTAGGGTAGAAGTACCGGTTTTGGCCATCTTAATACCGTTTTTGGCCACTCTAAATTTTAACTAATATCAGAATCTAAAGCGTTATGAAATTACAACAATATTATTAATTTTACAGTAGTTTTGATAGGTCTCATTTCAACCTTAAGTGGCCAAAAAGTGTACAATGTCCACAAACGGTACTTCTGCCCTAAAATAACAAAAATACAATCAGAAAAACAATCGCGTCGAACTGGTAAACATTTGCCAAGCAAAAGTCAAAAATGTCATTACCAAGTACACTCGTGTACAACAGTCGCGGCGCAACGGAAAAAAACCTCGACAAAGCACAAGTCTGAAGTCGCAAAGCTTTGTCCGGACAAGTTCCGTGCGAGCTGATTCAATTTGCATGCTAATCCCGGACAACGTCCGCGTTCCTTTGTTACATACAAGACTTTATACGTATGCTTTTTTTCATCGATTGTACGTTGTACGTCAAGTAGACAAAAGTTCAATTACCGTAATGAGGAAAGATTAGGATTTGGAAATATCATGGAGTACCCTCCTATATACCTTTTACCGGGTCTCTATTGGATCGCATAATTTTTTTATGCATAACGTATCTTTACGAATAAAATCGTTTGACCTAAAACAGTTTTTACAATAGAATACGTTATATTTTAATTATTTTAAAAATCTAACCTAACCTAACCTAATCTACACAATAGACGTTTATAAAATGTTTAAATGTCAGCCTATAGGGTGTTTATGCGAATTAAATTATGCGTAAAGATACATTATGCGTAAAAAGTTTATGCGTTTCAAAGGGATCCCATTTTTACCCAACTGTGTGACGCAAAAGAGTGTGCCTAATGTGTTTATCAGCCCATAATAATGTTTGTATGTATGTTTGTCCCTTTGTGGCGTTCTATAAACTAAACGCTTGAACGGATTTCGATGATTCTTATGTCAATCGATTTGACTTAATCTTATAAGTGTTACTAAAGGTTATGACAGTAGCAGTAGTACCTAAGTCACGCGAAATTGGGGTTGTCAACATGTAAACAATACATTATTAAATGTTAATCTAACTGCCGCACTCAGAGACGTCTATTAAATTTAATGCTTGTTTAGTGACGTGTTGTCTTATTCTATTGCTGTAGCAAAAAAAGTGACAACAGCAACTTTAATCAAGCATTAAATTAAATTGACATCTCTGAGTGCGGCAGTTAGGTATCTAATAAGTATTATTCCATCCCTGGTCTCCTTTGAGTTTTTACAAGAAAACTTCTGTAATTTATTTAATCTTAAATTTTCTTTTGAAGTTTATCGCTTTGTGAGATATTAATCCAGATTTAGTTAGGTATTGTATGTTTTTTACTGTTCTTGCAATGTGAACCTTTGGTTACAGCGGAATCTTCAAACAAACAACAAGTAGTAATATTACTATGTTTTCTTTTAAAGCTTGAATAGACAAATAAGCCAGTGAGTCACCTGAGGAGAAGTCATTAACACCTTTTCAGTTTACGAATAAAGTTGCGACCACACCGCTGCTTAAAATACGGTGACGGTTTGGAATCGCAGTGACGCGTCGTATTAGCACCGTTTTTGACGCACGCTCCCCACACCGCTGCTTAAAAAACGGTGTCGTTGCTTAAACAAAAGACGGGGTCATAGTAACAACATGGCGCCGTTTTTGACGTACCGTAATATACGCACCGTTAAGCATTGGTGTGGGGAGCGTGCGTCAAAAACGGTGCTGATACGACGCGTCACTGCGATTCCGTACCGTCACCGTTTTTTAAGCATTAGTGTGTGGAGCTTGCGTCAAAAACGGTGCTGATACGACGAGTCACTGCGATTCCGTACCGTCACAGTATTTTAAGCACCGGTGTGGGCGTAACTTTAAACAACTGGTGCTCAGCGTTGACAACGTATTTGCAGTCTTTGGATTGCTGTCTCAAGATTGTAGGTTTGAGAATGCAACTGTCAATGGATATTAGATCCCGTTTGCCTAATCTTTCTCTTGAAAAAAACCAGATACCGCAAAGCTTACAACTGCTTTTAAACACATACAACAAGTTTGAAGTAAATAAGCGATCATGTGAGAACTCAAAGTTCTCTGCAGCTTAAGTTATAACATAAAAGCTGCTCCTTCAGCTTTCTCTATATTTTAAGCTCTACAAGTTTTCAAGTGATAATATTTTTAGCTGGCGAGTATGTGAGGTGTCAACTTTAGTTAGGTAAGAGTAAGCTAGCTGATGTAAGATAAGTTTAACTTAACTCTAAGCGTTGAAGAACTTTGTTAGTTTTTTACCACATTTTAAGGAAAAGTACTAATCGAACCTATAATGTACAGTGTATTTTTAGGGTTCTGTAGCCAAAGGGTAAAAACGGGACCCTATTACTAAGACTCCGCTGTCCGTCTGTCTGTATGTCACCAGGCTGTATCTCATGAACCGTAATAGCAGTTGAAATTTTCACAGAAGATGTATTTCTGTTGCCGCAATAACGACAAATACTAAAATCAGAATAAAGTTAATATTTAAGGGGGGAGGGGGGGGGGGGGGTAGTCGGTGGGCATATAACAAACGTAATTTTTTTGCCGTTTTTTGCTAATTTTGTATAGGTAATGGTACGGAACCCTCCGTGTTTGAGTCTTTTTTGTGGCTTGAACTAGGCAAACGATGATGGTAAGTAAGGATAGTAAGACTCTAAAGCTCATAAAAATTTTCGTTCTCAAGACTTCAATCTTAAGACGGCAATCCTAACCCCCTTACTAATAAACGTTGAGTAACGGTGGTATAGCTATACAATGTTTTGTCTTTATCTGTCAAATCCAAATGTCACAATGACAGAAGGACAAAACATTGTATAGCTTTACCACCGTTACTCAACGTTTATTAGTAAGGGGGTAAAACTTCAAATGCGTTGCTAACCTTGAAGACTAAAGTGGAATATCTCTATGCTGATAATTTAACTGGTTGTCGTATCCCTACACTGGAACACTACAGTGCAAACACTGCTGCTTGGCGGTAGGTTAAAGGATAAGATGTAATGAGCCATCAAGATAGACCCTGCAAAAGGTTCTACCATTACTTATTCTATAGTTCCAAAAAAAAAAACGCATTTAAAATTGGTAGTTGCAGAATTATTTTCACTATCTCGGTTTTTGGGTTTAAAAACTACAAAAGCAACTAAATCTAACCTTAAACCACAGTTCTTTAACCCTTTTAAAACTATTCGGAACGGCTTTTATGAGATTTTTGTCTAGCTTATTTCATAATTTAATATCTAATTTATGCCAACGTAAAAAGCAGCAAAAAGCTCTGGCTTGTAGCAGCTTAGTATTAAAAGCTGTTTTATTCGACTGGAATCCAGGCAAAGCTTCATTACATCGAGTTAGCTGTGCGGTTACAGCGTTAACGACTTCGATGTTGTTTAGCTTTAGATGCGTCATTAGTTCCAAACTTCTTGAGATTTGTGATTTACCAAATATTTTTGAGTATTATTGCTAGTTTTTTAACTATTGTTTTACCATCATTTTCTAAAAAACGTTTCACAAACATGTAGTTTTTCAAAACGCGTTTTTTTCGAATCTGTAAATATATTTTTATAAAACTAACCTTACCTAAAAATGGTTTTGAACTAATTCCTGAAATATTAACAATTTCGGAAAAATAAACGTTTTGCAAAATTATTATGTTTGTGAAATGTTGTTTAGCAAGTGATTGGATACAACGGTTAACCCATCAAATCACGTTACTCACCTTTATTCAAAATTGTCTTTACGCTTATTGTTACTATTATATTTTCATTCAAGGCGACTAAATTATAAACAACGCCATTGCGATAGAGGTATAAAACCGAAGTTGAAGGCCCAAGAAGTAAGGCGAGAATATTATATAAGGCCACTTCGTTCATTTATATTCATTTAGAGCTTTGTTCTTGTCTATACGTGTGTTTGTTTTCTTATTAATTAGTTGGCCTTTGCTTGAAATTTAAATTTATAATGAGCATTTAGGGGTGATTATAGTGAATATTTTTTCTTGTATTGCTTAATTTAACTACGTATCCGTATCTATACTTTATAATCAGCTCGTCATTAACAAAGAGGCACTCGATTAACACCTGCACTGCCGTGCCGGCGAGTGCCTGACACAGACAACTAGCTGTCACTTGTAGTGAGCTAGTTCGGCGGCCAGTTTTGAGGGTTTAATTGAACAGTTTACCTATCAAAAAAATATTACCCACTTTGTTAGGTTGGATAAAGTTGGTTTAATAATGTGATATAGAGCTGTGGTCAAATTAAATAACCCTTTTTTATTTGAAAGTACTTATCAATTACCCCATTACAAATAAAAGTTGAGTAACAGTGGTATACTTAGCTGTACAATGTTTTGTCCTTATCTGTCATTGTGACATTTGGATTTGAGAGATAAGGACAAAACATTGAACAGCTATACCACCGTTACTCAACTTTTATTAGTAAAGGGGTTAGAGTTTAGTTGAGTAAATCGCGAATGACTTTCAAAACTGTTCACTTGACCGTCGTGTGTAAACTTTGACGTTGGTTGGATCATTCGATATGATGCCGATGAAGTTGTAACTTTATTTGGAGCTCAAAAGTCGTTTGATTATGTTATCGATACTAGTTTTAAAATTAAGTTTAGTGGTGGATAAGACCTTGTACAAGGTCCGTCTGCATCGCTAATCACCCTCTTTAACTTTACCGTTACCTTTTCGCCAGAAATCAGTGTGATGATTTTTTTGGTGCAGGCTTGTTCTCTTAAAGACGGCGGTCGATCGAACGAACGAGCGAAAGCGCAGCGGCGAGTTTAAATAGTCCCGTCCGAGCGACCAAAACACATTTTAGCGCGTGCATTCTCAATTAGGCAGCCGTATACGATCGAGAAGCCATGCTGCCAAATTGAATACACGCGCTAAAATGTGTTTTGTTCGCTCTGACGGGACTACTTAAACTCGCCGCTTCGACATTCACTCGTTCGTCCGTCCGTCCGTCGTTGTTGAGAGAATCACACCCCAACCGGTGAAAAGACTACCGTAGAGGCGTTCCATCTTAACTCTTAAAAGATTTCAATGTATTTGCAGTATTGAGATTGTCATTTTAAGATTGCTATTTTGACGACGCGCTGGCCTAGTCCCTGCCTACGAAGTTAGTGGTCCTGGGTTCAAATCCCGGTAAGGGCAGATATTTGTGTGCTGAGCGCGAATATTTGTACCTGAGTCATCTATGTATTTAAGAATATATTCCTCTATATTAGTATTTATATCGATGGGCTAAAAAGTCCAAAAATTCGCTGTGCTCGTTGCTCCAATAAAAAAGGATTACAATAATCATAAAATTATTATGAAATCGTACATTGAAAATACTGAACAAAGTGCTTTTGTTACAAAATGAGAATGGGAATCATTGGGAAATTATCATTTAAAAAATTATAAATGCACAGGAAAATCTTTAAAAAAGGTTTTACTGTGCATGCTTTTTGAACTGCTCATGAAATAATTTAATAAAAACTTTACGCCAAAATATTAATAAAAAGCACGCGCCTTAAAACTGAAAATTGATACCATTATTTAAATTAAGTATCCAATCTCAGCAAGCATGAATAAAATACAAATTTATACAACAAAATATCCAGCAAAAACCTCTTTACCAATACATTCAGTAATCCCAACATAAATTAACTTATCTGGCAAAGATAAAAACGTCAAGCAATTTAACGTATTATAGGAGGTGTCACAGATATAAATGCGATATAGCGCGTAAGTTAGCAAAGGTTATAAATCTCTTACCCTTTTCATGGGAGATGGAACCGTAGCGATGGCGGACGTGCTTGACATACAACACGGCTATGAAAGATCGGTTATAGATAGCCTTTTATATTTGTTAGGTTATTTATGGCCATGTGACGTTTTTACAATGTTTTGTTGGGAGGTCTTTATTGGTGCCGTTGACAATATACGGAAAAGATATTAAACTCTACTAAATTCAAGGCTCTATGGGTACTAGACGATGATAAACATACTTATACGTATAAATACATACACTTAAATATATTATAGAAAACATCCAAGACTCAGGAACAAATACACGCGCTTATCACACAAATATTTGTCCATACCGGGAATCGAACCCAGGACCACTAGCTTCGTAGGCAGGGCAACTACCAACTATATAAATAGGTTAAACACGTTGTCAAAGACAATCTAGCCTTTTATCGGCAAAATCCTAAAATATTTTGATTCTGGGCATAATATACTTCAAAAATTATATTTATCACCACCAAACAACAATGTTCGCATTGTTGTGTTCCGGTATGAGGTTGAAAATCTTATTCCTCAAGGTTAGTGCATATTTGCGGTTTGCAGTCTTAATATTGTTATCTTAAATGCAAATGTCTTTGGGTCACCGTTCCCCTTACCGTCACGTGGCCTGTGCTCTGGCCTGCCTTGTCCAAGATATAAAAAACCGGCCAAGTGCGAGTCAGAATAGCGCACGAAGGGTTTCGTTCCATTATCTACACAACATTAGCAAAACACGGCAAAAAAACACGTTTGTTGTATGGGCCTTAAATATTTTATTTTATTCTGGTTTTAGTATTTGTTGTTATAACGGCAACAGAAATACATCTTCCGTGAAAAATTCAACTGTCTAGCTATCACGGTTCGTGAGATACAGCTCGGTGACAGACAAACAGACAGACAGACAGACAGACAGACAGACGGACAGACGGACAGACGGACAGACGGACAGCGGATTATTAGTAATAGGGTCCCGTTTTTACCCTTTGGGTACGGAACCCTAAAAAACGTCAGCAACTACACAGAATTCATTGATAAAATTGAATACCCAGCTTATTTCCGCAGTGCAAACTAAATCTTATACATAAATATCCCAACTATTCTTTGTGCCCAGCTCTGGGTTCAAAAGCACCTGTACAAATGAAGCAAACAATAAATTCTAAAGCGTATTGGCTCACGAATTTAGACCCCTTTGTGGAAAACCTATTAGGATGATGAAAAGGCTTAAGCGGCGGTGCCGAACGGTTCAAAATAAATTTCCCCAATGGCCTTAAGTACTTCTGGTTCAAGATTATATTGGGTTAAATGAAACGGTTTTTAGGTGTAATTTTTGAAATTGGAGCTATCGTTTGACTTATTGGTTGTGACAAAGTTACCGGACACAGATTTGACTTTTGGGATAGCATCAGTAATTTTTTTCCTGAGTCAAGAATGTTTTCTATGTATTTATGAATGTATTCCTACATAATATGGGTAAGGACCAAAAAGGTGGGCATGCTAACGCAATTAAATTTCTATGAAAAATTTCCGTTATGACATGAAAATTAGCCATACAAATTGTAGGGATACTCTTCTACGCATAACGGAACTTTTTTCGCTTTCGTTGTTTGTATAGTTAATTACGTTACCCGTATACTTGTACCAGTAAGTAAGCGATTAAAACTGTTATCTATTATCTACTAATACTCCTAACTTTGAGCTTAGTTTGGGACTAGGTCAATTTGTGCTCGACTGTTCACTAATATTTATTTACTTGCTGATCGTGCGCGGTATCCGCTCGGGTTTTTTTTATAATTTTTTTGTCCCAACATTTACGAACATAACAAAAAAAACCTTATTGGTCGAACCGTGCTCAAGTAATGCTCCGTCACACACGTAGCAATTGTTTTTATAGATAAATACAGTCTGTGACCACTTAGAAGATGCTTCGGTTTTGTACTTCTCTCTCTCTTGCTCTTAATAAGATCGCATGAGAGCGAGTGAGAGACAAGTACAAACACGATCTTCTAAGAGCTTTCGCACTGTATATAGATTAGTCTATTGGTCAGTGTATTAAAACGTACCTCTATAACGTTACGTTAACTTCCGCATTCGTAAATGTTGTAATTGTACGATCTGCTAGTACACTTTAGTGCTTTGTCACTTTAACATAATATTTGAACTGCTGCACTAATCTAGCAAAGATGTTATAGCGACAAGGTACCAAAGTGTGCAGCTACTTATAAGGCTGACTGTACCTAGTTTTTCTCCTCCACTCCACATGAGTGGAAACCTAACCTTACTAGAAACAAAGTATCAGCAACTGTTTTTAACAAATTCTAACTAACTTAAGCGTTCCCCGTTTCGTTCGGTCATGTCAAACTACTGTACTTACTCGACATAATATCTTTAGTTTTCTCGGTAACTCAAGGTTTCAGGATATGGAGGTATTTAATAAAGTATCTGCTATCTAGCAACTTTTTCTTAGAACATTATCTTTATGAAAATAAAATCTCTGCTGGCCATAGGCCTTGGTAATACAACGGTTTCCTGTAATCTTAGCCACGTCGGTGGTCAACTTGTTGTAGGCCTACCCACGCTGCGTCTACCGGTACGCGAATGCCACTCTAGTAATCTTCGACCCCATCGGCGATCTGTTCTGCGAAAGATGGTCATGTGCAAGTTTTTTTTATTAAATATAATACAATTAAAAGTTAAAACTAAATTTATTTAAATTAAAATAAAAACTAAGCTACTCAAATATTAAACACGTAAATAATAATCACCACTATAAAAAGAACACCCCCTTAAGCAGGTCCACTCGCGGCATGGTCCCTATATAAAAAATATGTATCTACTTATGTTAGTACAATATAATTTATTCAAAACAATAAAAGTATTACCACTTCCATGCTTGTACATTAAACAGATGTGCATGTTTGTAAGAGAACATCCTGAATTTTTTGAAAAACAGATCGTCAATTACCCGAGATCAACTAGGAATAGGAACAAATTGTTCTTACCACGCTCTAGAGTCAAGCTTCACAAAAATAACTCTTACTGTATGGCTATCCAAATTTACAACCAGTTGCCTAAGTTTATTGTGGAAGGTCCTGTGAGCCAATTCAAGAAAATACTTACGAAATGGCTTCTAGATAACTGTTTTTACTCTGTTAAGGACTATTTTGCCAACAAGCCAAATATCTAGTTCCTCTCCAATTAAATTTAAGATTGTATTAATTTATTTTGAATCGAATATAATAATAAAATAATATTTTGACAATTATAATAATATGATTAAGTAATAGTAGCATTTATTTCTAATGTAGATTAAGACTTTTGCATGCCAAATTGTGGCAGAACATATCCATGTACCTACTACTACTGACATGTATATTTATAAGATCCGTGTATGTACTTGCAAATAAATGAATTTGAATTTTAGTAATAGACAGATAATTAGGTAGGTAAGTTTTTTTTTATTGCAAATATGACTGACGCTGTATCTGAATTACATTAAGGTTACATCATTCAGATAATATCACAAAGGGATATAGTGCCTTTAAGACTTTTATAACGATGAAACTGGGAAGCTAATAAAATAAAACGTGTCACGATAAACGACATGTTGGTTATTTGACGTCACATCTCGATGATTGACATCCTCATTGACAGATATCTTTCCTGTATTTGACGTAAAGAGGCTTACTATGGGTAATTCATTTTATAAAATTTCTTTTTACATCAGTCTTTGACATATCAGAGCCTATTATTTATTGTATAACTGTGTACATATACAAAGGTGATAATAAGAAACAAGTCTCAACAGTTTATCCATTTCGGACGTACAATATATAAATAAAGATATGGCCCGTTTATTGACTGTTTGCCTTTTCCATGCCGCAAATAAAATGAAGCATTTTTTACAAAAACTCAGCAATTAGCATAACTCGTTGACTTCTGAGTTCAATTCGAAAAAATGCAACTGACTGTGGTAAAAAGTTTTGTTAGTTGCAAACGAAAACAATTAGCCGATTTAACTAGAGCTAGATAGTCGCTGTTGAAAACTTCGCTGAACTCATTGTGCGAACGATGAGCTTCGAAATGTTTGAAAAGTTTTTCAATAGATGTGGTAATTTATTGTAAATTACATATTAAACATACCCAATATAATTGTGAGCATTTCATCTTATCTTAGGGCTGACTTTTCAATCCCCAGATAAAGCTATCCGGAAGGTTAATTTTAGCTCTGTCCTTTTCTTTGATATGACTTCAGAAAAGCATAATAATACATTTAACTGACGGATAGTTTTATCTGGGGAATGAAAAATCAGCCCTTAAAGATAAAAGATAAAAAAATAAAAGACAGTTATTCAGTAAGTAGGCCGCACGGGCACTTTTACACGTCCGAAATCAACCAGCGCTTCCCAAGAGGAGACCACTACTGAGAAGAAACGCCGCAAGAAACTCAGCAGTCAGTCATTTTAAGGGGTTCTGTACCCAAAGGGTAAAAACGGGACCCTATTACTAAGACTCCGCTGCTGCTGTCCGTCTGTCTATCTGTCTTTCACCAGGCTGTATCTCATGAACTGAGATAGCTAGACAGTTTAATTTTCACAGAAGATGTACTTTTGTTGCCGCTATAACAACAAATACTAAAAACAGAGTAAAATTAATATTTAAGGGGGGCTCCCATACAACAAACGTGATTTTTTTTTCCCTTTTTTTTCTATTGTTGTATAGATAATGGTACGGAACCCTTCGTGCACGAGTCTGACTTGCACTTGGCCGTTTTTTAAACATATTTTATATGACAATGGTACTACTTAGTCTAGCATTATAAAAAGCTTATTTTATCTTATTGGTGGGGTCCTTAAGGATACACTTCGACCCCTATGGGGTCATTTTGTGTACTTAATTAGGTACCCCTGTTTTTTGTGTAGCGCTTAATCCAATGCAGCCTCCACTCCTTCCAAAAAGCGGATAGTGTAGTGCAATGGCAGTGCCTTGAAATCGTTTGGTTCGAGGTACTCCGTCGGGCATCACATTCAAACAATATAAGTGTTTCATTGTTTCCACGTCTTCAACGCATATTCTACAATCTGTGTTGTCATAAAGGCCCATTATTGCTAGTAGATGTTTAACCCCAAAGTGCCCGGTAAACACTCCGCTATTGTATCGGAGTTGTCTTCTACTGAGTGTTGAAAGTTTATTGTCCGGCACTGGTCAACTCTTTCTATGAAGAGCTTAGCATGCCTTAAGCCTGCCGTGGTTTTCCACTCTTTCTGGTGGTTTTCTAGGACGTTATAATATTGTAGACATGTTAACGTGTTGACTTCATACGTAAATTGGCCATTAGTTAATTCAAATAGCAACATTGTGGTGACGTTAACAAACTTTCTTTGGTACAATTGAATGACTTATCCATGGTGTACTTGGAAACTATTCGTACCTCCGTAACCTGAAACCACCGGGGTGCAGAGACGCGGTACACTGAAGAGCAATTTATTACTTTTAACTTACTCCTTGTACTTCCGTATTAGATCGGACGCCTATCCCAACAAATTATGCGCTGAATTAAACCCTGTTAGCATTGCATTAAAAACTACAATGGTCTGGCTAATTATGTAGGTGTGAGCAAAGTTTGAGCTTCAATGCTATGGCCTTTTGAAACTTTAGACATAAAGGGCTGTTGAGGCTTTTTGTAGGTACAGTCACGAGCATAAATAAGTGATCATTTATGTACCTTGTCACTTTAACATCGTGTTTGAAATGTTATACAAAATTGGGAAACGGTTGAAAGCGACAAGGTACATAAATGATCACTTATTTATGCTGGTGACTGTACTTAGAGATAGGTGAAGGTGATTTTTTTGGACGAGAAACGAATTTATACCCGATATACTCTTAGATCTTCAATTTTTATAAATAATATTTAACATAATTTAATGTAAGTATTAGAGATGAGAAAAGAGGTTCTTTTTCGCAGCATTATTTTTAAATTCGGATTTTGGGTCGATGAACATTATTGCCATATTACAGTATTTATGTTAAGTCCTTCTTATTTATTCGTATGTTAATACCCTTACCTGGTTTTTAACTTATATTTTATGATTCAAAACACAGAAAACAAATAGAAAACAAGTAGCGAGTACACAGCAATTTTATACGCAAGTACCTAAAACGCGGTTTTAGTTCGCAACGGGCTTGTCATTTCAGTTGTAGCTCAGTGATACTACGTCATATAAATGCGGGTATTTACTTCAATGCCGAATCCTTACAGTACTTATAATTCCCTGCACAACATAACAAACATACCAAAATAACAAACTGTTAAAGAACGACAGGATTTAATACCGATGACTCTATTTACTAAGTGTCGTACAACAACAACTCAAACGCAAATATACGACTAGTGGTAATATAAGGGTTGCTACAAGCCATAAACATCCCAAACCGAGCTGTGACTGTAAATCAGCCACGAATACGAATACTGGCGCATAAGCCAAAAAGCCGTTTGTACAACTCAGTAGCTTTTACAAATCCAACTGTTTCCAGTTGTAATCAAAGTCAAATATGCAATATCAGGTTTTGGACCTTTACGGCTTTTTTTGTAGCAATGGAACCTGTCGCGAGTGATGCGATATAAAGCCGTAATTCAAAATGCGGCGCATAATATACGCCGCTCACACATGGCACGTTTCTAATTTGAGGTATTAGAGAATGCATTTCATGCTGATTATTGAATGCCCTGAACTGAATACATGGCTAAGCTTTTAGGGTAACATAATTTGGTTATTGTTTAGTTATGATATAATATTTAAACGATTGATTGTTTTTGAATACGTATAATAAAGATGTAAAGTTCACATTATGCCTATTTAAAATTCAGTCCGATCCATTATGGGTTAGCATTTGATTGTTTATAATGATATATGGTCAGTCCGGGCTGGTTCAACTGGTTTTTGATGTTTCGACAATTTATCAACACGTATTATTTGAATTATATTTAAAAAAAAGTCTACAACAAGTAAAACATTGAAATCAATTTGAAAAAAAAAACAACACTTAGGATCAAAGAAATCGAGCCACTTCGTTCTGGATTTCCATAGAAACTGGCTCGATTTCTTTGCTCCCAAGTATATTTCACACACAGCTTCTAATAGCATTCAGTTGGCTACTGCTATCTCACTTGTACTCGCAACTGACAGTATATTGGGCTCTCGAGTTTTACAGAAAAAAGATTGCCGATTGCCATTACTGCTACTGTACGTATACCGTAACAAAATTGCAAAATATACAGAGACATGTTGTAGAGTGCATGGAATCTACTTAACTCCGAGAAATTCAAAAAAGTTTGAAGCACACGAGTCATAAAAGCGAACTGAAAACAAACTTTATTTCGTATTCTGTTAGACGCAGTGCTACCGATTGTCGCAAAGTCACTGCTAATTCGTATCTCATTGCTTATTCGACTATCTTAAATAGAAAGAGCACATGTTTTCAAACAATCATTGTATTATCAACTACGGGGTATACCAACGAGGGTTGCTTCTGTCTTAACTATTCATTAGCAAATGTGTCCTTTTTACTCCAGTCTGTGTTCGACTTGGTCACATGCAAATGTGTTAGAAATAGAACGTGTGATTCTCGCGATTACTTTGGCGTTTGTGTTCACTGAAGTGCCTGTTTTATAATGAATGTGTAATGTGATCATTAGATTAAATAATACATTATAATTTTATAAAATTTGCCACACGGATAATCTATATCCTTGACACCGGATACTATTTATTAATTAAAAAATGTGAAGAGATCCGATAGAAAACTGATAAACGAGTTTAACGCCGATAAAACCACGCGTGATTTATAAAGTCGCGCTATTTATAAACGAACTTATAAACGCTATTCATGTTAGATGTAAAATAATAATTATAGAAACAGCTGCCCTAGACAAGACGCATTTTCTCTATAATCTTTATTTACGAGTCAAGCTCTTGTCAGTGAAGTAATCGCCAACCGCTCCAGTCTTCTGTCAACTGCTTGACTTTCTGGTATGACATGACTTTAACCTTCTCTTTATTTGCTCAAAGCAATTTCTCCTTGATTTTTCCCTGCTTCTTCTTCCTTCTATCTTCCCTTCGATGATGTTTTAAAGGAAATGTCGTATCAGAGTAGGCGTCCTATTAGAGTAAATAAATCCTCTTCTATTTTCTATTGTTGTCAGCAAAATCCTTATTTCTTTTTTCTGTTCGGCACTTGTTTACGAGTATTCGATGTCCTTTCCGTCCAACATTTGCCCTCTATTCTCCTCCAACACCAGATTTCAAAAGCCTCTTATCACTCTCTATCTTTTTAGTGTCTACGTTTCTAGCGTATAAGGCTTTGCTCCAGCCAGATTTACAATTTTAAAATGCATTGCGAGAACGATATCGTTATCGAAAATGATTGACGTAAGCTGCTGCCAGACGGTCGCGTCTAGCGCTTTCCATTCCATACATTTTATCAGTATTCGAAAATCGTTTACGTAAGCATTAAACCTCTTCTACAACCTTGATTGTACCTCTTTACTTATGCTCATATTATTATTATTGTGGTTGTTTAAGGCACATTATATTTACGAAAAAAGCGAAAAATGAATTTATTTATTTATTCAATAAAACAATAAGGTACAAAATAACTTTACAAAATTTCTTAAATCATTTCAAAATTACTTTTCAGTTTTACCACCTAAGCTTTTTTGTTTGAAGCCTAGCAGCGTAACTCGACAAGAAATTCGCAGTAAATTTAAACAAAGGTTAAACGGTGCGAGTTGCCAGCCCACAGCTACTGGATTTTTAAACTTGCATGCCAGTAGTTTAGCTTGACAAAGCCGGGCACAGGGAGTATGCGAGTTACATGTGAACGGCGTGCGAGTCGTTACATAATGGAGTGAGGGCGACGAATAACTATTTCGATACAATACTTTTTATTGCACTCCACATAGACCTACAACCCTTAAGTGGCTTCTAAACGGGCCATATTTTCACTGCAATATGACATGTGGCCGGCAACTATTGGTGTCCCTCTCTTACTCGTATGTTAGAGAAAGACACCAATAGTTGCCGGCCACATATTGCAGTGAAAATATGGCCCGTTTAGAAGCCAAAGGGGCTTAATAGTTTCAGGGGGCCCTAATATGGTTGCGTTTATTAAAATTTGGATAAGGCGCCCGTCACTTTTTGACACGTATTAAGTACGAGAGTGACGGGTGTTTTATCCACATTTTGGTCATGCGATAAACGCAATTGTACTAGGCCCGCTGGGTGTTGTTTTTATTCAAAACAGTTACATTCTTACTGAAATATGTGGATATAGCTGTCTTTGAATATTATTTGCTGTCATGGAGAAGGCAAACGAGCACACAGTTTACCTGAGGCCCATTTCACGAAGCTACAAGTTACAAATTACAAGCGGCAGTCTCTTTCTAACTCCTTTTGCTAGAAAGAGAGTTCCTCTTGTAATTTGTAACTTGTAGCTTCGTGAAACGGGCCACTGATAATGAATGGAATTAGAGACCGATAGACATTACGTTGGTGATACTGCAATACCGCGTAACTAAAAAATTAAATAAGGTGCAAAATACACCTTAGCAAGCAAGTCAGTAAGGCACATTTTGCAGCTTGTAGAATTTGTTAGTTACGTGGTATTGCCGTATTACCGACGATTTGCGATCTCATGACTACAATATCAAGACTGCAATCTTCATTAAGCTTGAAGACGCAACACCAAGTCGCGTTACATTTGCTATGATGTGATTTAAAGTTACGCCCACACCGGTGCTTAAAATACTGTGACGGTACGGAATCGCAGTGACGCGTCGTATCAGCACCGTTTTTGACGCAAGCTAGCTATTACGGTACGTCAAAAACGGCGCCATGTTGTTACTATGACCTCGTCTTTTGTTTAAGCAACAACACCGTTTTTTAAGCAGCGGTGTGGGGAGCGTGCGTCAAAAACGGTGCTAATACGACGCGTCACAGCGATTCCGTAACGTCACCGTTTTTTAAGCATTGGTGTGTGGGGCTTGCGTCAAAAACGGTGCTAATACGACGCGTCACTGCGATTCCGTACCGTCACCGTATTTTAAACACCGGTGTGGTCGCAACTTAAGACGGTTTTTTTCAGCTGACTAAGATGGTGCTTTTATACCCCTAAATTATTATATCCATTTATGTAAAAAACTGGTTTTTGAAAAAACTGAAAAAAGACTAATTAATAATAAAATAGACGGAAATACAAAAAATAAACACTAAGGCGTACTTATCCCTTTAATAGATCTAGTTTCATTGTGAAATATTTGAAAACATCAAATTGCCTTACGTATAATATTAAAAGAGATAAGCTAATAAGAATGATATATAAAAAATCAACTGCTTTAATTGCTAAGTGAAAAACAAGTGAGTTTTAGTGTCTTAGTACCACACCATGCATTCTCTTTTATTTCTAGTTAGGCAAGCGGCGAAGACTTATGAAAAGGATAAATCGTATCGCCTAGCATCGAGTTTTTAACCGGGATCCCAAAGTATCATTTGTTCGAATTGGTTTCCCCGAGTCTCCTATTCGGTATATCCTAAATCGAAAAACCGGGCAAGAGCATGGCGGACCACGCTCAGTGTAGGGTTCAAAAGCTATGATTGCAGAAACTAACTCAAAAAACAACACGTATATATTTTTTGCTGTCTTAGAGGATTTTTAGGAGTTATAAATACTTTATTACGTTAAACTTATATAAATAGTGAGTCGTTATTCCCAGCGATGTACCGCGTTAGCGCACAGGAAAACCTAAGCTGATTTTTGTTGCGCTTCTCAACTGTAAAATGTATTATGTTTAATTTGTTAATAAATAAATAAAGAAAAATAAATAAATAAATAACAATAGCCAACTGAATCTTTGGAACTCTTAAGGATGTGATAGTTTTCCTTTTAAGTTTGTTATAATGTGCTTTCATTTAAGATATTTCATCAATGGAAGCATTTCCAATTGACACGGAACTCTAGTGAAAATTACACATATTCCCTAAATAGTCCCACAAATTGATAATTAAATATACATAATGATTTTTATCTATATCCATATCATAACATACAATAATATGTTCAGAAACGATAAGCAAATGGCCTATATTAAGAAACTAGTATCTTTGGTTGTATTTTAATGATAACATTTAAAGTAACAGTTAAAGTATTGCATGTCATTAAAGTATCGGTTATCGATGGGGTAAGGTAACACATAATTAGGCATTAAAACACTCATGTGATCTTATTATAAAACTCGACTTTCGGCTTGTTTCATAAAACCACACTCCTGTTAAATATGTATTAATCTCATTATGCTCCAGTCATATAAACTACTATTAAGAGCTCTCCAATGACACCTCAATCATTTTCTAATGTAAAAAAAAGTTAGTCTCAATTTACCAACATAAATACAACCAAAATAAATTGTGTTCTAATTTCGTTCCTCGTTTTCTCAGTGCCAAATATTTTTTAAAGTTGTACCTATACAAAACTCAAACAAATTACGCGCTGCAGACAGAAAAAAGCCATTTCCTTATTTACCGCCACACACGCTTGACTTTATATGCATGGAATACCTACAGAGCGGCTAAAGAGAATTGTAATGCTCTGTCAAAGAGAGAATGACGTAATTACACCTCATTGTCTGTGGGACCGTCCGATTGTTCGATACCAGTGATTAAAGTAAAATTGTCTCCTTGAACCTCTCCATCCCATAATAACCTTTAATCCAAAGGTATAAAGCCCCCGTTTCATTGGTGAAGCTTGCTCAGTGACCGTTAAAATCACTCGGGCAGGATACAAACCCAACAAGCAGATGCAATTAATGCAATTGATTAAAGTTGTAAGTGGTTGATAGGACAATGGGCAGGGAGTAAGTGCTTTTTAAAATGGCCTTGTTAAAATTCGCTTCTGATAGTTTATTGAGCTATTTGTTTGGAAAACAATGTTGTACAGGCTTTGTGTAAAGGATTTTTTGGTTAAAAAACAAAAGCGCGATGGGGCGCTCGCTATCGCAATCAGGTTGCGTGCTAGGAATGCAAAAAATATTGCTTAAAAATATATTTTTTTAGAATTTCCAAGTTAATTCATGTACAAAAATCGCGCTACGTCAAATTACGTACCTCAGCATGTCTTCGTGAATGAAAACACCATTACGCCTAATTTTTTTGGTAATTTCATGAAAGACAGTAAAAAGGACGGTTTAGTGTAGGGAAAATTGAATTCAAATTGGAATATAATAATACCTTCTGTTCGGCAGTATGAAACCCTCAGTGTGTGAGTCCGACTTGCGCTTGACCGGTTTTTCAAGTAAAAAATGTGTATCGAAAAGTATTTATTTTGTAAAGAACTACGATTATATGTAAAACAACAATAGTAAGTATTGCTGACAGTCTGAAAAAATATGATAATATCCAGGGAGTTTAAATAACTGTAAGGCCTTTGGGCGTACTGTATTGACATGGCTTTGCACCAAGTTCGAGCAGAAATGACAGTGACACACAAAGCTATGCCTAAAACACGTAGTTGGTCACAAACAGGTTTCGTCAAAGCACTTTACTTGTTTGTCCGGTGAATAACTAGAGCAGTGTTACCACACAAGGTCCAGGACTTGGCTGTTATTTTAGAAGCCCGGCTGGCAACAAATGTTTTGCTAGCGCAATCAAAACCTTTGACTTTGTCCGCATCCGAGAAGATCAATTCCGAGAAATTTCGTATTTTCCAACTCTTGCAATTATTGTCTTTATAAATCTAGCAAAAACGCAGTATAAAACAAAGATAACCATGGCGACTCATGACCATTACAAAATAATAAACTTCGCCATTTTTATACATAATGCAGGGAAATGCAATTTCACGGAATTTTCAGCGTAATTTGCGCTGTTTTAACATGTTATTCTAGTTGGTTTTCATTGCAGAAACTGAACTCGTGATTTTTATGAGCTCTCGACATTGAAATCTAGTTACTAGAAGCGTACTTCTTCGTCCACAAATTCTAAAAGGAATACTATGTGTAATGAGGAACGCTTTGATTTTATAACTGTTGCGCTGATGCATAACGACATCCATAAACTGAGCTTTTATGCTGCCAACTGGCCTCTTTTTATCCGTTTATTCACCACCCTGCTACCGCTTTTTTTAACGGACCATTTTTCCATCTAGTTACCTACTATATATATAATATACAAAATAATACGAAATAATAATCGTATTATATTCTGAATATTAAGCTAAACGGGACAGTTTTTTGATGTTATCATTTGTGAGAGAATAATCCATTTTAAGAATACAAATTAATGATAAATGTCTGATCATTGCATTAGAAAACCGACGAAAGTGTCAATTAAGATTTTAAACAATTCCGCTCAGATTTTGGACTGTCAGGTATCCTGACTGACTCGAAACTGCAGGGAAACTGTAAGTCTGTGGGGACCTTTAAGCTGGTATCCCTGCGGTCTCCCTTAACTTATAACAATGAGATTTAATGTTGAAGTTTCTCAGTAAATTATTCAGTAAATTGGCCACATCAGACGCGAACTGTGATAACCAGCCAAGATAAAATTGACTGATGAGTTGATTTGACGAAGCGTGTTGACGAATATTTCCTATGTTAAGTTACCTATATTCTATTCTATTTTATTGTATAATTAATTAGCTCAACTTTAATCAAAATTATTTTCTAACCGACCAATCCAGCGCATCCCAGTCTTCGCCCTCGCTAACAAGGTTAGGCGAGCCCGAGAGTAATTGTATGACAAACGATATCCCACCGCGGGCAGTAAGCTTTTATATTTACAGCCCGCTCCGCACCAATTTATAAGGCTGCTTACTACTTTTATTGCCGTTTTTAATTCGCCTTTGTATCAAGTTTTAATGCAAGCCAATTAGGTGTAGAACAGTTTTTGTAATGATATTCAGTTTGGAAATAAACAGAGAGAATGAACTGGGAAATTTAAAGGGTTAGTAACAGAAAAGGTTAAATATAGAATTACTAATTGTTGGTACCTAATATTTAGGTTGATACTTTATAAACTGATAGAGTACTTTAATTTTTTATTGTCATTTTTGGGAGAGCTTGGGAACGAGATTAAAAACCAGTAAATCTATATTAAAATGAATCCCTGTTTCCCTTGGTCATGCCATAACTCGAGAATGGCTCGACCGTTTTGAATAATTTCTAGACAGCTGAACACTATTAATACTGTCGTTTCACTAAGTGTTTTTACCTAAGCCGACATTGTGTTGTTAATGAAAAAGGAGAAGAGTCAAGTTAGTGTGAAGGAAAAAGGAGATAAGTCAATACATTTGACATTGACTTAACTCCTTTTTCCTTGACACCACAGATTTCTTAAAAATCCAGTTGCAGTTTGTTGCAACACAAGACATTTACATTAAGGCAGTATCAGATGTGGTCGTTAGTTCTATCGGTATGAAAAGTTGCGTACTAAATCAGTGATTTCAGACTAAAAAAACAGTGATTATACAACTATGATACCTAGGCCTGATTTGTTTAATCGTCACGTGAATGTACATGCCAGTTAAAGATTAACTTTATCCACCTGCAGTATCTCACATCAAGGGTCTTTTGCATGTCAGGAAATAGAGAGATTCCGTTTGGTAAGGCATTTTGCTCACTCAACTTAACTTAACCGGCTTAATTCAAAAACCGTAAATTGTGGCAAATTGAGTTTAAAGTGTTCAAAGTCAAAACTCCGTGCTTAAAATCTTGCGCTTGAAGTCGATAATGGTTAAAACGTAGTTTTTTATAATACCTATGTACACTATAATTATTCTCAAACATCTAGTTGAAAACAAGGATTCGTGTCTGTATTTAAGATTTATTAAAAAAATAACCAAAAAATGTTACGAAAATAATTTTCTTCATTGTGAAACTTATCGAAAAGTTTTAATATTTAAAATGGCTTAACTCTAAATGAGGCGGCTTATGTGAAAATAAAGAGACACAGACAGGTGCTTTCATCTGCCTAATATTGAAAATATATTATGTTGCTTTCCTTATATAGGAATGTGGAATATCGCGTTTTGTTTTTAATTTGAGGAAGATAAACCTGTGGTATAAAATTAAAACATTAGTAATAATGTACGTATATTTTAGTAACGAAGAGGAATTCGAAGAAGAATAAATTATCTACAAGGATACACACAATTTCTCATGCATTATGAGGTGTGTACTCAAAGACTAACTTACTTGTTTGCTAATTCTGATTTAAAAAAAATGTCTAAGGCACCAGTAATCTTTAGGAATTGCGTAGGTAAAAACAAAGATCTATGATCTAAGATCGTAGTCTTAGTTACAACAGATTTCAAAAACATTTTCATTATAATCTTCCTCAAGAATTCTCTTTGAAATGTAAAATTTCACATCCAAAGCGCGATATATTTCAACGTCAAAGCCCAAGCTTCGGCATTCATTATTAAAATTTATTGCCAATTTCTTGACATCATAGATTAAATTATTTCTGTAAAGATGACGCATGCTCTGTGTAATAAATAGGATTTAAATGTGCGACTTGGTTCAGAACCCCTGACATTCTGAAATGGAATCCAGTTTATTTAATAATCTGCGCGGTATTTGGGGTTTCATGTCGGTTGATTTCATTGGAGTTGATTATATTTGGATTAGTTTTCGAATCAAAATGTTTATTTGAGTGGTTGTTATAATGGGTTGCGTAACGAAATCGGCATGTTTTTGACGGTTAGAATTGATTAAAGTTATGGGAAATTTGGTGTTTAAATTTAGCTTATGTCAACCATACTTCGGATACAAAGGGATAGAAAACATTTTTCCTTCAAAGTCGAACATTTTCTTAAACACATAACATGGATTTTGAATAGTGCCGTAAAGATGGAAATATAAAATATCTTGTCGAAACTAATTTTCCAGGTTACATGCACATTTTCTACGTGACATAAGGGTAGGTGAAAAACATGTCCATAACTGAGTTCTGCACCTTTTCACCAGAAATTTGTATTTTTTTTATTTGTTAATATTTGTTTGCTTGTTGTTGGTGGATAAAGATTCTTTATTATTTATTATTCATTAATTATTAACCCATCATCTTATCGAATTTCACTTTATCGATTGTATCATTTTATAGAATTTTATTTACCGAATGCTATTTTCTGCTGAAATCATAATGTTTTCAGGATATCTTAAACAGTAATTAATTAATGCGGCAAGAAATGCTTTTCGACGAAATAAAAATTCTGCCTACCTAATAATACGTTCGTTGAAAAATGTTATAATGGAAAAAAAATAAGATAAAAAAAACCTGCTAAACATTCCAATTCCTTGATAATACCTAACTTCATTGATTAATTTTACAATATACAAAGAGCTATTTAAAATAAACTCTCCGATTGGTGATACGCGTGTCAGCTTATCCATAGTAGAAATCTGACAATAGAATTTAGGTCAGTAAGCAATCCACCCGTAGTGATATGCCAACGAGCTTTTCTTCGAATTTATACATTGTGAAACCAGTTCATAATCAAGCTCTCAGTTTGACGTCGACTCTTGCAAATCAATGGGCGAAGTCGAAATCCGTGCCAAACAATATGGCGTTGTGTCAGTATAATAGCGATAATGCATTGTTCAACCAGCGCGCAAAGTTATTACGGCATTTACGACTTGAAACGAATGATTTACAAAATCGGATTCGTTTCGTTTGACAAATGTGTCATGAAGCTGTATTATGAGTACAAATCTGCCAAGTTTCAGTCAGAAAGAGGGATAGAGTTATAGCAGTCACATAGCTCTGTTTTTTTTCTCTGGATATCTTATAATAATAATAAACTACTTGGACCCATTTCTCGAAATCACTAGAAAAATAATTATCTCAATACCTATAATTTTCTTGACGTCTACTATTGAAACGATAGTGTGACGATCTGATACAGGTCGCGGGAAACCACTGGATGACGGCAGTACAGGACTGATATTTGTGGAAAACCTTGGGGAAGGCCTTTGTCCAGCAGTGGACGTCTTGCGGCTGAAAATGATGATTATCTTATATATTTAGGGCCTGTTTCACAATGGACAAGTAAATTTATGTGCCAGTTTAAGTTAGCTCTCTCCTTGTCTATGTTCGAGTGTAAGAAAAGGAAAGGGCTAAGTTTATGTGTCAGATATGCTTTACTTCACGATTGTGAAACAGGCCCTTACTGTTGCTAATCCGATATAAAGGAAAAAGCTACTATGATATTAAAAAAAAGAAGCAGACACAATTATAAATTTCACTGTAAATTACGTACATTTTCCAACTCCATAAAAATCAATCAGAAGGTTTTATCAATTTAATTAGTGATCAGGAATTTCACGCAGCGAGTGAAATGGAAAATGAAGTTGTAAGACGATTAAAATGAATGATATTTATATCGATTTCAATATAATTTTAATACGAACAACGGATTTCCGTTTTAATGAGAAATGAACATCATAATTCAGTTAAAATATTGTGAAATACAGTTTGGTACATTGATAACTACTATTCTTGTATGTATATTAACTGACAATATTTTGTACTCACGTTTGTATTCCTAATCCGTAGAATTTCTACAAGTTAATCAATTGTATTTTTGGCAATAAATGTTTTAGTCTCCATTCCATTTCTGTCTGACAATAATCTTCTTTATTAAGTAATATCGTATTGTTAACGATACGTCCGCCTCTTCTGTCAACATTTTGTTTAAGTGAAATTACTATAGTGTTCAAATGGTATAAAATATTATGTAAGTAGTAATGAATATGTACAGTCAACCAATTTGATTTCTAGGCCACTTTGGACTATGTTAAAGTGACGTTGTCAACCAAAACGTAAGAGACTTCCTATGATTTGGTTTACAACGTCACGTTGACAAAGTCCATAGTGGCCTAGGAATCAAATTGGTTGACTGTACAGGTCAATTTACAAGAGTTGGCACGAATGTATTGAACGAAAGTAATGTCACCTATCATTGTGTGAGTGCCGTCCTTTGAACCGATGTTCGAATTTCAAACCGAAAACCTGTTATTATTTTACACACTTGAATACTTTAGTTCACTCATTCAATCCATTCGTGCCAACTCTTGTGAATCGACCTGTATTTTTATGCCCCTTTCCATAGTACTATCTAGTAACTTTCAAGTGGTATTGTGATTTGTACGACCTCCTTCTAACAAACCCCACCGAGGTCGGGAAAAGCCAGTACTACTTGGCAATTGGTATAGCCCAGGAGCGGAGAGATGGCGCTGTTCTCAAAATGTAAATGTGTGCATAAGTTTATAAATTTTAACTTCAAACATTGTCAAGAAAATTGATGTTTGACAGTTGATCTTAATTATATTGAAAAGGTTCACTTTTTTATATAAAGTCCAGCAAAATATTTATATTTAGTAGACGGTCATAAATTACCGTAAAAATATTGCGGTTTCGAAGGACCGAAGAAAGTACAAAACACTTACATCCGTCGAACATTTTATAATAGTTCTTTTTTTTTTTTAACTACCATAGAATACTTTTAATTAATATTGATTCGGCTAAGAATCGGGAAAAAAGGTATGGAACGTAGTACCTGCCCCAATGGACATAATTTATATTATATCAATGAAAAGTTATTTTTATGTCAGAGTAAAAATGTACCGTAATTACCAGACCGTGTATTAAAAACATCAGACGAGCGTAGCCTTCTCCTTTTTTTGAATGCGGTTAAAATAAATGTAAATTACTGTCAATGTTCTTGTAAGTTATCTTAATTTACCTTATACAGGGTGGCACAAAAAAATCCCACAATATTGAAGCGTTGCAAATACCTACGCTGTGGGATTTTTTGTCCAATTACTACCTTTAAACATTCGGATACTATTCATCAAATAAGAAAATACAGCATACTTAGAACCTGTTATTGTAATTGCCATTCTCATTGCCATGCTTGTCTTTTGATTTTCATTTTGAAGTTTTCTCAACATTTTCGTTGAATTACCATCATTGTACCAACATAATTATTTACACATAAAACGTGCCAATTGCCAATGCTTATAGACTGTTTCATAAAGCCCTCAAACTAACGAATGCTCCCAAAACTTTTTTTCTGACTCATCCCCTTTGAGAAATGCCTGAACGAACAAATTTAATAGCGTTGAAAGAAATCCAAATGCACGTTAGAGCGTAAATGACTTGCTTTCAGACTTTAGTCTCAAGCGCGGTCGCACTAACCGAACCGCTTTGGGCGATGCCGCGCGATGCGGCAGTCTAAACCCGACTTCTCCCAGCTGCTCAAATTTGGGATACACTTTTCTACACCCATTTTCAAAAACGGAATAAATTATTGTTTCCTAATTTCCCAAAAAAATGATTAAGGATTAAGGATAATCTATCTCAAACTTAACTCCTGGAATATACAAACTTTTCTTAAGAAATGCGTGTGTACTTAAATTTATTTAAATCATTACGTTGGTAATAATTTTTACAGAATGACTAAATGTTGATTTTCTTGCGGTGATTTTTCAAAACTTTGGTCTCGTCTTGGGTAGATTTTTGACAAGTAAAAAAGCCCTTGTGGCCATCTTACTGATTACACATCGTTCATCTTTTTATGTTTTTTACCTGCAATAGTAAACCTTGCCAAGTATATTAAATCGTACCATTTACTAGTTGATAATAATATAAATAGTGAACATCTATTACTTAAACAAAACGTAAATAGTCATGAAATGGATGGAGCTTGTTCAACAAACTTTATATCGCCGCTATTAATTTATATTGTTTTGTCTGTCAGGCCGTTGCTGGCGTTTCCTTTCATCCATCGAGCATACCTACAATACCTACATGTCGTGAAGTCGCTTGGTTGGTGTGGACCTGACTATTACAGTATTACGCTCGCCATTTTCGGCGGTTTTGTACTAAACACCTACGTATTTTTCACACTAAGTTCTTTTTAAGGAGCAACGTAATTTTGGTAGAAACCGTAATTTTGTTTTTTTTTAACGAAAAGGGCAAATGTGCGCCAAATAATCAGCCTCTACTACAGCTGATGGTTAGTATTTAGATATAATCTTTATTATTAACACATTGTAAATCAAACTAAGATCATAAATTGAAAATTTTTCAACACGAACAATTTGTTTAAAGTTTGATATGATTAATAAAAAACTTGATAGAATTGATCTACTGGTCATGTACGCGTTTTAAGAAATCAATAATTGCCTCAAAACCACCAAAGGCACATATTAAACAATTCTATATAAAGAAACAACAACAATCATTCGTGATCCTGTAGCTAAACCTTACAAAACAAAACGCTCTCACACAAGCTTTTATAAAACCTAAACAAGCCCAGTCTTATTAGCTTCACGGGTCTTTCCTAGAATCCTTTTAAAATCAAATTTACAGCGTGTACTTTAAAGTCGAGAAAATCCAGCTCGCACTTCTATTAAATCACAATTGTGGGGATCACACATGGCAATATGGCGGATTTGGAGTGCTCTTCCACAGAATACAGATTGTATTATTGTGTTATTGAATTTAACGTTGGGTAAGATTTGATTTGCCGTCAATTCTTTGCTAAGAATTGATTTATGTAGGTGTTGTGGTCGTTCGTGTTTGTTTTTAAGAAGAAGAAACGCTTACCCGCATCGGTTAACTATTTTATGCGCTGTGCTGGTGTCAAAATAAGTTATTGACAGTAGTAGGTTAGGTTAGGTTAGGTTGTGGCGGGCTCTTTTCCGCAACAACAACGTTATTGACAGTAATGTGGTGAAATAATCATTAAAATCACTTTAGGCGCTTGGATGAAAGGGAAAGCAATGTTTTCTTTCATTACATGTACCTTTTTTTTAAAACTAATTTTTACACGTTTGAGAGGATCTATTTTGCAATTCAAAGTTAAACATAACGCCTTACTTACCTCGTTCCATGTTGCGTCAGAAATCACAGTCTATTTGACTTGATGTTGGTATTCTATGCCAAGACATGCATCTTAAGTTGCCTTAAGATCCAGTTATTTAAATGGTCTTTAGAAGAATGTCTCACAAGTAAGTAAGTTAATTTGCTAAATGGTTATAAAAACGTTTAATATTTGTATTATCTGTAAAAAACCTACAGAACCCTTACCATGAGTTACAATTACCATTCTCGCTAGCGACTCAAATGTTCTATCCCTCGCACTCTATAAGAACACTGCGAAGTCTGCAAGGGACAGAGCATTCGACTCGCTAGCGAGAATGGTAATTGTTACTCATGGTAAGGGCATCCATCCTAAACGGTAAAAAAATATTGCGTTTGACAATATAATGTTTCATTTTTAACTCGGCCGCCATTACTGCGCCTCTATTCTAGGCGGTATAAACGATATCGTAGTTTACCTGTTAAGGTATTGTTATGACGTCGGCCGTTATTACTGTCAAGAAAATAAGAGCTATCAAAACGTTGACAATACAATAACAGGACAAAAACGATAATGTTTTTGCCGTTTTGAATAGAGGCGCTATGTTAAAAAAGCTATCGAAACGTTAGTAACACGATCATATGTCAAAGGTAATATGGTTTTACCCATTAGAAAAGAGACTCAGGATTATGACCCTTATAATGATGAGAAAAGAATCATATTTTTCATTGATTTAGGTACTTTTTTTTACGAAAGGTTTCAGCTCGGGAGGACTTGGAATTATATTTTTAAACGACCATAATTTTTGCGTGGGTTTCTTATAAAGCTTTTTAAAATGTTTGCAAATTTTTAGGGTCAGTAATATAAAAACAAACCCTGGTATTTCAAGCCCATTTTAGATCATAAGTGTGCCCACAAAATTGTTTTTAAAACTAAAACGTTTCGAGGTGAGAACCTCGGAAATTATTCTGCCCGAGGTTTGTAATGATAATAATCATGTCATATTTCTAAACTATTTAGGATCCGTGGTCCATTTTATAAAATTATTTGTATGAGTACAAGCTAGCTCATTCGTAAATATGAGATTTAAAAAACCCTAATTAATTTTGAGGAACTTAATTACACAGGATGATTGGTATTGTGATTCATTCCTTTTAGAGAGGGTATGAAAACAATAGAACTCATTTGCATTAAAATAGGACCTTGACCGACATTGCCTTTTTTCCGAAAAAAAAAACTACCAAAGCTGTTTCTAAAAATTAAGGATGTTTACTCAATTTACCAAAAACAATGCTGTAGATATAGATTTTATTACTACTTTACCGTTTGTAATTCAACAGATACTTATTTAAAAACGTAATTTAAGCAATTAATATTTTATTAGTTCAATAAATAAAGCTAAAAAACATAAAAAATATAAATATGTAACTACTTACTGATTTTTGTACACTACATTAATTTTATTTATTTATTTATTGTTTAATAAATATTTAATATAATACAATTAAAAGTTAAAACTAAACTTATTTAAATTAAAATAAAAACTAAGCTACTCAAATATTAAAGACGTAAATAATAATCACCACTATAAAAAGAACACCCCCTCTAGCAGGTCCGCTCGCGGCATGGTCCCTATGACACTGGCTGCGTTACCTCTATGGATAGCTAGCCCAATCCTTTGGGAGAGGTAAGCACCAGCTCTTTATTTATTTGAACTTTTTTGCACAATACAAATGTAAAAAGTACAAATGGCGGCCTTTCTACCAGTCAAACACATGGTTAACAGAGAATAAACGGTGAAATTGGAGATCTAAACACTGTTAAAAATTTGCCTGACATGGCCTTTGTTGCCATAGCAACTAATAGAGAGCGTGACTATACCCGCTTTAAAATATTGTATCTCTTTACTTTTCACCTTGTATAATTACTAAACTAACAATACTGTTCTGTCTTCTGTTTACTGTTGCCTAGTTGGCTTTGAGGATTTCGGCATGATCTGTCCCAAGCCCTGGACAGTGGGAACATTGCTTTATTGGATTTTAAAATACTCGACACTCGCTCATATGAAAAATGTTATTTTGCAACCAATAACCATATCGTTGGGGATATATGCCAAGCCAAGTTGATGTCGTTGTTATTATTTAAAAAAAAAATGGATCATATCACAATGGTTAAATACAGAACAAATTAAAAGAGTTTCGTTTGCTTCAAAAACGTGTCATACTAATAAAAACGCTTCATTTTTTGCAAGGTAAAGCGTTTGTCTATGGTGATGAAAAAATAGGGGTGTCCCTCGGAATCCCTAAAAAAGTTTGTCCGAAAATCATTTGCCCTAAACTGGTTTTCAGATAAGTCAGGCAACTTTTTAAGTTTTCTTATTATATCTGCGGTTCGGTTAGGTTAGGGTTGTATTATAACAACAGAAAAAAGTTAAAAAATTCAAGCGGAAATGGCTTTAGGATAAATGTAAATTCGAACAAACGATGCATTAGGACAAAATGACGATTAGGGATTCCATAGGGGAACCAAAAAATAGTATCATAATGTCATCATTATATAACTGATATGATTCCTTTACAGGGGGGGGTGATAATTTTCTTTGCACCTGACTGTACATAAGGGTGAATATCCACCAGAGCTGTATAAGGTAACAGCGAACCGCGCCACCTCCGCTCTCAGTGTGTTTGCGGCTTTAGTGTAGTCAAGTAGAATTATGTGAATACTTCTTAATTTACCTGTAGGAACTAATTATTAATATTATAATTATAATGATTAATACAAAACATAACACATACAATAATAAAATCTACATTTCACATCATGTAAAAAAATATTGAGTCTAAGTTCCGAACCATACGTGTAAATGCAACTGTAATAGTAAAATAGTAAAAAATGTACGGTTCGGAACGAAGATTGGAACGGCGCGTGGCGTTTCCCGCGGTCCGAATTTCAAGTATAAAGGCCGCTATTATCTATTCACCGTAGCGACTATAAACGCTATCCCTCATACTAATATTACACTTAGAAACTTAAGTTAACTATGCACCTTGAATGAAACTAAGTTTTATACGCTTAACAACGTGGTAATTACCTTTAAGTTAACCTGAAGTAGAGGTTAGCATTATTATTATTATTATTATTGGCAATATGTTAGAGATTTTTTTTTATGGCACTGACAAGGGTAATGAGTATCGTAAGTGGTGTCTGAAACCCATAAACATTTGCATTGTCAAGACTATAAGAACTGGGTAGTGAAAGCAAAGGTAAGCGAATGCAGGAGTGAATGTCCAAGCGGCGAGTTTAAGTAGTCCCGTCAGAGCGAGCAAAACACATTTTGGCGCGTGCATTCTCAATGAAGAATGTCAGTAGGTACGCCAAATCGCTTGAAACTTTGTAACAGTAATGTTTATAAATAAACAAACATAATACTTTTTATTTCATTCAAATAGACCCAGTAGTTTTGATTCTACAAACGTTTGAAATTTGGGTCAATAATATTAAAGCGCGTGGACGCCATCTTGCTTGAGTGACGTCATCGTTCAACTGCGGTACGCGCCCTTATATGAACGAGTAAGTTTACAGGGCTATATATTTTTAACCGTAATAAGTAGCCAGTTGAAATTTTCACAGAATACGCGTTATTATAAAATCTATCGTTTAAAACTATAAAATGAACAATAAATCAAATCCCAAGAGGGGTCCCCATACAAGAAGCATGAAAAAAAATCTTTTGTTTTAGCATCTTTATACGGATTGTATTTTTATAATGGCTTCCTATTTTGATGCTATTTTAAACTTAAATTGTAGTCTAATTTTCATTGTTTACGACTAAATCAATCTTAAGTAAAACTTCGGCAAATAATGTGACAAAACTGATTTTATCAACACGATGGTTTAGGCGGTCACCCATCCTGTTTTAGACTACGCGTGTAGTTGACATGATTTTTTAAAGCAATTTTTTGTTTTTAATGAAGAATACGATAAGCCAAAAATCTAAACTGGCTGACATTCTCTATTAGGCAGCCTTATACGTTCGAGAAGCCATGCTGCCAAATTGAATACACGCGCTGAAATGTGTTTTGTTCGCTTTGACGGGACTACTTAAACTCGCCGCTTGGACATTCACTCTTGCGTTCGCTCACCTTTGCTTTTGAAAGAATCACTACATTGCAATCATAAGACGGGTAATTCCACGATAATGTAACGAAAGTTACCATTTCATTGCGTGTTTTTTTAAACTTTTAATGCTTATATTTGTCTAGATATCAATTTAAACAAGCATATAGACATAAATGAATTCTTCCATTTTGAAATCTAACTAAAAATACAAGCAAAATGCTAGAAATTGGTACCTAACTTACGTTTCTCTCTGCCATGGAATTGCCCAGACCGCAGATGCGTTGCCAACATTGAGGACTAAGATGGAATGCCTCCATGTTAGTAATTTCAGCGGTTGTCTTATGCCCACACCGGAACACAACAATGCAAAAACTGCTGCTTGGCGGTAAGTTAAAGGCTAAGATGGTGGTAGCAGACGGACCCTGCACAAGGTTCTAATGCCATTAAAAATCAAGTTGTCAATCTTTTTAGCCTTTAAGTAAATACAAATCAAATGCAATTTTTTTCATGTTTTTTTTTTGTTTAATCTTTGATTAATATTTTTACGTAACCGTTTTTAAATACCCATAGTAGAAGTGGCAATATGTTAACGGCGAAACGTTCCTCAAATTTAAATCCTCGTCGTTAAAATACTATTTAGGTATGATTAGAATATCTTGGAAAAATATTTGGATGTACAGTTAGATCAATTTAGTCCTCAACAAATCGACTTTTAGGAATTGGCCTCATTACCACTTTTTTTAAATTCTAAATAGATGACTCGGCCGAGATGGTATATTGACCCTGCCTACGAAACTATCGGTTCCAGGTTCGATTTTCGATTTTGGGAAAATATTTCTGTGATGAGCGCGTTGCTGAGTCTCACTCAGACAGGGGTCACAAAACCGGTTCTCAAGTTATGTCAAAACCGGTTTTTTCGGGTATTTAGGATTTTATAAAAAAAACGGTCTTTTAATGTACACTTTATTATATAGCCATTGTTTTTCTTAATAATCACATGAAATGGTTAAAACGGTTTTGTGTTCGGTAAAACCGGTTTTGTGACCCCTAGTCTCAGATTTATTTTCTATATAATATAAGAATTTGTTTCTCTATTAAAGTACGTTTATTGTTCTCTACTACCCTTAGCACAAGCCTAAAGTTGTTTAAGCCCTAGGTCAACCTTTGTGAAATTGTTCTCTAATATCTTCCCCCTGTTAAAAACGCTGAAAAACGTTGCTATAAAAACAAATACCGTCATAACTTTGCATAAATGTAAAGAATTCACACAACATAAAGCGAGGTACTCACAATCTAGCATTTGGTTGGAACAATGCGCAACTCGGTAACACTCGCATCAACTTTTCATGCGGCTAAGTGCCCGAGTGAGTTTCAACGAGCATGCATAGAAACATGCATCAGTGCATAATACCAAGGTTCTGCATAATATCAGGGGTGTGCACGCTGCCTTACAATATGGTTTATGCGGCATTAAATTTTTGATAACGTTTTGGAGCATAAGTATGTACATAATATTGACGACGCGATAGCCTATACTTGGGAACAAAGAAATAGAGCCACTTTCTATGGAAATTCAGTACTAAGTGACTCGATTTATTTGCTATCAAGTGTAGTTGGTTGTGACCCTGCCTACGAAGCTAGCGGTCGCGGGTTCGAGTCTCGGTATGGGCAAATATTTGTGTGATGAGCACGAGTGTTTGTTTCTGAGTATTTATGCCGTTCAAGTCAGAAAGTTAGTAAGACAGTCAAGAAAGCAAGCTCTAAAGAGGTCTGTCTATAAACTTAAAAAAACCGAAAAAAGCGAGTCAGACTCGCCCACCGAGGGTTCCGCACATGACACGGTTAACTCAATTCAAAATTTGCACCGCCGCCGTTCCTTGCATAAAGACCCTGTTTTTTTGTGATTTAATTAAAAATGTACAGATTTCAGATTTTTCTTATACTTGTAGTAAAAGACGGTGCTACTTGCCAAATTTCATAGTTCTAGGTCAGTGGGAAATACCTTACACATTTTGATTCCCTCGAGAGTGTCGAAATACACGTCTTTGGCGACATAAACGGCCGTATCTTTTTTTTACTTTAATGTAGAAGTTTGATTTTTTCACAGCTTCAAGGGACTGTAGACCGGAGTATATGGTTTTAATTTCAACTTGATACCTCCACGCGTTCCTGAGGTAAAGGGTCTTGACATACAGACAGACGGACAGACGGATGGACAACAAAGTGATCCTATAAGGGATCCGTTTTTTTCCTTTAGAGGTACGGAACCCTAAAAGTAAACAAAAACATAGAGAATTTTTATGGTTTCATAATTTAAAAACAATTTTTGTTCCGAGAAAACTTGCAAAATTTAAGATTACTTAATAATTCATGAGAACAAGTTTTTGTTATTACCACTAAAACCAGCCTTGTAGCTTCCTGCATAATTCAACGAAATGGACATTATACAAGCAAGTTGCTTATGACATAAGATCTTAATATCTCGGCGAAGTATGTCGGAGATGCGCTGCAAGAATGCACTGTAATATTAAGGAATCCTGAGTCTTACAAGCAGCTAGGAAGCATTGGATTACTTATATTAAGTTAAATTTAATAAGGGTATAAGAAAATTAGTGACATTTCTTATTATGTATCTCCTTTCCTTCTTCATTTCTTATTTTTGTGATAATCTTTTATTACTTTTATTTAACTCCTTGATCATTTACTGCAGGAAAGAAGATTATTGAGAAAATCTTTCCTGTTTTTTAAGAGATCTGCAATAAAGTAGGTTTAGTCATATATAAATTAACTAGAGGACGCCCGCGACTTCGTACGCGTAGAATTAGTTTCCCGCTGCACGCCCCATTTGTTCCCGTTGGGGGTCGTTTTTCGGAAAATCCTTTCTTAGTGCTCACTTACATCATGAAAGGAACCCCTGTACCAAATTTCAAGTTTCTAGGTACAGTAGTTTCGGCTGTGCGTTGATACATCAGTCAGTCAGTTTAGCCTTTTATATATATAATAGATAATGGATAAAATATATGTTTTAATATTCCTAACCTTCCATATCGTCGCACTTACTCCTCATAACACACACAATGTAGTATGCCGACTCACCACCCGCAATTTTAATAAAAAAAAACCTTTTTTGGTTTGTATGACACCGAGGCTCACAAGCTCACAACATAACCTTGTATTGTATAATGTTCTTATTTACGTGTCGGAAGGTGACGGATGCCTTACCAAAATTTGTCACGCGATAAACGCAGCCATATTAAGGCCCCAGGGCCCGTATTATGGTCGCCTTTATCGCGGTGGATAAAGCAACCGTCACTCTCGCACTAACATACTGGTCAGAGAGTGACAGATGTTTTATCCACATCGATAATCATGACCGTAATAGGACAGCTGGTTATATTTTTTGGTAAAATCACCATTAAAATTTCGTAATTTAAAACCGTTTCGTAATTAACGAAACGAAGAAGAAGGTTTCTACTATTTATTTCAAAGTTTCACTGCCTTGAATGTTTTTTAAGATTCCGTGCCCCAAAGGTGTCTGTTTGACTGTCACCGGGCTGTATATCATTAACCGTAATTAGTCACTTAAAAATTTCACAGTGTGAATTACTATAGCCTGTTTAAGGTCTTAGGGGATGGGCTTGCAACTTGTCACTAATACACTGATGAATATCTTAGCCTGATGCACGATGTGGTTACAGAATTATCAACAAGTTTTTGTAGTTGTTGGTAAGTCTGTAGCTCTGCCTACTCCACTCTGGGAATGAAGGCGTGAGTTTATGTATGTATGTAAGTATGTAAAAATTAAATAAAACGTGTTTTTGCGGCCTTTGTGTGCGGGTCTGAGCCCCACTAGTCCTTCTTAGTATCTATCACAAAATAAAAGTTTCTCCCGACTGACAAAACAAAGAAGCAAATCATGGCTTGATTTGTAGCGAGCCTTATTTCCTTGGTAGTGACTTATTTCTTTTTGTTAGGAGAACCTCTCCTTAAACACCTCATGGAACAATAAAAATACATCGGATCAACAGGTTACTCCATTACATTTAGGAATGTAAATCAACAGGCTTAGGTATTATTGCCTATCGCACTCGCAATCGCTATCGTTTTCTTTTTGACAGCCCAAAGGCGAGTCTACTTTCAAATTGAAAACAATTTGTTCCACTTTGAAGTCGATTGCGATTGCGAGTGCGTTAGGAAATAGGCCAGAGGGGCTATTGTCTAACGCACTCGCAATCGCAACCGGCTTTAAAGTGGAGAAATTGTTTTCATTTTGTACGCAGACAAGGCCTTCGATTTTCAAAATGAAAACGATCGTGACTGCGAGTGCGTGAGACTATAAGCCCTCAGGTGTTGTTTGTTGTTGTCATAATCGCTCAGTTGCAACCCACTGCGTGATTTGTTTTATGAATGAATTTATTTTGCTATAAACAGGTTACTCCATTAAATTCCTAGATCTCTACCTCACTTATGGCTTAATCTAGACCATTTTGCATGAAAATGGGTGACGCCGTGCCTTTAGTTTTAGCGTTTGCTAATGAAACCGCGCGTAAATGAAAAACTAAGTTTTATGAATAAAACATGATATGAGCAATCCGAATAAAATTAATGTAAAAATGCATTTGTTTTTTTTCTCGAAAGACATCAACCATTTTGTTTTATGTAATTTCTACATAAATCCGCGATATTTTTTAGGAAATAAAAAAAATGCTGAAGTTTGTGTCCAGTGTGAATACAATAAAAATTTAATCAACACTCTAATTAAACCATTCTCTAAAATTACTGGTGTTTTTTGAGGTGGAAATGTGATTTTTTTTTAGGTTTTCTTTGTTTGTCTCTCAAACTCGAATTTAATATAAACTAACTGGAGCTTTATTCCACTCGGTAAAACCTTTATTGCTTTTGAGATGTTGTCGTTTGGTTTTTAACTCGGCCACCGTTATTGATCTTGGCCGCTTTTAAAATAGCACTTGCGATCTTAATTTTATTTTCCAATTTAAACCACTTAGCAAGACAGCTAAAAACAAAACTTCAATTACCATAAAAGCCTTTTATAAGATAAACAAAACCACTAATTTATAAATTATTTCTAGCAAATTATCCGTGTAGAGGCCGCGGTAAAAATTAACAATTTCTCGTTGAATATAAGAAACAGCACGAAATGAGCCGGCATAACAAATTGTAAATAGCTGTAAGCGCCGGAGCAATTAGGGCGCTTAAATTGTAGATAGAAACTGACTGGATAGGGTGAGAGGGCTCGAGGACTTGAGAGTGCGCTCTTAAAACTTGAGAGTGACTTTCAACTGTTTTTTTCCTGTTTGCAACTTCACGTCTTCTATTTTGGCAGGAGTAAAAAATGATTTAGGGAAAGGTGCAGTAGGTACCTGGCTTATTTTGCAGATACTTTTTCTCGTCAGTCCCCGCGTACTTGTTTAAGTAAAAATTAATGATAATAGTTCAGACCTAAGTACTCACTTTAGTAAAAAAAATTTTAAATAATTTCGTTCATATCTACTTAGGTGTTATTGATACTTAACAAAAAAAATGCTCAATAAAAATTCCGGATCAATTTTTTAAGAAACTTTGTTATAATACTTATAATAAATATTGTAATTTTGTATAGAACGTTGTTTTTTCCTCGCATTCAACGTGAAAAGTACAGTGTTTAACGCGGCCAAACAACCATAAGGACACTCGAACATCGCGCTAAACATCTCGCGTCATTATGGCTTGTTTTATTCCCTTGTTGAACAATCTAACTATTCCGTCTTAAGTCAAACCCTTTTTTTAGTATGTACTTGGTACATTTGGTAGTAAGGACTACCACTCTTATTAAAACACAGGACTAGGTTAAAAACCGTAAATTTTTATCGTAACTTTCCTTAATAATAAAAAAAACTTTAATATATATATATATTTATATTTTATACTAGAGGACGCCCGCGACTTCGTACGCGTAGAATTAGTTTCCCGCTACACCCCCATTTCTTCCCGTTGGGGGTCGATTTTCGGAAAATCCTTTCTTAGTGCTCACTTACATCATGAAAGGAACCCGTGTACCAAATTTCAAGTTTCTAGGTACAGTAGTTTCGGTTGTGCGTTGATACATAAGTCAGTCAGTTTTGCCTTTTATATATATAGATATGTGTGTGTTATCTTTATAAGTGTAGTATTGGGTTTAACAGAGTTTGTGCTGACGATGTCGTGTTTTATTGCTTATAAAATGGATAAAAACCATAAGGCCTTTTGCGTATAATGGCGACTACTTTTTTCAACATTATATTTTAAGAGCTGAAATAATAAGCCCTAATGAACGTAAATTGGTATTTCTAGATTTAAAAAAAAGTTTATTTTCATATAGGTAAATTAATTCGGCACGCAATGTATCGGTAACAATAACAAAGCCAACAACTGACATTAACATTTCATTGCTTTTAAAAATTCACTCTTAGTGACACCCTGTCACCTTATTCATTACCTATATTTCGTTGAAACTTTTGACAAGCTCGCCAAAAATAATGAAACTAGCTCTGCCTCTTTGAATTACACTGCAGATCGAGAAAATTTTAAAAAATATAAACTTTTAATTACAAAAGGTATTTCGTATATTTTTTCGATAAAACGGTTCACAGCACTTAAAGCTATCTGGAGTTAAAATTTATGTTCTTATGGATGTCACACACTGTATACATAGATAGTCTACACACGTGAAATTTGTAACACAAAAAACGACGTTGACAACGCCACGGCTTTTGTAAGAGGCTTGAATAATCCATGTTACCCTTTGTTGGATCGTATCAATGCCACGTCAAATATGACGTAAAAATATCCTGGGCTTAAAATGTTTATCAACATCGAATTTACTTTTCAAGCCTTACTTATTGTTTTTCATCGTATTACGTACGTTGCAATAAGACTTAAAAATGGCATCAATAAGAATGCACTTAAGGTCAACGTTTTACCAAAATGTACATGAGCAACCGCGCTATGCATTTCGGGTAATGTTAATACTACATTATCCTAAGTGCAATTGCCTAATTAGCTTTGAATTATTTGACAGTTCATTTGTCAAAATTGATTCATTAGTATACAGATTGTAGGCAGTAAATTAGTTACCTAAATTGTTTGCATTCAAATATTATCATATTTAATAATGTTAAACGTAGCACGATGATAATAATTATTAAATAATCAGTTTTAATTTTAGGACCAAGTAAATATATTATTATTTTAACATTAACACGTCCTAAAGTAATGCATTTTACAGTTTTACCCAGCTGTCTTTAGCCACTCATTGTTATAGATAAATATAAAAATAGAAAACGGTTACTTGACACTTACATTATAATTATAGAGGGCGTAGCCAAGATGTCAGCTGAAAGACAACTTACTTAATTCATAGTCAATTTAATCCCCAATTAAAAATAAACTTGAGATTCTAGTCCCTCTAACTCCACAAGATACACCCCTGTGCTCAGTAATTAGCCGGCTCTAATTTTACGCATTATTTACAACCGGACCCTGGAGGGTCAATTATTGTTTACTTACCTCATTTTTTTCTAAATTCTCCCAATCCATTTTCCTTCAACTTAAATTTGAAATATAGCTCAAGAATGTAAAATAATTGACCCTTCGAATTGAGAAAGGGAATACGGAAATTCATTGTTGGATATTAATTGAACGATATTTTAAAGGTTGAACGGAAAATGTTATTTTACGTTTAGAATTTTCACGGTAAATTTATTTTATAAACAGAATGAGAATTTGGACTTTTTTTAATGGACGTCGGTTTTGAAGCGTGATTAACCTGAGACGTATAAGAGCGTCGGTTGCCTTGAGGCTTTGGGCAAAGTATAAACAGAAAAGTAATCCAACTCCGATCCTATAGGAACTTGAGTAAGTTTTGGTCAGGTTACCAGGTACCTCGTCAGCGTGGAGGGAGAAATCACTTAGTTTTTAGTGGGTATTCCTGCCACTCAGTAAAGTTGGTGAGTCCCTTGGTATGCGTAAGAGCATTTTCCCAGCTTGAAAAATAAAGTTTAGGTAACCAGCTCGCTCCAAATACGCCGCAAAAGACCAGGCAGTTGGAGGTCGGAACAATGCCAAGCTGTTGCCGCCTAAATGTTGACCCACAGGCAGTGAATTGGTATATCCATCGTTTGTTCTCAAGGATCCCGAGCTGAAAGACCCCTAAGTGTTTCTTGGTGCCTTTGCTAAACTTGCTTGCTTGCTTGTAACTTTGCTTTGCTTAGTGAAGATTCACGCCCTCTTGAAGACAGGCCCATAAGAGCAAACCGTCGGTGATAGTGCAAAACGGCGTAACTAACAAATTCAATAAGTTGCTTGCTAAGGCGTTTTTTTCACCTTATTTTATTTGTAAGCTACTTAGGTGGTCTTTTACTGTCACCGACGAATGCCGATTGAGGAGTTTACGGATGGAGTACTACTCCGGTGATCTCGTCAAAGGTGGGAGAAGGAACACCTCCTATTGGTCGGTGCAAATCCAGATCGCTTGGATGATGGATTCCTATAGTAAGAAACAGTTATCCATTGTGGATTTTCTGTAGGATCCATCCACATTATCCACATTTGACACGCGATATAGACGCAGCCATACCAGCCCGCATGGTATCTTATGTCTTCGTTTGCCGTCCAAATGGCATTGAAAATAATTGTCTACTGGTTCGTTTATACTGTGCTATGAGTGTTGACTCTTAATTGTAAGGTACCGCGCGACTTCCTTAGCCATAGCTGTGTACATTATGATTATTAAACGTTATGTACATTACACACTTAACCATTTATTATTTCGCTTCTAGTTTAAATTAAATTTTATAGTTTTAGTCACGGTTCCAGCATTTATGTGATTTGGGTGAGGTCAATTAAGTCCTTTAGGGCCGTATTAATGATAGTTTTCTATGGTTTGAGGTTTACTTTGACGTTTCTTTTGACGGGCATTTCAGCCAAAATGTTGAAAAAACATAAAAACATTTATTCAGAAAGTAGGCCATACGGGCACTTCTACACGTCACGAATCTACCAGCGCTTCCAAAGAGGAGACCACTGCGCTGAGAAGAAACGCCGCAAAAACTCAGCAGTCAGTCACTTTTAACCATATTTCATACTACAAAGATACTACTTATAATTAGTCTAGCATTATATAAAGCTATAAATATTAAATTAAATATAATATCAAAATATCATGCGTAGTTCAGAAGGAAAACATGTCATAAATATTACGAGAGAGATAAAGGGACAAAAAGGAAAAAAAAAAACACAAGACGACCACATAAAAGTTTCGATATGTTTTCCTACATCAACGGTGTCTCTAGACAAGATACGACTTTTGCATTTGCACAGATTATTATAATGACTAAGTTTCGGGTTTAGGGCAAGCATTTTTGTCTGTTAGATTGTCCTCGACCCTTTAGTACGCTTTAGACATTAACTCCTTTTTTAAGTAATTTTTAAGTGCTGGAAATGTTAACTTGAAAACTACGTCAGGTAATTCAATATAGAAATGAATGCATTGACCCACAAATTATTTATAAACTTTAATATGATCACTTTATAAATACGGCGGCTCTTAGAACGTTAATTGTAAGGTACCGCGCGACTTCCGTAGCCATAGCTGTGTACATTATGATTATTAAACGTTATGTACATTACAAACTGATATAATTTCTTATTTTTTTAATTACACAAACTAAAATTACAATTTTTGCATGTCTCAAAACAATAAAAGTAAAATAGAAAAAATGTTTATGAAATCTACAAAACAACTATAACAATTATATAAATAATTTATATGATTGAATAAAAATTGATTATATCAATTAATGATTTATTATGTTAATAATATTATTATTATTGTTATTAAATCTATTATACTATTATTCAAATATGGCATGAGCAATTGTTTCTGTAAATTGTGTGAATTCAATAAAAGGCTTTTTTATTTTATTTTTTATTTTCGTTACAAACTAACCCATTTAATATTTAGTTACTAGTTGTTTAAATTTAATTTCACAATGAATAAGTGTTATCTGAGTTGAGTGAGATCAGTTAAGTCCTTTAAGGCCATATTAACAAACTGATCTCGACTGTAATGCTCGTCTCAAAATGCGTCAAAAATGACAGTTTTCTATGGTTTGACGTTTTTTTTGACTTTTCTTTTGACGGGCGTCTCAGCCAAGATGAGTTTATTAATACGGCCCTTACAACGTTTGTGTGCAGATAATTATAAGGCCCACGTCAAATTTCGTTAGTTCGAAAAATAATCTTGTGTCGGTCAATTAAAGTCAAAAGTCACTTTCACAAATGTCCTAAGTTTAGTACGTTGGGCCTTACGACGTTAAAGTCTTTCTTTGTTTATTTGAACTTATAAACATTACAAATCGTCCCTTTACTTTCTTAACCTCGTATTTGATCGAATAGTTAGATAGGAAAAGTAGTCATGTTCCCTGAACAATAAAGACTACTTTCTTATCTAACTATTCGATCAGATACGAGGTTGAAAAAGTAATGGGACGAAATACTTATTCAGTTTTGACAGTACAGTGGTAAAACATAAAAAATATTTTAGTAAAACGGTACACCCTACAAACGGTGCTAAATAGGTAGTGATTTCTTCCAGACATAAAGACTAAGTAACAAAAAAGGTTAAATAAATGGCATCTTAAAATATACAGGGTAAAATCTGGGTCGTGATACAAATGATCACCTCTGTGTTCTACCCACGAATATGAACAACTTTCACTATGGGACCAACTGTGAAATCACGAAAAAAAAAACAGCTGTTTCATAGAAAAGTTCAATACGTATTCGACCAAAATGTATGAAACAGCTGATTTTTCTTTCGTGATTTCACAGTTGGTCCCATAGTGAAAGTTGTTCATATTCGTGGGTAGAACACAGAGGTGATCATTTGTACCACGACCCAGATTTCACCCTGCATAATTGCTTTCTCTTTGCTTGTTGGTTTAACTTATGCATTGACCTAATTTGCGAATTTGCCCCGGAATTAATTTCTAAAGACGCTTTAACACGAGAAATTGAAGTTTACCAAAGTGCCTGAGGTGTTTTATAAATACTTCGGTGGATGAAAATCTTCTTTCGATTTCTGTTTATATTATCTCAGGCAAAAGGTTTGAATGTAAACAATTTTTAAATTATAATTTTGATGGAATATCTTAGATTTGTCGCGCAGGTGGTACGTATACTATTTTTTTTACATACATACATAAACTCACGCCTTCATTCCCAGAGTGGGGTAGGCAGAGCCACAGACTCACCAACAACTCCAAAAACTTGTTGATAATTCTGTGACCACATTTTGCACAACCAGGCTAAGATGTTATCCAGTGTAGTAGTGACAGGTTGCAAACCCATCGCCTAACAGCACTACACAGCCTTTAGTCCCTTAGTCGCCTCTTATGACATCCACGGGAGGAGTGGCAACATTCTAAACCCGGCACCACACGGCAAATACTATTTTTTTTAATGTTAAATAATGCGAAATATTCAAAATTTATTGGCTTTTGAAATGGTTTTTATTAGTTGACAGTTTCATTGAGTATAATTACAACGTATATAAAGTTAACACTTCGATAAAGAAAAGTTTAATGTAAGAAATCCAGCGTGTAAAAATGTTAAGACAATCGATAAATATGTCGTTTTATCATATTATTATTATTATATTGCCTGACGTAATAAGTGGATAGAACAACGTAACCGATATTGATATGGTAGCATTGTGTTGACCCTAACGATTTGTTGACAATCTCGAAATAAAAATGGTTTATCGTGTCGATAAAATAAACCATAATAAGCCCGCAGAATAACTTAATACGTATGTTGTTTGGTTTGTTTATCGGGTCAAACTTATTACTTATACTTGTGACGGTTATTAATATAATCTGTGACTCACTGCCGCACTCAGAGACGTCAATTAAATTTAAAGCTTGATTAAAGTAGCTGCTGTCACTTTCTTTGCTATAGCAATAGAATAAGACAAAACGTCACTTTTTAAAAGTTTGTCTTGAATTTCAGTCTAAAATTATTTCACGCACGCCAGTCTTTGCAAACAAAGTTTATAGTACAAGTTTATGTTTGCGATTCAAGTAATCAAGATGCTATGAATTTGATTTTACGTTTCCATCTCATCTTTTTATTTAATCACACTCTACTGCTAAAAAGAGACACCGGTATATTTTACAGACCCCCCAGTGACCAATCAGCTTAAATCTAATCAACAAAAAACGAATCAAAGCAAACCGTATTCAAAGCTGCTTGACAGTGTAATCCGGAATCGACAAAAAATATAGTAAAGAACCAAAGGCAAAGTAAAATGAAACATATCATCTAACCAATAGCGGCATTCTAAAACTGTAGTTACGTCACTTTGACACCCTAGCCGAATTACAAGTAGCGCAAAGTGAGTCTTGTGACAACTGGCCGTAATCCGAGAGATTTGCATGTCACAGGACTCGGCTCTGACCCCAGCAATTTGAACGAGACAGCCTTGAAGGAACAGCTTTGTTAATCCAGTCGTTTGTACAATAAATAATTTTACAAACACATAACTACTCGCTCATGTAACAAATATTGGCCCATACCTGAGGGCTTATTGTCTAACGCACTCGCAATCACGATCGTTTTCATTTTGAAAATCGAAGGCTTATCTGCATACAAAATGAAAACAATTGCTCCACTTTGAAGCCGGTTGCGATTGCGAGCGCGTTAGACAATAAGCCCTCGGGACTCGCACCCGGAACCGATGGCTTCGTAGGCAGAGCCTGTACTTTATTTTTTGCAGGACTGAACTAATGAATCACCACGGTAAGTCTAAGTTAAGTATTCCGACTTAAATATCAGATCAGCTTTAACGCCATAATATTTCATTTTCTTCGGGATTAAGTTACGAACGGTGAGAACGAAAGAGACTCAATTTAACATTTTAGTTAATTAAGTTAAATACGTAAAACGGCTTAAAAGGCATGTTCTTTTCTTTACTCAATCAAAAACTGACGAGTTTGGGCAGGAAAGGGACAAATGTCTGTTTGGAAAACCTGTAAAAATAAAAACCTTGTTACATTTAATATTTACTACATCAAAAACCAATAGAGTTGGTTACTGGCAGCCTAAGGAACACAAATCAGCATTTTTTTTTAATTTCGGGAAATTATGATATAATTAAGGAGACACTTTCTAACACGTTAACATTTATTTTGTTAATTTACCAAAATACTTTATTTTCCTACGTCACTTTCCAAATTTCCAAATTTCTGCCCATTTCATTTACGGGAACTGGTTGAAAATTGACTTGCAGACAATTCACACACACATAAAAACGAACAGTGCAAGTTGAATAAAAGCTTGTAAAGACCATTTAATTTGCACTTATTATTTCCTTTTTTTTCAAAAGTCTGGTAAGTAGTAAGGTATGGTAGTTGTTTGCAATTGTGAACAGGCTATGGTAGGTTTTTCAAGGGGACTATCTACTCGCATAATTTTTTTACGCATAATAATCATTACGCATAAAAATCAATTGTCATAACACCCTTTTAGACTGACATTGAAAAATTTAATAAACGTCTATTGTGTAGATTAGGTAAGGTTAGGTAAGGTTAGTTTTTAATAATAATTAAAATAAAACCCTTTCTATTGTAAAAACCGTTTTATGACAATTGATTTTTATGCGTAATGATTATTATGCGTAAAAATATGTATGCGAGTAGACCCATACCCGTTTTTCAAACATAGTGATGCTTACTTGAAAAAAATGGGTAGTTTGTCTAACTTGACCTGTAATTTAACTTGCCCCTACCTGAGGTTCTATTCTACTTGCACTAAATCTTATTGCTTTTGCTATGTAATCGTATTGTCAACAATATGATAGCTCTTATTACTTGGTAGTATAAGCGGCCGATTTAAAAACAATACGATATAAATAGGAGTAAAAATTTATTTCATTTCGTTTCACATGATGTGGCTGCTTTTCTGATGTCTGTGTCTACGTACGTCACGGTTCCAGTATTACCGTTTTCTCAAAGTAAATTGAAACTTCATAAAGAGATAAGTTTTGGACGAAACGTGTCGAGGATTCAAACGTTACCAACAGTATTCAGGACTTTAAATAATTATTATTAGACTACTATAATTACTCAATTACTCATTTTTTTATGCAAAATGAGTACTTATAGCACGATCAGGGAGTACAGCCATCAAATTTATTAAACAAACTACCTGTCCTTATAAATATGTACATAATACTTTACACCTACTGAATATACACACAAAATTTCATAAGAATTAGTCAAGCCGTTACGTGTTACAAACAATGTGACACGAGAATTCTATACATTAGATATCTAAACGTTACAGAGGGCCTTGCCAAGATGCATTGCGCTAACTAACGTTTCTATTCGTTTCATTTATAAACCAATCGCGTCGCTGATAGATCACGTGACTTTTCGTATCACGTCATCTACCAGTGACGCGATTGGTTTAAAAACGAATCGAATAGAAACGCTAGTTAGCGCAATGCATCTTGGCAGGGCCCTCAGGGGCTTGATTTTAGGTGGAACCATATTACCATTGACATGCTATCGTATTGTATACACCGTGTCCGGGACGTACTCGAAGGATTTTAACCATCGATTCTAGACCCTAATTGGAGTATATAATGTGGTATAACATGTAGTCCAATAACGCATAATTTCCGAGATTTTTATTATTTAAAAAACAATTCCATAGTTAATTTAATTTGAACTCTGTCACGTTAACCTAAAGCATCATTTACTAAATTTATGAAATTATGCGATATTGGACGACATGTTATACCACATTATATACTCCAAATAGGGTCTAGAATCGATGGTTAAAATCTTTAGGGTACGTCCCGGGCACGGTGAATAAGTTGGCCGCCATTACTGTCAAGTAAATAAGAACTATAATAACGTTGAAAATACGATAACAAGTCTAAAGCAATATGTTTTTACCAAGTAGAATAGAGCCTCAGATCAATAACCTTCATTTTAAGCCACTAACGGAACCCTCTGTCATAATGACAGCGTCAAGAACGACATAGAAAATACGTCAAAAATGCATCATTGGTTTTTTTGCGACAAGGTCCTAAGTGCTTCCATAATTTAAGTTGTTAACCGTTCTAAAACTATGTGTAAGTATTAGTAAGTATTGATGTACCTAGTACAGTTAAGTATTGTCGTAGTCGAATGCGCACAGAACCTGCTGCCCTCGCCAATAACGGAGTGTAGGGAGCATCACTGGATTTTTAGTGGGTATTCCTGCTATTCTCCGTTGATGAGTCCCACATAACCACCTTCGGTCCCCCTCAGATTCAGGTGGTATGCATAAGCATTTACCCAGCGTCAAAATACAGTATAGTATGACTTAGATATTCAAATGCATTTTAAAAGGAAAAGTGCACAAACGAATGTCTCAAGTGCTGTTGGAGCTCTTAAGTTATGACATTTTTATGCAAAATTAAGTTAACTTAAGTGATTCTTTTATGTACTTTTGTGAAGATTGTTACCCTAGTGTACACAGAAAAAAACCTTCTGAGCTAAGTACCTGAAACAAGGCACAACTCACTACGTAGGCCTGTTTTTATTGCAAAGGGGCGTGTTATTAGTTATGTCTATTTACGTGATAAAAGATCTTTAGTTAGAGATAAAAAACTATAGATTTATGTTTTAAATCATTCATAATTTTAAATAAAATAATATTTTATTAGCTTATAAGTACCGCAAAAGTTAAAGCTGCGAGTAAGACTTTAAAAAATGGAGGTAGCTTTTTAAAAATAAATTATTACTATCCTATCAGGAGACAATCTTGCACAAATGGACCTAGTCCTAAACTAAGCTCTACGCTTCATTCTGGGGACCTAGTGAAAAAGGGTATAAGTCGACTTAACTTGTTCTACAAAAGGGTATATACATAAACGGTGTAACTAGACTTAAACCCTTTTTTACTTGATCTTCAGGAGACTTACAACCTTTTTCACTAGAAGCCCAGCCTTTACTCCTATTCATCTTCATTATTAAGAAATAATTGAAAATGAATAAACAAGTTTCAATTATAAGCAAGTCTTATTTACAATTGAGTGGGTCTTATTTCTGTAATAATGTTTTTGTTTGAACGTTAAATTGTAAGCTCACTCAGTCGTAACAGATGACGAAAATTCAAACACTATTTTAATCTTATTAACCAAATTTAATACTACTCTACATAAGGCTCAATTGAAACCTTTCTTGGGTTATGAGCTTTATTGACTAGTTTTATAGTGCAAAATTGACTGTAAAGTTTTTGAAATTGAAGCCGTAGGATTACGTAAACTTAAAAATATGTTACGTGTTTTTACGTACATTTATTTTGATTATTTATTATTACACAGTCGAGAAATAATAATCACAGTAGTAATGGAAGCTACAAATCAAACCTTTAATAAATAGTGAGCTAGTTATGGCAGGATATAACATATTAATGTATTAATCCCGCCATGATTAACCAACATTATACCATTTAATTCTAAAATGATTTGCGATAATCCCGGGACGTTGCAAATGGGAATTTATAGTTGGTTTGTACATTCTGATAGGTAACGTATATCTAGTTACATTGTTTCATCCATCAATAAATCAGTATCGTTATTTTATTGTTTTTCATGTCTCTTGTTATTCTAACATACATAATCAAATGTATTAATGGCCAAACTGGGAGCCTGCCGTTTGGCCGAAATATGTTTGCCAAATGTATCGTTTCTCAACCGTTTTGCCAACCCAATGCTTTTCCTGTAACTTAAATTTGGAGTATTTAATGTGGTATAACATGAAGTACAATAATTCATAATTTCCGAGATTTTCATTATTTAAAAAACAATTCCATAGTTAATTTAATTAAAACTCTTTCACCTTAACCTAAAGCATTATTTACTAAGAAAGATTCATGTTAATTTAAATTAAATACTCCAAATAGGCTCTAGAATCAATCAATACTCGTTCCCACCCGTATATGAATATTGAAGAAGCTTTATTCTATTCGGTAAAACCAAATTTATTTTGACATGCCACCGTATTGTTTTTAACTTAGCCACCATAAGGTACTGTCAAGTAAATAAGAGCTATGATAACTTTGAAAATACGATATAATGTCAAGAGAAAATTAAATAACAACTCAGCAGGCAAGAGCTTGGTACTAAAAAATAAACCAAAGAAACCGGGCGCATCGCTAAACTGGTTAGTTCCAATCAGTATTTAAAATAAAATGCCACCAATAAATGAACACGAAGAAAAAATGTGAGCAATTGAATAAATCTACGTTCTTTTAATAGTCGCCATTTCTATTTTCTACTAAAAAACGTAAATCTATACGAGAGCGATTTGCCGCGCGATCGCGTAGAACGTGACCCGGTTCGGATATGTCTGCTTTTGAAAAATAAACCTTCGGTGTTTTTATTGCCCATATACATAGAAAGTATTAGTTGTCACACAATAAAGCTGATATTTCGTGATCATCAAACGTTTCTTTATTAAAAAATATATTTTTTTTGCAAGGGCGTTAATCTACATTAAATTTATCTTATTGCATACCTATTGTCAACGTTATGATAGTTCTTGATTATAAAACTGACAGTAAAAGCAAATAAATACAATACGACAATAATTCTGGTCTAAAAAACTTGTCTTATTATGTTACATCAATTTAAATAATGATTGAATAATTAAATTCGTCGATTTAAACATCAGAGAAATAAAACATTAAACAAACTATTTCATTGAATTTTTTTTTCATCCTCTGATTCACTTAGATTGTTTCTTCATTATGATCAAAAACAAATCAACGACGCGCAACAAACGGTCGTATTCAAATAAAAAATAATTAAAAGGAATTCCACTAAGCGAAATTCTTTAATTAAACTAGCCGAGGAGGGAAAAAAAAAGAAAAAATACGATGTCGCGCTCGCAGATTGGCCTGGACTTATAAAAGTCGATTCAGTGAGTTTAGTCAATTTGCAAATTATTAATGAAAATATTTTTAATAAGAAACTACAGAGAATTACTATTATTATACAGGCTGTAAAGGACGTGCTAATTAAATCTTATACAGTGGTTGCTTATAGTTTTTGTGTGCTGGAAAATTGTGGATTCGTCCCAACATTTTAATTTACAATTTTTTGTTTATGATTATGACTATAAATTTCTAACAACACAACAGTATCAAAACATTATACAATATAGTAAAACTCATTTTATATTTTGCGTTAAATATGACTTAAAGTCAAAATATACTAGTACAATGTAAATTTTTAAGAATTTATTGTTTATTACTTTATTACTTTATTATTACTTAACGTAACTTACTTTTAAGTATTATTTTGTTATTATGATTGAAAAAATGACCTTCTGCTGGAGTTTCTTGCGACGCTTCTTTTCCGCAATGATGGTCTTGTCCGAAGCGCTGGTAGATTCACTCATGATACCGACGTGTAAAAGAGCCCTCATGTGGCCTATTTACTGAATAAATATTTTGAATTTTGAATATGTGTCAGTTAGACGAGCGGTGGTACGCGTTACATTGCCCGGATTAAATAATTAAAAAACACAACTTTTCGTATTTCATTCTTATTAAGTTTTCCCAAATTTTTGTTAGAACATACGAGTATCAAATACGCTTTATCTGAACGTTGGGTGCTTCTGGCGTCTGTATTTTGCCGTGCATACAATCTGGGTAGTGATTCTTTCATAAGCAAAGGTGAGCGAACGCAGGAGTGATGTGCAAGCGGCGAGTTTAAGTAGTCCCGTCAAAGCGAACAAAACACATTTCAGCGCGTGTATTCAATTTGGCAGCATGGCTTCTCGAACGTATAAGGCTGCCTAGTTAAGAATGCACGCGCTAATATGTGTGTTGCTCGCTCTGACAGGACTACTTAAACTCGCCGCTTGGACTTCACTCCTGCTTTCGCTCACCTTTGCTTTTGAGAGAATCAACACCCTGAACCTATTGAAAGGAAGGGTGAATAGGCATCTTCTGGGTGAGCTCGCTTCATCATCGACCAAATGTTCGTCCTTCAAGGGCAGGGTAGTGATTCTCTCATAAGCAAAGGTGAGCGAATGCAGGAGTGAAGTCCAAGCGGCGAGTTTAAGTAGTCCCGTCAGAGCGAACAAAACACATAGTTATTAGCGCATGCATTCTCAATTAGGCAGCCTTATACGTTCGAGAAGCCATGCTGCCAAATTGAATACACGCGCTGAAATGTGTTTTGCTCGCTTTGACGGGACTACTTAAACTCGCCGCTTGGACTTCACTCCTGCATTCGCTCACCTTTGCGTTTGAGAGAATCAATTCCCAAGACTTCAAGAACAAATCATTATCAAGAAAAAAAAAAGAGCAGGAGTGATAGGTTACAAAAAGTATATCCGTGCCTACCGAATTACTGTGTGAAATAAATATAATATGATAATATTCTGAAGAAAAATTAATGACTATCTAGTTCTACTTGTCAGGTTCATACACGCTGATAGCTAAAGAAAAGTAGGACCATGTTGTACTCAGTACCTGAAAAGAAAAAAAAAGCATTAAAATTTCGAATATTTATTTGTTTTAATAATTTTAATTTTTCCAAAAGCTATGTTATGCCGGTGATATTGTAGATTAAGAAGTTTTTAGCGTAAGTAAGGTTAGGTTTGATTTATAAACGATTTATATCAAAAAATAAAGACTTCTATCAAAATATTAAATTCGGAATTATGAAAATTAGAGATTTTTTTATCAATTTCAAATGGTTGTTTATTAAATTTTTGTGTTTTTATTTATCTTTATCGAGACTGTAATGTGAAATTAAGCACTTCTTTATAAAATTTTGGAAAAGCAAAGACCCAAGTTATGTCCCAAAATACTGATTCGCTTTGTTTTTTTTTCCGTCTCATCTTATTCCAATAAAATAGCAAGTTATTAAGAGAAAAAATCTGGCCACGCAAGTGAACTTGGAAAAATAGTTAGGTAAATAAAGGCATTTAACGGATTTAACCGTTTTTCTAGCACCTTTAGCTAAATTTATTTTACCTTCTTAGTGGCCGGTTTTCCTAGATAAAAGTAACTGACGGTTGAAGAAATTACTTCCCTTTAAATGCCATTTAAAAAGTCAATACAGTCAATATTCCGACGGATAAAGTTATCAGAAGATTAAAATATCAACCGTATACTTACCGTGGTAAAGGTATTTAAGGTTACCGGTGAATATCTCATAGACGTCAAAGAACAGGCCTTTTGAGACCTGAAAACCAATACGGGAAAATATTTAATACATAGATATACATTATATCCTAGTTTGTAGCTCATTTCTTAAAAAAAAGAATCTTTATGTGCAATAAAATGATAAAGAAGTCTCAAAAATGAATTTAAACTAAACTTATTCTGTTGATAGAACTTTCCTTATAGATTGTGGATTTTATGAAACAATAGCTTTTAACACTCAATTAGCTAGCAAAAATCTCCCAGATCGGCGCAGATGTCTTACCTCACTATAATAAAGATAATGGTCTTCTGATACTGCATATTGCCTTCGTACCATAAATTATGATAAGCGGAATCGGCTACCCCGGCACTCTGAAACAAAAAGCCATTAAGGTTCTGACACCGTATTATGATCCGCTACAAACCTGCTAAGTTTCCGTGAGTGAAAAGGAAAGAGTTGTAGGAGTCATAATAATCTATCTCGTTCATTGCATGAACTTTTTTCAGGTTTTGACAGCTTATACTACGAACAAACATAGTTCAGTAATTAATATTTTTTTGGCGTTTAGAACTTCAATTAGTTTAGTGTTTTAGAAAAATATTTCGTAGAATAAAGACGTTTGATTGACGTCTTTGTTCTACTGAAGTTCAACTTGCCTGCAGTTAATAAAGTATTATAAAAAAAACAACTTTGTACCATTTTATTATCCTATATTTGTACCAATGTACCATTTTGGGTACCTACACTTTGACTTTGTAGGATCTGTTGTGCAAGTTTATTGACTACAGAAACTTTTTAGGGGCAGATTTTTCAATCCCCAGATAAAGGGGCCTATGGATAAAACTGATTCCATAACACTGTCGTGCGCGGCAAAAAGTTTCGTTTTAATTTTGATCCATTCATATTCACTTGTTCTGTTAGGTGGTTAGGATGACTGGTACAGAATACGAGGAAAAAATGTATTCCACGATGGAAATACATTTTTATTTTTATTTGAATGGTAAAAAACTTACTGCTCCTGACAGCATTTCGGCGTAAAAACATAAATTAAATATCGGAATCATCGAAGCGACTACACCGACGAAGTTATTGGCCATCTCCGCAGGGTCACGGGCTATCTACAAACAAACAAAAAATGATAATCTATCATTTTAACGAATTTCACTTCATCGACTGTATCATTTCATCGAATTTAATTTCATCGAACGCTATTTTCTGCTGAAACTATGATGTTTTCGGGATTATATCGTAAAAATTAATTACGTAGGTTAGGTTAGGTTAGAATTGTGAACAAAAATTAACTCATGCGGCGAAAAATGCCTGTCGATGAAATGAACATTTTGCGTAATGTTACGTTTGCTGAAAAGACGTTTCGATAAGATAATACACAATAAACACCAATGTTTTGTATAGTAATTTAAATTGAAATTGATGTTGCACGGTTACGTCAGTGTATAATAAATAAAATAGTGGGGCGGAACGTCGTAGATTGAAAACACTATAAGGTTTAACACAGTTTTAATAAATGATAACGTTTTTTTTAAATTAATGTTTCATTTTAATTTTACTTTTGGGCGTAAAAATGCATTTATTGAATGTTTCATTTTTTTCGGACTTATTCTTTAAATCGTGCTATTGAGGCAATTTGTTTGCATCGAGATGAAGTGGTAAAAGTACAAGCAGGATAGTCCACTCGTACTTTCAGTTTGTCGTAAAATGGATTATCTATTTGAAACACATTAAAATATTATTTCAGTCAATTACTAATTTTTTATAATATAACATTTTCTTATCTTATTATTATAAAAAACACTTAGGTTACAAGTACAAAAGAACCAATTTATTAAAGTGCTTTGAATTACTTTCACTCTTCTGCAACCCGAAACTTTTGTGACGCCACTACACTTTTTTAAATAATTACAGGGTTTTATTTTAAAATTATAATTTAAATACAAAATAAATGATAGATTTAATTCTACCATCACTTTTGTTACTTTCTTTTTGTTTTGTTTTTTGTGTGTGTTTTGTGTTGTATGTTTTGGACTCAATTGATATTTTCTCCAATCAAAATTTAATTGAGTTAAGAGAACAATTAAAACCTTCATACAGCAAATAAAGCAAATAACATCCTATCTCCGTTTCTAAAATAATACTTATTCTTAAGGAATTACACCATCCGGGAGCCATTAAGGGCCTAATGTAAACATTGTCGAGTAAACACACCTTGCCTGGGGCGGTGACATAACGTAAACTAACGACTTCTGTCCCTAGGGAGTAATTGCTTTTAGGTGCCTATAATGTTATACGTATTTCGGTTATATTATAATAATGTATAATGGTTAACTTTGTTTTTAGAAAAAAATATTTTAAGGTTCTTAATAATGTTATTTTATAGCTTATTAAGGCCAAGTGAATATTATCATTACACGATAAATGATAAAAAAAATGAAATTATTTTACAAACAACATTATACTTATTACTATGACGGTAACCTCTGCACCTGACTTGTAGACTCTAGGCTTGTATCGCGAAGACCAAATCCATTTAATAAATGTTTTAAAAAACAAAAAACCGCCTTCAAAAACGCTAAAAATAACTTCTACTACTAGGTACTTAGTAGTAGGTACCTATCCTATTAGGTTAGTCCAACTGAAGTCGGCGACCACAATATTTTCAACAAAAAGCCGACTTCAGTTGGACTAACCTAATAGGATAGGTACCTACTACTAAGTACCTAGCGTTTTTGAAGGCGGTTTTTTGTTTTTTAAAACATTTATTTTATTTTACACTTTTTAGTGATCATAATAAGCTTATGTAGTCCCACTTCTTAGTTGATATATGAAACTTTAAGACATTTCAAGCTCGCCGCAAGCAACGCCGCGGGAAAATCATAGTCATTTTAAAACAATTCAATGTGCTTCGTTGTAGTCGCTCAACTATCTTAATCGAGATATCTTATCGCCACCCTTGAAATCGGTACCGTTGAGGAGTTCCGGTGGCCATCTGTGGCCTTCATCATCAGTTCCGCTTCACCAAGTGACACTTTCTGAATGCAAATGCTACATTTGTTACTAAAAATACTAAAATCGCTATATGTTTGCATACAATATTTGAGGAGTTCCATCAATTCCTCACTGATCCCTTCATTAGATTCAGATTTGCTGACAATGGGACCACCTCGAAAGTATACTCTATCAAACCAAAAAAGAATTTTTAAAATCGGTCCACAATTGACGGAGTAATCGGTGAACATACATTAAAAAAAAATACATACAGTGGAACGTATAACCTCCTCCTTTTTTGAAGTCGGTTAAAAATCAAAGAAACACGCATTATACATTTAATTCACTAAATACAAAAAAAAAATTGTTCTTGCTCTCATAGAAATCATACAAGGCTACATTTTTTTACTTATATGACTGTACTATAAGTTGCTAACGACTTGTCATTGTCCAAAAAAGAAGTCGTGAACTTACGTAACGTACTGGCAGGAAATCTTACTATATATAAATGTTTTGTAAAAATTAAAAGTTCAAGATTTGTCAAACCTTTGCTACAAATCCAAAGAAGCAAATAGTGATCGTTGCAAAAAGTAAATTGAAAAATATCATCTTGTTGAAAATGTCGTCAAGGAGTTCAGCTAATCTGCAACAATCAAGTACCAGTTTAATTAAATTGTTTTCGTTAAACCCGAGTGTGTACTAGTATTCTTCCGCTTTCAGATGGAATAAGGTGATGAGGATAATTCTCAAGGAATCATTAAGATGAAGATAACCTTAAATATAATAACCTAACCTAACCAACAAAAAGTTGGAAAACCCCCGACACTGACATTTCAAAGTTCAATACTTCAAAAACGGCTGAACCGATTTCGATAAAAAATGTCTAAGAACCACCGCTAGAAAACCTGCTTTCAAATAAAAAAACCGCATCCAAATCGGTTCATCCGTTTAAGAGCTACGATGCCACAGACAGACACACACACACACACACACACACACACACACACACACACACACACACACACACCACACACACACACTTACACGTCAAACTTATAACACCCCTCTTTTTTGCGTCGGGGGTTAAAAATACAAAGTTTAAGATCTTTCGATTCAGTAAGTAGGCCCCACTCATGCTCACTTTTACGACTGCCAAGAAAAAGTTCATTGCATTAATGAAACATAACAGTAGAAAGAAATCATGACAGTGGGTCCTGTGCTACGAATCCCTGTGTTACAGGACCCGTTCCGTATCAACATTAATTGAATTAATTCAGGGTTAAACATAGAGATATTATTAATTTCCTTATGTGTTAATGTTTCTTAATGCTTAAGTATGTACATATGTATGATATGTATGATATGTGTGTGTATGTGTGAGTGCGTGCTATCTAAACATCAATGATACCTTATTAGTTTCTGATGTCTTCGTATTACGTCTTTTATCCCAGGTCCGTCACCATCTGCACGTACATCATCATTGCCATCATTTACTTCAGTATAGTCTGTTATTTCATCATAATCCAAACGATCAGTATCCATTTGCCTCAAGCCATTATCCAGACCAAGTGTTGAGTCAGTTTCATCAAGTGTTGGTTTTGAATGAAGCAGTTCTTCACGCAGCAGCTCAAATTCCGTGGCGAGATGAGAGCATAGGGTTATCATCAGAAATTCAACACCCAAATACATGTAAATCAGATGCAGCACTGAAAATAGTTCGACAATGTCGAAAGGCACACAACCGTGAGGACGTAATTAAAAACAAACACACATTCATGTTTATAATATAACTAGCGACCCGCCCTTGCTTTGCTTCGGATTACTCGAGTTTTCTGCAACACCCGCGTACTGCGTACATAAATCGGAATTGAAATGCATAAAAATCTTCCGGGAAAAAATATCTAACTGATGATGAAAACCGCATGAAAGTCCGCTCAGTAGTTTTTGAGATCACCGCAAACATGCAGTCAGAAAGACGCGGCAGGGGACCTTGTTTTATGATATGTAGTGACTAAAGATAAAGGTACAACAAAACACTTACTACTGTACGACTCGTAAAAGTACGTCACTAAATAGACGAGCCAATTTCGTGTCGCGTCGAATGGAAAAGTGCATATAAAAGGGAACAACAGTTTATCCTGCCCCAGAACAACGGTACGGAACAACGTTTCGAATAATGGAACTAAGATGTACTGCCAAGTGCCCACTATGTTCATCCAGTAGAAAACTGTAAAAAACATGTAAGTTATTTTGGTTACCTTATAGGTAAAAAACTTAATTAAATCCCCTCTTATAATTATTTAGCCGTGTTCAAAACTAATACAAAAATAAAAATAACGTTAAATTTCAAATATAGATTGTCGAATGGTCTATACAGGGTGTGTTATAACTACATGAAAGAGGAGCTTAACTCGTTTTTTTACCGATATACGCCTATTATGACTAGACTCTCGTGACGGATCATTTCATCGTGTTCATCGCTTTCCTAGTCATTAAGGGCATTTATTGTTCTAAAATCTAAAGTTAACTTCACCCTTATAAACACTGTAGTTTCTGTTCGAGACTTCGTCCGCGGAGAATAAGTTATCCGGCCGTCCCATGTTGCGGGGGATTTTGATTATCGTTATTCCCTCGAAACAATTCTTTTTCGAGATTACAAGAAGGTTTTGTGGTAATCCAGGGTATAAGCTATCTCTATTCCGAATTTCATACAAATCCATCCTGCCGCTGCAGCGTGATGGACTAACAAAAACTAACACGCACACACAAATACACACAAACCAAAAATATTAATGAGGTAATGTTAATCATACACAGCTAGAAACGTGTTTGTATTCTTCAGAAGTTTAACGATTTTTAACTAAATCTTTTCGTACCCAATCTTAATTAATTTACCTGCATTAAACAGTTTAAGCCTTTTCAACATCATAGTTTTTTTCGTAAGCTGCTTCCTCGTAAGTCCATTAGTCCCCCATAATTTTCCCAGCTCATTTACCACCCTTCTTGCTTTTGCCAAATTTGAAATAATAACCATCCCTTTCATTGCACCTGTAAAAAAATGTGTGTTTTAGTAGTTAATAACCATACTTTTTTTCACATAACACACATAACATAAACTCACGCCTTCATTCCCAGAGTGGGGTAGGCAGAGCCACAGACTCACCAACAACTCCAAAAACTTGTTGCTAATTCTGTGACCACATTTTGCACAACCAGGCTAAGATGTTATCCAGTGTATTAGTGTCAGGTGACTTTTTTAATTTCTTTTTTATTTAATAAGCTTACTTACATTTTTATCGCAAGAAAAAAAAGAGACTGACGAATGTATGATATTCTAAGAGAACGACTAAAAGCTACAGTTTTTCAAGGTTAAAGAACATTTTAAATTAATGTAGAGTTAATATGTAAAATTATTCAAAACTGTTGAAACTTGTTTGAAATTATTTTAAAGGGTGCTTGCTATCTCATAGAAATATACGTTTCGGTAAGCAAACAAAATTGTTAAATTTAATAATAACAAAACGTTTGTTTTTACATAGCTTTGTTAAATCAGGGATACACCCTTTTCAAGGGCTACCCGTTTAAACCCACCGGCTGGGAATTTTCGTAGGATTTTGCTAATGATACCTGTTTTGTGGTCATACACAGGGGGATTGGCCGGGAGGGTTGAATTCCCCAATACGTACAAATCACACAATAAAAATGGCCTTGAGTTACACTACACCCTGTAATTAACATATTTGATTTGGTGTATTGTAGATTTGACATAAAAAACCGGTCAAGTGCGAGTCAGCCACGCGCACCGAGGGTTTCGTATTTAAGATAATAATGGTGGGAAAACGCAAAAGATTATACTTATTTTTTATGAACTTTATACTCTATTCAATAAGGTAAGTTTTTTGATAATTTTACTTTTTTTTTATCAAAAACATCCAAGACTCAGGAACAAATACTCGTGCTTATCACACAAATGTCTGCCCTTACCGGGATTCGAACCCAGGACCACTAGGTTTGTAGGCAGGGTTATTACCAACTAGGCTAATACCAAGTCAATAAAAAAACGCTAATAAAATAAAGTTATAATAAACGATTGCTTTTCTGAATAAAGTAAGGTAAACATGACTCAAACAATATTGACAGTATAAATAAAGCTAAAAATAACAATGTGTAAGAAGCCTATTGCCCACAAAAAAGTATGATATATAAGATTTATAAGTACCTTGAACAATAACTCTACATACATTTTCACCACGTGTAGTGGCAATTCGGATCCAGGAAAATAAAGGTCGATAATTTATTGTAGTAACAATATTCCGAAATCACGGATCGTACAACCACTGTTACAAATCTTGAAACGAACTTTTTTAAAGCATTTACTTTAGTAACAGTATTCGCTGTCCCTTCCTAACAAATTGAAATGTCATAATGACAGATAAGGCCAGAGCATATTTCAAGTACACTATCTATTGCACGCCTTGCACGTTTATGAATATGAGGAATATTGTTTTACGAATGTCATCATCATTATACCTATTAAGTACCTATTCTCAGATTTTCTGGCAATAATAGTCCGTAATTACTTAATGTGCAAATGATTAAATATAAGACGACACGTTAGGTAGTATTAGTAACCCTGCCTATGAAGCTAGCGGTCCTAAGTTCAAATCCCGGAAAGGGCAAATTTTTGTGTGATGAGCGCAAGTATTATCAATTTTTAATAAATAAGTTTTGTCTAGTACACATAGTACAAGCCTAGCTCGTTTGGGACTAGGTCAATTTGTTTGACTGCCCCTTGGTATTTATTTATTTAATAATAACTAATACATAGACATGGCAGATATAATTGTGACACCTTATTTCAGGACTATTTACTCTTAAACACATCAACCGCATTAATTTAAACAAATATATCGATAGGAATGTCCGAATAAAAATGTCACGTTTGGCTAAACAAAAAAGCGCCATCTCTCCGATTTCTTAGAAACTACTTCGCAATAAATAGAACCGTTTTATCGATTTTTAAACCACTCAATTCGGCACTTCGAATTTTAAATATTCGACAACCTAGCGGGTTCGGAGGCGGCGCGAGACTGAAATATCATGGTGTAAAAACTATGGTTTGTACACCACTGGGTTATGATATTATTTTTTAACCCGGCCGCTATTTTGTCAAGTAAGTAAGCGCTATCAAAACATTGATAATACGATAACAAGTCAAAGATGATATGATCTATTCAATTTGATACACACATATTGCCTTTAATGTGTTATGGTATAGTTTTTAACTCGGCCACCATTACTGTCAAGTAAATAAGAGCTATTAAAACGGTGCCAATATGTAAATACGTCATAATGCAATAAGGTTACTGTACAGAGTCTAAGCCTAGATTTATTGTCCCAGAGGCAAGTCCATAATTATGAAGTAATGATTAAGTATATTCTCATCCGATTTCCATTAAACCTAGCTAAGAACTACCGCTGTTTAACTAGATTTTTAGGGTTCCGTACCAAAATGGTAAAAAGGAACTCTTATGGTAGGACTTCGGTGTCTGTCTGTCTGTATGTCACAACTGTTTTTCTCAGAAACTATAGAAGCTATCAACTTGAAATTTGGCGTAGTTGTATAACTTGCTTGCCCACATCGCTTTAGTAAAAAAATACGTTTTTTTTTATATTTGAAAAGGGGTCTAGAAAAGAGGTTTGAAAAATGAAAGTGATTTGATTATAGCTAATGGGGTGTCATGTAAAAGGCCTCAGTCTGCACATTGCAAAACTAATTTTTGTTATAATTTTCCGAGACGTACTTTTTGAAATATAGCCAAAAAAATACTGCTGCCCGAAAAATCTGAAAATTCCTGATTTAAATTATAACTTCTTAAATTTTACGCGAAAAATAAAATAACGGTGTCACACTCTACAGGTTTGGAAAAATTATCAAAAAACTTTAAAAATCCGTATTAAAATTTAGGCTAGTTAATGTTCATAACAAAATGGGTATTTTATTCTGCATTTTCCAACCATATTATCTTAAATACGAAACCCATAGAGGCAGACTCGCACTTGACCGGATTTTCTTTACTAATAAAACCGTTTTTGCATCGGTTTAGAAATTAAAATGCCACAAACAAATACACAGATATGATTAACGTTTTAACACCGGTGTGTTAACGTCAAAAGTTCAAAAACGTACTCTATACCTACAACATTAATTAATCAAGCCCTAACTTTTAGGCACGCTGTGACGTCCCATGTAAAACTGATGATTATAATAATTTCAGGCTGAAGGACAGGCTGTAATATTGTTTACTGTTATCCTGTTGTTATTGAGTTGTTTGTCGTCACTTGCAAAGTAAACAAAATACTTAAGCTTCGCTGAAGATTGATTCGTGAATTTGCTACTGGAAGGCGTGGGCGGTAACGACCTTTAGTTCTGTGGGAGAGTAATTATTGGAATACGCTGAATGTAGGCCAGAGCAGTTATTTACTTAGCAAATTTGTATTTAAATTAATTGTGTATAATTTTTGGCACATAGGTCAGCGTAGTAACCGCGCTAAATCAATGTATGAAAATCCTTTACGCTCGCAGTATCGCAATAAATTATTTATTCCATTGTTAAAATTATCTCTTATTGCTTAGAATAGTTATGTGCATAAAAATATTTATCAAGCTACCTGACACGATAAAAGATTTAACCTTCGTAAAATTTAAACAAGCTCTAAAATCTGTTATTTAGTGTATAAAATTTACGGGAGAACACAGAAGAAGACAAGAGATGTTGATGACATCCCTTTTCCCTTGGTCACGCCACAAGGTTTGTAAAAAAAAATATTACACCCGGGCGGCGCCGGGACCGGACAGCTAGTACATGATATAAGTTGATGTGAAAAGTTCAGACACTCACAAACGGGCAGCAAAGTGATCCTATAAGGATTCCAATTTCGCTTTTGAGGTCTGGAATCCTAAAAACAAGTATTTACCCATTTATGGTAAATAGTCCCTACAAACATTATAGAACCTTTACCTAGACCATGTCACTTTCAGTTCAATTACGTAATAACTATAACGGCTTCGTAAGGTCCAATCCATCAATTTCAGGGCCTTCAAAGCCAAAATTACAGTAACCCTAACATCTACTCCATTTCATACCCACGACAGCTCTATGTATACTGGATATCTCACTTCCTTTGTATTGGGGGATGCGTCTCAAAGGATATTAAACGGGCCCCTAATCCCGGAAGAAGATCCGAATCAATTTGCTTTAGGGATGCTAGACACCAATCGCGTGCAGGCGTAACCTATGAATTAGGACTTAAATCTTGAGTAACTAGAATTGACCAAAGAACATTTCACAGATGCATTGGATTTTAAGCGGTTTACAATAAAGCTGGGCATTTACGGACGCTCCGTTTATCTCGGCGATAGATGGAGTGCATACAACTGGATGGGCGTAATATTTGGACCACATTCACGGGCGCGCCAAGCCATGCATCTACGGTGCCACTTCACGGAGCAGACTGATTAGAAAATGGCAGCCATAGAACGCATCTACGACGATGCCATTTGGTTTGGCGCGGTGGCGTGGCGTGTTCCAACGTTGAATTTCGACATTCACGATAGTTCCATTCGGATGGCGCGTTGGCGCCATCGTTTTAAACGCTACAGTTTTGACATTCACGGATCGATTTTAACGCGGCGCTGCTCTTACCTATCGGCTAGTTGGTGCGGTCATGAATGCCCAGCTTTAGTCAATTAATTTGAAGTTAAGATGATTTTTGAAGTCACTAATTTACTGGCAACGCATAAACTGCTAGACCTAGGTACTTGAGATTTTGAGGAAATATTTTTTTGGTATTTAATGCACTAAGCAAGGATTTTTCGAAAAAAAGGTGAAAGCTGGAAAGTAGTGCATGTGTAAAAAGATGCGGGAGTCCTCTGTTTGTAAATAAGGCTACTTTAAATATTTTTTAATTTCAACAAAAACGACTGTTTAAAAATTCAAACCACGATAAACAACGATAGGATAGCGTCAGCATTCCCTCCGAGTATGAAAAAGTAAGCGATTACTAATTTCGTGGATCTTAAAGTACGGTCTTGTTGGCATAATTGGTAATGCGCCTGCATTGGCCCGGATTGCTAGAGGAGATGTAGGTTCAAATCCTGCCTTAGACCGACGATTTTTTTCGCTTTATAATAGTGATTACAACAAAACGTCATTCTTAGGCCAAAAAGTACTTTTACATAATATTTTATCTATTAAATGTTGAAAACATGGAATAGAGTTCACAAAGGTCTTCAAAAACAATACAATGCCTCGAAGGTCTCTGGTTCGAGGTGAAAAAACCACAAATATAAATTAAACTTAGTTCGTAAGCTCTAAAAAAACGAATCACGTCTTCAATTGGGTAGTTCTAAGTTTTAGTTTATTTTTCCAAAAACAACAAAACAACATAACGACAAAAATATTAATATTTTTTTGAATTATGTACTTCTTCCAAAAAACAAAGAAATTGTTAATGCTTTTAAGTAAAAAGAAATACTTACCTTGTGTAGCCACAATAAATATGGTAAGTAAATTGGCAAGCTCATAAAAACCCAGCTCACCAGTAAAAACCTTACCAAAACTAACGGTTAACGAAGCATAGAATGTCACATAACAAAATACTAGCAACAGTGTTCGCAATTTTGTGCCAAATCCTCTGTTTTGCTCATGAATTGAAATATTGGCCTTCGAAAGGAAAGCGAAACCGATTTCAAAATGTTTTGAAAATTCTGAAGGAAAATCCTGCAAGTAATTCATCTTTTAGAGACTTCAACACAATGGCGTGGAATGACGTGCTTGGTGTTAAAATTTTCTTTTTATGCGTTGAAACGTGGATATATTAAAAATTCAACACCATGATCAAGAAGAAAAGTGTATTTGCATAAAACTTTCATAGTTTTTTATCAACTTCGCAGTAAAAAAGAAATGTTTTTAATAATAACGTAGATTTTATCAGGTTTTTTGAGATTGCTTTTAGTTTTAGCTTGTCGTGTTGTAACAGAACAGAAGTAAAATATTTTTTTTTGAGCTATGGATATTTTTTTCTATTGAAATAATTAAAAGACAACTTCAGTTGATAAACCCTAATAGTTTTTTGAGGTTTGCGAAATGTTTTTAATATTTTATTAGAACATAATATTACTCATGGGGTTCTGTAAGTAATCAAAAGGTACCAACAGGACCCTATCATTAAGCCTCTGTTGTCCGTCTGTCTGTCTGTCAACGGACTGTATCTCAGGAAACGTAAACGGTAGACTTTAAACTTTCACTGAGTATACATTTATATTACTACTTAATATAACTACAAATAATGAAAAATGAATTAATTTAAAATAAAAGGGAGGAGGTTTTTTACTCGACCTTAACAATTCCTGTACCTATCTCTTGAACCAGACCAAAAATACCGGTTTTTTAAGAACATTGTCAATATTAGACCAAGTATTAACTTATCTCGGTTGACCTCACATAACTGTAAATATTACAAATTACGTACTAAGCAGTATTTATATACCCCCTTACTAATAAACGTTGAGTAACCGTGGTGTAGTTATTATTATTATTATTATTTATTTATTTAATGACAACCGGTCGCAATATCGAGCAACCATAATAATATCTGCCAATGTCAAGTTTGTATTTTACATTTACATATCAAAAAAAAACATAAGGCAACGTTGTACGGTGATCCTCTAGCCTCCGTGAAGCGATGTAGGTAGAACTTTACGAAGACCAGATGGGATTTTCTTGGAGCAATCCTTCCAAAGGCGATACGTATTCAAACTTGAATTCTTCGTTATACTGCACATTTGAACGTTAATTTACTGCATATTACATCATTACTATCCATTAAACAACAAAATATGCAAAAAAATCAAAACAATTACGAAAGCGACGCCATCTTGTCAAAAACCCAAAGAGAATCCCGTGGTGTAGTTAAACCATGCTTTGTCCTTATCTGTCATTGTGACATTTAAATTTGACAGATAACGAAAACGCATGGTTAAGCTACATTACTCAACGTTTATTAGATACTAGCGACCCGCCCTCGCTTCGCTTCGGTTTATTTGAGTTTTCTGTAACATCCGTACAATAAATCAGCATTTTTTATAGTCTCTCTTGAGTCACACTACCTGTTAAAAAAAACCGAATCAAAATCCGTTGCGTAGTTTTTAAGATATAAGCATACATAGGGACAGACAGACAGACAGACAGCGGGAAGCGACTTTGTTTTATACTATGTATTGAAAATGCACCGATAAACAATCATCTACATAAATTACTCAGCAAATCACCGAAAAAGTGCAAAAAACGTTTGCAATTATAAAAAAAAAATGATAATTCTCGACGGTTATAACAAAAGCCGCGTCTACGTGGATGGAAAAGACTTATTATTCATAAACGATAAATAATATTTATATAAAATGAAATAAAGAACTTGACTTTATTTTGATTTTTCTTTGTGCCAGTATAAAAATCTTTTTTAAAATTACTAGCCTTAACCTGGCAATAGTTTTATGAAAAAATGTAACGTTATTTTCTTTGAACTTGAAATTATACATTGTTTAACAAAATGTCACTCTAGTGAGTTTGCCTTTGTGAATTCGTAAACGGTCGCTTTGTGCTTCGTAAGTATTTGTTAAATGTGATTACATATTTATGAATCAGAAAATACAATAAACAGAAACTTTAAATGAAAATTTATGCCGTGGTTCACATGACCGAAGCTTTTAGTTTTGTAGGTACGCAATTAATAAAACCCTTGTCAAAGACTTGCTTATTTTAATTAAAAATGGTTAGGTACGTTTCTATTTCACGGTACAATAATAAATTCGATGTTAACGACAAATGACAGTTTTTTAAAAAAGTTTGTGGAAATTTTAACGTAAAAAGGGCCCAAGATACAAAGAGCATGAGATGTGTGTAGGTATCTTCAAATATTCATAATTAAAACCCATTGAAAATATTTATTTAAGCATCTAAAGAATAATAACAACGGTGAACAGCGGGCTTATAGTCTAACTCACTCGCAATCGTAACCGGCTTCAAAGTGGAGCAATTGTTTTCATTTTGCATGCAGACAAGCCTTCGATTTTCAAAATGAAAACGATCGTGATTGAGAGTGCGTTAAACAATAAGCCCTCAGGGCTTCCACTTTGAAGCTGGTTGCGATTGCGAGTGCGTTAGACAATAAGCGCTCAGTTTTTGTTATAATTATACTTTTATTACAAATAAGTGACTTTATTCTTGCATACGATGACGACGGTAGGAAAACGGAGAGATTCAAGTATAATTGCCATTTTAACTGCCCGTCCTTGGAATATGCGCGTACCACGATCTATAGCAATACCAAAGAAAAAGCATAAGCATTTTAAGTTTAATTTAATTACTAATAGGCATTTACTACCACATTGCAATTAGCTGCCTTTTTTTGGTATTACAGTATTGATTGGGCAAGTATATTAGGATCTAAAGATTGAAAGGGGTACTGGTAAAACGGCCAAGGGATCTGTCATAATTTCAGCCTAAAGACGTTCCTGGACTTAGCCTCCCCCAAGGTTTGCCATCTTTGTTATACTTAAAATGCTTTAAAAATATTTTTTAATGTCATGTGTTTTTACTTTAGGTATAACAAAGTTTAAAAATTGAAGTATAAATTGGCAAGTGGGCGAAGTTAGTTAATGAATGGTAGCCAAGGATTTCAAAAAGATCCGTAATCATACTTCCTTTTCGTAATGTTGAGTAGATGACATTCGTGAAACAACGGGATGATACTGGATGAAAACAGCACAAACTGAGGACAGAAGATTGATAAGGACAAGGTATAATTTACCCAGCAGTGGGTGGATACAGGCTTATTACATAATGTTATAAGCAAAATACTAAAAGTAATTATCTGTCTAAAGAAAACAAAAAAATCCAATTTCGTTTTTATTTGACGTGGTGACAGTTTTGCCAATACTTACACTTCCAATAGCGCCCTCGTTTATTTCCAAACCCAGCTAAACTTAGGATATAAAATGTGAAAACATTTAAAAGATATTTTATGCCAAGAAGCTAAGTTTCGGAAGTCAAGAAATTGCCAGTGACACTTGAAAAACTTGGTCGTGCTGCAAAAACACTTCATTAAATTACGTATGAAAAAATGTACAGCTTTATATTGAGCAATCAAAAAAGCAGAATTCTTTAAGAATCATGTGACCGATATGAAAGATAGTTAAATGATTACCAAGCCACAAGAGAAGCAAAGACAGACCAAGAACTAGATAGCAGGGCAAACTGAACCCAGTTCTGTAAAGACTACTAGGAAGCACTGGATAGGGAATCGTGAAGAGGCCTGACGGAGGCTTTTACTTAGCTGTAGGAGAGAAATAGCTATAACATAAGATAACAATAATGATCATAGGATTTTATAGCAATACGCTAGCTCCTTCTCCTTATACCAAGTATTAGACACACACGCGGCATCTTGCGAGGAATTTCGAAGCTAATTAGGGAAGTTTGAAGAATCTCGACTTAAGTTTGGTTTGTTACATCTGAGTTAGGGGAATGTGATCCTGCGTATACGACTTAAGGGGTTATGCGGGCGGAGTCTAGTCTATTCAAACGTATTCCCCAGTATTTTCTCTGGATAGTAACTTAAGAGCATTTTTTTACCTATAAATGACATGTATAATATTTTCTTTTTACATTGGTGGTGGTAATGTTTTTTGACATTCATACGTGCATTATAATTATGCAAAAATGGAAGAATAAAGAACTTTAACTTTGATTTTAATAATTGTTTCCTAAGCCTTGTAAAACCACTAAGAAATTTAATAACAGTTTAAATGCAATTTTTAAACATTTAGCAAACGACTTTAACAAATAAAACAAAAACGTAGAGAGCCAGCTTCTTTATTTTGATGTAAAAATAACAGTTTAAAAATCTTTTAGCATTAAAAACATATTCGAGTAAAGGGCCTATCACAGTAAATATGACATACCGTAAAATGTGCCTACTTTGCTCCCCCACGGGTAATTATGCTCCATGGTTATATTGAGGTAATCTGTATTGTAAATCATTCTATTGCTTTCATTCACTGCGTGGCTGGATGTATACAACCTTAACTTATAGTAACAAACGAAATAGTTACTATGGAGCTTAGTTACCCATGGGGAAGTAAAGTAGGCTCATTTTACGGTAAATAATCTTTAAATGTATAATAATATTATTGTTAAACTCGAATGAGAAACAATATCTTGTTATTTTATGGCAATGTCGATGATTATCGAATATTACATTACGATACATTCTTAATCCTAAAAACAAATTAACTAACCCACACGTAAAAAGGTCACAAGCTTAGGTCACAGAATAACACCTGATAGCCTCATTCAGCAAAAGAAATTGTACCCAGTGATCCTGTAGTTTACGGTTCAAAGTTAAACACTGTAATATTGCAAGATACCCTTAATTCAAAGTTGCCAAGTTTTTTGGAGCAAAGTCGATTTGATTAGGAATAAATGTAATCCAATATTGGTATACTAGTCAAATAATAATCAAATCCACCTGGACTAGATAGAAAATCCCTTTGCGAAGAAAACATGAACAGAAAATGAGACTCGATACAATAAAAAAAATCGAGTCCATACTAAGTACACTGGCAGTTAAAATTACTCGCCCACCCGTTTTTTCAACACACAAAATTGTTAACAATAACTTTTTAAATCAGAGAGTAACTTCAAAAATAATGAATTAATTTCCATGAAGCTTGTATTATTTTTTTGCTGTCCGTGCCCGGTTCCGCCGTGGTGTATTTTTTTTCATAAAATCTTCTGATAATTACGACGGAGTATAGTATAATTATTCTCGAGTTATAACGTGATAAAGGGAAACAGGCATTAATATTTATATGTATAGATGAATCTTAGTCCAAAATGGCCTTTTTTAAAGGTCTTTCCAAAGGAACCCAAATTTGAGAATTTATACTTGTTAACTACTATGTGAACAAAAGATGGTTGTAGTAATAAATAAAATAACTAATTATTTCCCACGATTTCGTCCACGTAGAAGAAGCTACTCGTGAATAAAAAGTACCCTATGTTATACTAAATTTTATTGAAATCGGTTCAGCGGTTTAGCCGTGTAAGTGTCACAGACCGACGGATGGAGAGACATAGTTACTTTTACGTTTGTAATATTAGTATGGATATTAAAGTAAGTATGGATGGATATAGATGAATGGATACTATGGGTACAGATTTTTCTTTGAAAATAATACTTTCTTCAATTTGTAGCATACTATTTCATGTTAAAAATGCCAAAAAAATCAAAAGTGGCCAGTTTTCTTTTTTTAATTGTATATTATTTTGTTTTTTTAGAAAATATAATCGTTATAAGTGTTGGAAAAGTACAACGCTTACTGCCGCACTCAGAGACGTCAATTAAATTTAATGCCTGATTAAAGTAGCTGCTGTCACTTTCTGTGCTTTAGCAATAGAATAAGACAACACGTCATTAAACAAGCGTTAAATTTAATTGACGTCTCTGAGTGCGGCAGTTGGTAATTAAGGCACGAAGCCCATTTATTTATTATTCAAAGAACATAACGTGTTTAACAGCTGGATGCCAAAGCGTCAGACATGGAATTAAACACAAAAAAGTTCTTAAAAGCGCTGTAAAAAGCTATTAGAAAAAGGATTTTCTATTTAAAATACAATAGTAACTTCACATAAATAAATACACACACACAGGTACCAATATTAACATTTATATTCAGGGAAATTAATAAGAATATAAGCGGTAAGATAAAAGAAAGCAGATAGCGTAATTACAAAACACTAGTTAATGTAAAACAATAGGAGAAGAAAGACCGCTAACACATAATATTTGTTTTAGCTCAGCTGAAGTTCCGGATCTTCTCACAAAAAGTCCATTTTACGTATGCATTAACCTACATTCATTTAAAAACTATCGTAATACGACCTCAACGAGTTGTCTTAGCCCTCACATTTCCGGCAAAAATGAAGCCGTTCAACAGCTAGGTGAATATTGATTCAGCGCAACCACCCACGGGTGACCCCTCATTTCCCACTGTTGGCAATTGTTTATGAGACTTTTTAATCGCGCAACAGCAGTGGAGAGGTTAAGTTATGCTGGCCATGACTGTAATATTGCAACAAGAAAATAAAACAAAAGAACAGCGCTGCTCGAGAAAGGTTGGGATTAAGTGCAAGCGAGGCAGAAATATTGAGTTTATAATGCAAGGCTAAGTGAAAAGAAAGTTATATTCTGAAAGTCTGTGACCTTAATATTTTTATCGTATATTGATGTTTGTTGTACAGTCAGTTGCAAAAAAGTAGCGTCACATGTACTAGAAATTATGTTAACACGACCTTTAATCCCCTGACAATAGATTCATATGCACATAATTATCTTTGTAGATCATTGTACCCGTTTTAGTGAGAAAGGAGCGTTAACATAATTTTTGAATATGTTATGATAAGAAAAAAAGTGTATCTGACACTGACATGTCATATTTTTTACACGTTTCCTGATAAAAAATAAGATTATAGATACTCACATTTCTCCACAAAAAATACGGCTATCCTCTGCACTAATTTCCAAGCTTAGTAAGTTTTTAGAAAGCTTAGCAAGTTTGCCAAGTTTAGCATAAATTTTCCAGTTTTTTACTACGGTTAGTATAAGCCCTTAGAAAATATTATATAATGCACTAGGGCGTACTGCTGCTACTACTACCAACCATACTTAATTCATCATAACTATAAAATAGATAAATCCCCCCTCCCCCTTATATAATGGCGATCCCTTCTTTCAGAGCTGATATCACTCAAACCACCCAACCAATTTTCATGAAACATAGTTTAGAATCATAACAATAATAAAACTAGCTATCTTTAAAAAAACCTACGTCTAGATCGGTTTATCCATTTGGATACTACGATGCCACAGACAGACACACATATACATACACACATACATACATACATACATACATATATACATATATACATACATACATACATACAGGGATAGGACCACTTCCTTCCACTTGCTACAAACCAGAAAAACTACCTTCGCTTCCTGCACACTCATAAAACTCGTCATACATGTGCGTCTGTTTAGTGTACTCCTGGCCTTTCACACAAATACACACGTTATAAAACGTACCCTATTTTTGTCGGAGTTGAAAAAACCACGGGTATAGTGGCAACGTTTTCTTTTCGAGATGATATTTCTTAAATCGCCTAACCGAATTTTGTAAAACTTAGTTTTCGTAAAAGATTTTCGATTTCACCAGCTTTCTCGTAAAAAAACCGCGTAAAAATCAGACCATTCATTTGGAAGCTACTGTGCATATACATAGACATACTGATAAATATACACGTCATAGATTAAAATTTAATAATACCCTGATACACACGTAGATTTTTGACATCCCTCTTTTTTTGTCGGGGGTCAAAAATTGACTTTTTTAAACCGCTCATCCTTTTACACTGGTACCAACATCAGCCTGTATTGTTACGATGTATTCAAATGAAATCCGTGACTCCGTACCCCACATATCTCTTTTCTTTTCCATGCATCAGAGTAAAAATGTTGGATGAAACTTGAGACTTAAAGAACAACGGCTTTGTTTCAAAAGTATCTTTTGTTAAAATGTTTTTATAGGTCTAAGTTAACTTGGTATTCATTTCTCAAATATTGGCGTGGGATTACGCTGATTTGTTTTCAGTCGTGACTCTGATTGCATATTTGAAAACTTTTTTTTTCAGACGCAGCTCAGAGAGATTTTTTTGAACTGGTCAATAACTTAAATAAAAAACATTGTCATTGTACGAAAGTCCATTTTAGTTATTTAAAAACGATGTACTCAGTTATATAAATTAATATTAAACAAGAGCCTAATCTTCATTTGAAAATAAAACATGTTCGCCTACTTGATGTTAGGTCACTTTACACCAAATTCTTTCATTTTTCTTCATGACAACTTAGTGATTTCATACATTACGTAACCACTTAACTATTCCTATTACTAATTGAATACGTTTTCTTAATTTGTTTTTTCTACTTAAACGAAGGCAAGACATTGTTTAAACCCATTTAGTTTTTTTTATCGCAAGTACAATGCTGACGTTATGACTGTTCTTATTTAATTTACAGTAAGAGCTTCAATGCTGACTACATAAATATTTGTTTGTATCTTAGTTTTTGAGTGCGTTCATGAAAAACATTTTAAAAAGAATGTAGATAAATACAAGTAGGCACAATGAAACATTATGTAGCATTATCATGCACAATGATACTTTTTAATAACATTACCTGAAATAAAACAAAAATTGACGATTAAATTCAGCTGTTCCTATTATTACGGAACAAAAATAATTATTTGAAATGCAATTTATAGAAACCTAATATAGCGCTCATGATTTAATTATTTTTTCATTATCTCACGCAGAACAAAGACTCATCATAATCCTGGTCACGGCACCAATGTGGAAGCTCTATTTCACAGAAACGTACAGTGAATGAGTTTATTAAATTTCAATACATTCCATTGAATGGGGTTGTGATAACTCATGGCGAAATAGTGCGTTAATTGGAAAATCTTTTGTTCACGTTTAACCGAGCGTATCAAATTCCATGTAATTATTTTGTAATTGGGAGTTAAATTGCGCTCTGTATTATTTTGGTGGTAATGTACGCTTGGCAAATGGAGTTTGGATAGGGTACACAACATAATTCCGAAGATTCGTGAATTAATCGTAATTCTGAACGTATAATTTCGACTGAAGATTACTATTTTTTGAAAAAAATATTTAAATTGTTTAGTTGAAACCTTGAAACTTGGTTAGTTAAAGATGCACTTCAATCCCTAATTCCTAATAATTCGTCGTTGTTCTAATAAAATCAATTAAGTTTAGTCAATTCTGAAACTAAATTCTACCTAAAAGTTTTTGAAGTTTACAGTTATGTAAACTCTTTATTGCAAAAATAGAAACACTAAAGGTATACTATGTACAAAGGCAAAATTATCCCTTAGTAGTGCATTTATTTTATTAAATTAAAATCAAAAAGGTAAAATAAAATCAATTATTCAACTATATTCTATTTAGTACTTTGCAATAGTAAAACAACGTACTCCTTATAAACATGCCAACTCACAAGACAGTAACATTTTTCTATTCATAAAATAAATAATTAACAAGGAAACTGCAAGCGAATACCAGTTTAACCTTGCCAAGACATCTTCAACCAAAAGTGCCGCATGCTCCGAAGAGGGTCTTTTATACTTACGTTTTAGAAACAGTGGCAGTCTTGAGGCAAAATGTAATTAATCTTCATTCTCACTTGCTCCAGTACAGAAGGACTGTGACAAAAAAAGTTTGATCAATGCGACTGTCACATGAAAAGTTCTGTTCGCTTGGGTAGAATAGTTTTAGTAAAACCCTTAACATCCTTTCGTAGGTTACGTCTATCTTTTAGAAAGTTTTTAAAGTTATGGCTGTCAAAATCTTTATCATATCTAACATCTCTTTACATTCGTAATTATATAATTCAATATACTGGTGTTTTGACTGCAATTAACTAAATAAATACTGAAAAACCTCCAACTTCTGACAAACGGGTCTATATTGTCTGCCATAATTATTTTTAGTCATAATGTGTTTTAGGCCATAATCATCGCAAGTCATGACATTTTTTTTTCAAGAAACTGTTAGTTTTTCAGGATTTTTATAAATTAAACCTAACCTTACCTAGCCTTGTCTACACGTTAGATATTTTTAGAAATTCTGAAAAGTTAACAGTAACAGTGTCATAAAAAATTATGACTATCAATAATTATGTGAACAATGATATTATGACCAAAAAAAAATGCAAAGCAAGGGGCTCCCCTGACAAACAGAACGATCATCTTATCATCTAACCTACCGCTAAGGTATTCGCGTTGTGTTCCGGTTAAAATTACTAACTATCATAGATAGAGGCATTCCACTTCAGTCCTTAGGGTTGGCAACGCAATTGAAGTCTTAGGATTGCAGTGTTGAGATTGTAGTCGTGACAATTTAAATGAATTGGGTCTGTATGCTTGTGAGCCTTACGACATATACTTTATTATTATTTGTTGGATCACGTTTGGAAGAAAAATATCACCAAATATGTTTATTTTCTTATCAGCAATTGAAAAATCGGTTGTCGAGCTACCTCAACATCGTTTTTTTTTCATAATTTAATATATAGTAATTATGTTACCTTGGGTTGTTCAATACATATGGACAAACCTCATTAAAATCATTCAACAATGCTAATGCAATTTAATTATTGTTCGAAAACCCAAAACGGATTTTCAATCTCACTGCAATTATCCAATGATTAAAACCAACTAAAACCATAATTGTCATACATCATTAATTCCAACTTTCATAGTCAATGATGTTTGGGGACCGTGAATACCTCGTTAATCATTTATAATAGCATACATACAACATTAGAAAGGGACAAACTGACGAAAAGTGCCCTAATTTAATTTTATCATGATTACTGTCTAAGTAATGCATATGTATGTAAATAAATACTTAAACACGAGAAAATTCATCGTTAAAGTATAAATTAAAATAATGCGATTCTGAGTTGAAACCACCTGTTGAATTACTTATGGTAAATATTTCTTTAATATTTATTTTCTTGTATTGGTTGTAAATATTGATAAAAAGTACTTTAATTGTTCCCAAGTACGTTGTTGAAAATTGTTAGTATATTGTATACTCGGAAGCAAATATTAAAGCTCATTTTAAATTCTAAGATAACCTTCTAGTACTATATTATGTGCTGTGCACCTACATAATAAACTATAATTCTAAATTTCCCTTTCTGTCTCATTAATTTGTATTTCAGCGTTATATGAAAGTCATATGAGTCAGAAGTGAGGAAAGTAATTCATTGCGTCTCTTCACACACGAAAGGCCCGATAACACACGATATGGACTTTATTCACATCATGTTTTTCTGTACTGCATGCAAACATGTTATAATATCTTCAATTTTGCACATTAGTACCACAATACGCCTTCACACCTATAGAGAAAAACCTACGCCTTTCTTAAAGGCCATTACTGTAAAGATTATTAGTACCTACCCATAATACTCACTAGCGTATTTGCCTCCTTTATCATAAAAACAGTTTCTGCCAAAATGTTTTTTTCGAGTTAGGCTTTTTTATCGAGTAATGTTTTCAGTCGTAAGTTGCATAAGATCATTCAAACTAGTACTAACCCGGTGGGTCTATGTCAACTACAACGAAAATCCGGTTCGCTTCGCCCTCTGAATCATTTGTCATAGATACCAAAATGTCTGATTGTCATTGTCATGACTATCATAGACAGAAATAAAATAAATAAGTAAAGTAAAACCTTGTAAAAAAAGGTACTTTACACCTTCTACTAGAGCAACATTATTTACGTTTGTTCTTGATTCTCTAAGCCCCATTATTTCACAGTTACAGGACAAAATTCTCGAAGCCCGCCATGTTGTTTTTGACATATTGAATGGTGAAACTTGACAAAAATATTCAAGTGTCATTAGCCGCGCCATGGCCTCTTTGACAGACACTTTAGCTGTTTTGATAGATCATCGAAAATGCCCCTTTTGTCTCGTCTTACTTGTTAAAGTCGCTGTTGGGGAATAGCACAGCCTTTTCAAGGCGAAATTTACAATCAATTACTATTAATAACGTAAAAACATAAAAACTATATTATCAGTTAAGTCACATCACTATTTTGAAATTACAAGGTTTACCAGAAAAAAAGACTCACGGTTTGTACATTCTAATTCGAAAAAATAGGTAATTTTGAGAGACCAATTTCATTTACTTTATATTTGACCGTATAATTTTGCAAAAATAATCTCCAATAATATATATTAATTATACTCTTTTTCCTAACTTTAAACTCTGTAACATGCTTGCAAGAAATAAAAGGTTTTTTTTTTAAATCATAGATAGAGTGATTCAAGAGGAAGGTTTTTATGTGCAATAAATTCTAGATTATGAACGAGTGTTACAGAAAACTCACATAAACCGGAGCGCAGCGCGGGCGGGTAGTTAGTTACTTATAATTCACACTCACGTCACTCACACATTGTAAGCAAAACACAAACGTCAAATGACAAAGTTGAATATTTTTATTACCATAAAGAAATCGTGCTAAATTACAATAAATTGCCCACTTATAAATTATTTCTCACACAACCCGCTTGTGCTCAAAAACGTATTCTATTTATATTTTCTAAACAACCGTCTTGATATTTATTATGATATGAAAAGGTTCTCCTCTCTACATCGGGGTTAAGAAAGCTTCAAACGAAAATGATTTATTGCTGCTATTTACTTTGACAGTTTTATGAGCGTGACTCTTTTTGAGAAACAAGCAGCAAACACTGATACGGTTTGCTGTCGTTTAGTTTTTTCACTTCTCATGATCAGAGTGACTAAAGTGACACTTTAATCCCAAGAGCGTAAAGTACTTTTCATTTCATTTAGCAGCCAGCTATGTAATTTTAAGAATTTAATCATGTATGTTAATGCAGTGAAAAGTAGTGTTTAACGCAGGGCTGCTCAAATACATACTAATACTAGTTTTATCTTTTCCATTTCTTATATCCAAATAGATAGTATATCGAGTTATAATGACCTCTTTTAGTCTCTCGTTAAATAATGTACTACAAACAAACACTTAGGTACCTAAATTGCTGAAATTCCTTGGTTCAAAGTGACAATATGTGAAAGAAAGAAAGTGAATACCGTCTACCAGAATCAGAAGTATGTTTGTCCAATTATTTGCATTGATACTAATTATTCCTCCAATGCATGTACGTAACTCATTTAATCCCTTAAAAACGAACTTTATCAAAAATGAAATTGGCAATGTTACCATGACACATTTTAATTAATAATTTGACTATATTAACCAGCATCATTTCAACTACCATAATAATAAATAGCTACTAACCTCAGTGCACTTTATGACAAAATTGCACTAGGGCAAGAAGCGGTATATTCTTAGAGTAGTTATTATGATGCCAAAATCTTGATGATATGCTGTAAAACTCAGCTTCATATTCGTAGCTTGAGCAGTAAACCGGTCTCAAGAGATGAATCCTGCACTAAGTCGTTTTATTTTACAATATAACTTTAATATGGCACACGAGGAGAGCATAATTTAGTAATTAGTGCAAGTAATTTATGTTTTTGTTGTCACTAAACTTAATGAGAAACGTGGTGTTAAAAAACTCAATGACTTAATAACTATTTTGATAAACTATGAAAAGAGTTTGTTTTATAAAACCATTTGAGTTGTTGATTTCTAAAGCTGACTTAAAAGGTTGAAGTTTTTATAGTTGACATACTTCACTGAAAAAAAAAGTTGGTTGCTTCTAACAAGATTGTGATTGTTGTGCATAGGCGTCTTGAATCCATACGAGCCTGACAAGACGTTAGACGCATCAACTAAGATGTTAGTTGAATCGCTAAAGAACTTGCTGTTTTTACTATAAGTTTTGTTTGATATAACTAATTATCATGAATAGTGTATTCATTTTATGTCAACTAAGAGAAAACCTCTCTTGGTTAGGTTAGGTTAGCTCTCATTTATTTGAGTGTTGACCAACCAGGAATTGAAATAACTTAATAATAACTTAGTCATAAAATCATGTAAACATTGTATCTTGTTTACCTACATGTTATAATAACTATTAGATATATAAAAACCCCCCATATAATGGTGACCCCTTCTTTCAGAGCTGCTATATCTTAAACAACCCAACCAATTTACATGAAACCTAGCTAAGAACAACCACTAGAAAACCTGCTTTCAAATAAATAAAAAATCATCAAAATCGGTTCACCCGTTTAAGAGCTACGGTGCAAAAGACAGTCACACACATAGCGGTCAAACTAATATCACCTCTCTTTAGTTAAAAAGATTACGGACTCGCCGCTTATTCCGCCACACTGCAGTCGTGTAGTGGTCAGGCACGAACAAATTAAGCTTTTCCTAGATGCTAGGATTATCTACTTTGTATCGTAAGAGCAGACAATAGAGTGTGAGCAATACTATCTTCCGTCTCAGCTCGTCTCTAAACTGACCATCGAAATCTAACAAAGATATGGGTAATTTCCGTATTTCAGCTTTATAGAGGTACCATGTGTTTTTTTTCTGGAATTGCTCTATCATAGAAGCATATTTTTCTTCACGTTGATCCCACACTATAGCGTGGCAATGGCTAAATTCCTGTTCTACCTAATAATCTGAGACCTATGTAACGCATTCTAGCAATTAAATATTCATTAATTCATTCAATCGCTCATTCATTAATTCATTAATTCATTCAATCGTTCATTCATTAATTCATTAATTCATTCAATCGTTTATTCATTCATTCATTCAATCACTAGCCAAGATGCTTACTGCTAACGAAAACGATTGTCGAAAACTGACGATATGTATGAAACTGACAAGCGCAGACGCATCCGTCCTGCAGCTTTCGTCAATGCTTTGCTTTTTCGATAACGACAAAGTAATGCATCTTGTCTAGAGCCACTGTCGAACAAACCTGTTTGCAATTTTGACATTGCATATGACCATGGACCTCTGAATGCACGTTCTGTTTGTCATATGAAAATATTTATCGTTTTTTTTTTCTCGAAAGCCAACACTTAGACGAAAACTAATGGAGACAACGTTTTATTAACGTTTTTCAATAGAAGACGACATGTCAGGCTAGTTGATAGTGACCCTGCCTACGAAGCTGGCGGTCCTTGGTTGGAATCCCGGTAAGGGCATGTGTGATAAGCGCGAGTGTTTATTCCTGAGTCTTGGATATTTTCTATGCATTAATAGTATTTATTTCTCCATAGGTATAAAGTAAGATTATCGCGTTCTTGTACCCATAGTACCTACAAGCCTATATAGCTTAGTTTGGGACGAAGACAATTTGTTTGACACTGTCCCCTTTTTTTTCTAGTATCAATAATAATCACAAAATAAATCAATTCGATTTATTTGGGATAATAAAACAAAATGGCGCCAGCTAACACCGAACAAACACTGGAACATCAAACCTCTCATTTCCGTCAAATCATATCCGGAATTCATACCGGAAATATTACCGTAAATTTCGAATAGAATCAAATATAAATTCCTCGTTTATTCATTTTCTCCATTAATATCTATATCAGGTGAAAACAAACGTCCCTTTTTCAAAGAATTCGTGCGCTTTGAAATAATTATTATGAATAATCTAAAATGAATAAAGGCGATAACTTTTGTTTGTTTTTAACCAACTGCATCAGAAGGAGGGTTATTTTTCGAGTGTATGTATGTATCAATGTTTTTATGTCTGAATGTATATAGGTATGTTTGTTTGTATGAATGTATGTATGTATGAATATCTGCTTGTATGAATGTATTTATGTATGTCTATTTCTTTGTCACGCTCAGTAGCCTAAATGGTAAGACCGTTTTTAACATAATGGGGTGTTGTTAGATTCGTCTTGGTTGTCGGAGTGACACAGGTTAAAAAAAAATATTAAACTAATTAGGAGAGGAAGGGGACGTAGACCCACCTAATATCTAAAAAAAATAGGCAATAATAAAAGCTTACCATAAAAATGATATTATTGAAAAACGTTTATTATTATTACCTATTTAAGGGATTATTTGACAGATGGTTTAACTTGAATTTTATATCACATTTCACTTTTCGATCATTTTCTATTTACTGGTCGACGAATGTTTTTCTTTTCTTCTCTAAATAGTGCTTTGATAAAACACAACGCATACGCATGTCTTTATAATCTCTCCTATTCACAAAGACATCTCTAAAGCCAATAAAAAAAATTGAATAGCATTCCAAGTAGTGCTTTGTTGGGTTGACTTTTCGAAGGTTAGACATACGACTTTCAGCATTGACCGCGGTCAGATGCAGAGCGTGTTGATCCGTGTAATTTTTAGACTGAGATCTCGCAGTAAGTTACCCTTCTTTATGAAATATTATTAAAAACTCGATAAAAAAATGGGTAGAAAAAACGTAACCCGAAACAAATAATTTCCTACTGCACAACAAAAAACTCTTAAAAGTAACTAATTACGAACAGTATCATCAAGTGCTTGGATTAAAAAACAAAATATTCCGTTTATCTGATTGATCATTACTATTTATTTAAGACAATAACAATCGGTCGGAAGCTTCAACTGTTTTTGGACCAGTAACAATACCGTTCCAATCGTTACGCCCATATACTCGTAGCATGGTACAAAGCAGTGAATGTTCACGTTTTTTTAGTTTGTATAGGTAGTTCCCTTATTAGATGCCAGTATTTTATCAATACAGATAGTTCAAATTGGATACACTTTGACCGTATAGGATATTTAGTGACACTCAACATGGTCACTTATGTAAGGTTTCATTAAGGCCCTGTCATCTCGGCTCATAGAAGCCTCCGGGGATGCTAGAGCTGGTGTTTGCCTCGCTCAAACGATTGGGCTAGCTATCCAGAGAGGTAATGCAGCGAGTGTCATAAGGAACATGCCGCAGGCGGAACTGCTAGATAGAGGGTTTTTTTTAGTTGTTTTTAATTATTTTAGTAGCTTAGTTTTATTTTTATTTTATTCAGTTTAGTTGTAAATATCACGGTCTTATGGATGTATGAGTAAAATGTTCTTTAGTCTGAGATATTAGTTGATACATGACAACCGATTAACTTGCTGGACACCCTAAAACACTAGACGACAATCGCTCTTACGATGAAGTTAAAAAGATTTGGGTATTAAAAAATGGTCTACCTCGCTTTGCTTAAAATCTAGGAATCATGTACGCCTGACTTTTATGTTTTAATATTAGGTCCTTACCTATAAAATTGGCGTTTTTTATGGAGAATTTTATGAAAACGTTGGTTTCCATACATTTAATTTTGCGGATTATTTAGTAACGTCAAATGCAAACCAAAAAAAAATTCTGTCAGAAATATTGGACTCTTCTAAGCTATAATTATACATATCTTAATTACTTTAAAATAGTTAGCTTCATAAAACTCCGCGTAATTGAAACACTTGAACTCACAGCACATGAAAAAAGTTGAGTTCACGCTTTAATTTTAAACTCTAAGTAAGAAATTGAACCATATTATTTTTATCTAAAACCTTTGTAACATACTGTATTGTTGAAATTTAAAAATAATTTGGATGTTAAAATTGAAATATAAATTCCGTACGAAATAAAACACGTAAAAATAACGCCAATTTCATAGGTAAGGACCCAATATTATTGCACATTATTTACTATGATCTTCATCTTAAAATTTATATCTGAAGAAGAAATCTATTGTATGATTTAAGTGAATTCAAAAATGTAATTATGTTTATAAGACAGTTATGTTTACCGTGGCAAATTGTGTTGAAGTATGTGTTTGTTAACCAGACTAAAAGACTTGAATCTATATAATCTAGAGTAAAAAAGTAATATTACGCAGCGCGAATGCAAACCATATCAATTATCATAATTGTTCCTTATGTCCCTTTTCGATGAGGTTCGGTAATTTACGACGAACTCTTAGTCTTTAAGAGAGATCGTTCATGTCCAGTCTAGCTTCGTCAAGTATGCTAAAAGTGAATACATAATTGGAGCCTAATTTGTAAACTAAATTATCGAATGAATGGGCTCTACAGATTAATAAACGCAGTTCATACATCCATGGGACTCTATTTTGCTCGGTAAAACCATTAAAGATTATTTTGTCGGCTATTTTTTCTTTATATTTTGCATGTATGTAAACGCTGTATTGTATTGAAACATAGAAATTCAAACTCAACGTTCACAGAGTAAGAATGTAAAAATACAAGCTTATAAATGGACAGTGCACCTATCCCTACCGGTACAAATAAATCTACAAAAACGTGCACTTATCCCTACCAGTAGAGATAGCTCGGTAGGGATAAGTGTACCAGGCTGGTAGAAGCACTGGGTTTGGCATCTTTACACCATTTTTGGCCACTTTACATTTAAACTAATATGTAAAGAATTATGAAATAACACAAATATTTTTATATTCTATATTCTTTTTATTATATCTTTTTACTAATCTCAGTCTTAACTACTTAGTTATGAATATAATTTACAATTTTACAGTATTTTTGATACTCATTCCGATCTTAAGTGGGTACAGTGGCCACAAAGGACACTCCTATCCTACCTCGCTCTCATAAAAAAAACATAATTGTGCAGTAAATGAATGGCTGATAGGGCTGAAGAGTTTTTAAATGGTAACCGAATACCCAAAGATGGTGCGTAGGTAGATCGTCTATCAAACGACCTGTTGAAGGTTGAAGAAAACCGATAAATTAATTTAATAATAGCTTATTTGTTTGTAACTTTTCTATGTCTTAAGCTTAAGGTATTTACATAATGTAACGAGTAATTATTATTTTGCCTACGTATTTAAACGTCACATAGCTAATAATTGACGAATTTATTTAAATAGTTCTTTATGTTTAAATCGTTGATTATTTGTATTCCATGGCGTCGGTGAATGGGAGTTAGTTTATTAAGGTATATGTTTATTCAGGGCAAAATCTATGTTCATTTCAAATTTTATTTAACTTGGTTAAGTCGTTTCAGCGTGAAAGAATAACGAGCTTTTGAAACCTATGTTTTGCCTTCTTTAAGCAGACATGATAAAAAGAGAAAAAATACCACCAAATGCTTAGAGTGTAGATCTACTAAAACATTATACGAGTACTATGTAGAAGCCACTTAGCTAGAACAACTAGTAAGTAAAACCAGTAGAAAATAAAATGACTTTTTATCAAAAGTAAGCCAACCCTACAAACTGGGTCAAAATCATTGTTTAGAAAGCTCAACATCCCTTCCAGATAATTTAAACGTAACATTAAATTCACTTTGTTTTCGCGCAGCTACGCACCCTGCGTAGCACCTCTACGCCGTAGCAACGCTACGGGCTACGGGCGTCATTTCGGTACAGTTATGAGTCGGAGACTGCGCGTGTTCCAGTGCCCCGCGAGCCTTCGTGCGAGTCAGACGTGACGTGACGTTCTGTGACAGTCGTGACGTGCAAGGATTACCAAGCGCTTTGCGCGGCAAATGTGATTTAAAAAAATAAACGGTGAGTGAAGTGACCTTAATAATTTAAATTAATAAAAAATATTTTTTTTAGTCGGTAAGTGTGACACGGCATTTTTTTTTAACTGTGCCTATTGTCGTAAGAGGCTTTTGAGGATTTCTCTCAAGTTTCTCAGCGGTGTTCCGTTTTTCGTGTTTTGTTCGCAACAAAGCAATATGAGAGCTTATTTTCGCGAGTCTTTTTCGTATTGCCGCCGAGGGAGTTAAGCGATGGGAAACCTTTTGTAATGTTTATGTCACATCTACGCAATGAGGTTCTATTGTGATTGAATTGTGCGTTACGTTTTAATTGTTCAACTTTTTTTTTTGAAAGTGCTTTTTGTGAAATCAGCAAAAAGTTCGACGTTTTAATTCGACACCTGTTGACCTCTTATTTAATCTGTTGTGACATAATATATAATAATGTTGTGATATATTATATTTATTAAGGTTTATTATAACAAAAAAATTTTTTTTTCCTATTTTAAAACTTTAATTTCTCATAGATTACTTAACATCTCTGTAATTACTAGTCTAAAGAACTTCTCAACATTTACCATTGGGACGATTTCTAAATAAAAAAATAATATATTTATATTATTAATATATAATAATAATATATTTTATAATATATTAATATTTTTATACTTTTTAAAAGATTTACCTAAAAACGAAGTAAAAATACCGTTTGTGATAAAGGAAACATACTGACACGAATGTCTCTCTTTCTTAATTTAAGAGCCTTGCTCTTGTCAGTGGAGTAAGTTCCTCTTCTCTTCTCTCTGACAGCTCCTTCGCTCTTTCGACACGACATGCACCTTCTCCTTCGTTTTTTTTCTGATCTCGGTAGAATACCATGATGATTCGTAATCGGAATATCATTCGTTTTTCTGTATTAATAAACAAATCCCTGAAGTATTTGTTTACTGATTTAAAATTAGTCGTTTAGTTTTTCTATATAAAATATAATGATTGAAATTTATTAAGGAAGATCGACGTAAAACCAAATCTCATAAAATGTTTTGAAGATTTACTGAAATAACTTTATGACCTTTTTGAGATCGTTGGACTTTTACCTAATTGTATCTTTTCAGTTTTTTAATAAGTACTCTTGTGTTTTTTGGGCACGGTAATGGTATAATTTTATGACCAACACAGTTCAAACACTTTACGTGAACGTCTTTCTAATATTGAAACTAAAAAAACTTACGATTCAGAAATATTTACAGTGATTTTTTTATTTGACCACTTAATTATTTCTATGTTACCATAGTTAACTTCAATATCTTCTTACCTGATCTCTTTTCTCATATCTACTCATCTATATTATATAAAAATCTCGTATCCCAGGATTCACATCACAGGATTGTGGCCAAACTCCTCCGAAATGAGAATAGGTCGTAAAGTAAATTTTATACCACTAGGTGATTAAGGTGTCTCTTTCCAGAAAATGGCAGAACACCGTTTGCCGGGTCAGCTAGTATTCTTAATCTAGTAAGCAAGACGCGTTTGTCAGAAAAAAAATGATTCTCGCCCGGATTACAAAATAATTTTAAACTTTGGTTATTTGTCGTCTAACAATCATTTTTATGGCACGAAAAATGCAAATTAGCACATAATAATGCCACCTAATTAGAAAGTGGGTCTCAGAGACCCATGACATTTGCAATTTGAAACCTAAGATCCTAATACTGCAAAATGCATTGCCTGTCCTGGGGACAAAGACAAAATGAGACATTTTAGTGATTTCACCGGTTGTGTTATAATCAGTAATCATACTGAAAATAATACATTTTAGACCTTTACAATTTCAAAATAAGAACATAAAACAAGCGTTTTAGTAATTGTAATAACACATTATCATTATTATTCATTAAAAAATTTACATTAACTAAACGACCAATATAAAACTACTAAAAACCTGCAACATTGCCAAAATATGGCAACAGTACCAACAAAATACGACTCATATTTTAGTGGACAATAATTCTAAGTGGATTTCTTTGTCCACTGGAGCCGAGCAAAGTAATTTCCTTGAATAATAGTTGTGGCTGTATATCTCCCTAGGCAGTTAAATACCTTACTATAGTGCTTATAGTTATATAAAATGCTACAAAACTTTATAATAGATGCCAATACAATAAATATTGTTTATGTTTTGAACAATACATAACTACTTTTTAATGCTTTTCGTTCAATAAAGACTCAAAATCGATTAACGCCATTCCCATTAGACAATGGTGGAGGCTTTTCCCCAGCAATGGGACTTAAGAAGAGGCTAAAAAGTTTAGTTTAAGCGTTTTAAATGGTTACCAATTAGGAGTATTATAATGCTTCTACCACTTTGGTATTTACAGCAGTAAAACTCAGTATTCAATATATTTATAGCATTCCACAATTTATGGTTTCGGGATGTTATGTGTAAAAATATTACCTAATAGTAGGAGATCCGAATAGGAGACGATTTGCACCGGGCTGCTTATTCGATCAAAAGTATTTTATATCAAATTTGATACGCTAAATAATATGTGGCGAATAGGTTGCCTGAAAAATTTCAGTCCAGTATAAAATTAATTAAAAAATTAAAAATTAACTTTGGCTTAAAAAAATGCAATTGCTTGTTTAATAGACAAATTACATACCAATCGAAAGTATGAAGCCTATAGAACTTGCAAACGTTAGGTTGACTATTTTTTTCCCGTCAAACTATTGGATAGGCAGGTATAAACAGGTAAGTCGGTACTAATAATTTGCACCAAACCTAACGTTTGCATATTCTATAGGCTTCATACTTTCGATTAGTATGTAATTTGTCTATTAAACAAGCATTTGCAATTTAAAAAAAAGTTCATTTTTAATATATTTTTTAATGATATAAGTACTGGACTGAAATTTTTCAGCCAAACTATTCGCCACATATTATTTAGCGTATCAAATTTGATATAAAATACTTTTGATCGAATAAGCAGCCCGGTGCAAATGGTCTCCTATTCGGATCTTAGACCATAATTGTTTGCCCTGCTAGCCACAGCCACAGCTACTTTAGAAACAATTATCTACTCGCAGTTCATTCATCCAAACGTTCACAAGTGAGCATATTTATCACATTTTATCATAAACTCACGGATAAGAGCCTTGAGTGTAAGTTGCTGTTTACGCGGCAAACCGTTTCGAAGGATTGTTTGCAATACCTAGTTTCTTCTGGTTGTATCTTTTCAAGGAAATATTACTACTATTTTAATACTAAAAGGAACTGTGCGTTAACCGTCTTGACGCGTTTGCGTCTACGTTACATTCAAGAAACTTAAACACATTTGAGACGTTTTTTGTAGCAACTTACACTAAGTTTTAAGTAATTTACATCAATTAACCAGTAATTATTAAGGCCCTGTCATCCTGGCTCTTAGACACCTCCGAAGATCCTACAGCTGGTTCTTACCTCTCCCAAAGGATTGGGTTAGCTATCCAGAGAGGTAATGCACCCAGTGTTATAGGGACCATGCCGTGAGCGGACCTGCTAGAGGGGGTGTTCTTTTTAGAGTGGTGATTATTATTTACATCTTTAATATTTGAGTAGCTTTAGTTTTATTTCAATTTAAATAAGTTTAGTTTTAATTTTTTATTGTATTAATTTAATAAATGTTTTACTAACCAGTATGTTTCAAATAAATTAAAGCAGTTTTTAAGTCTATGGTTTTTTAATGTATAACATCAACGTGATATTTTAACGATAATTATTTAAAACGCAAAGATAGCAGAAAGTGTAAAAGTAAGTAGGTAATAGCTAGTTAAAAGTGCAAGTAATATATTTTTTCATGAAAATAAAAATAAAAGGGCTTTTAAAATTAATTGGAAGAAGTCTAAGGCAGAAGAATAAAAACATGAAAAATGAAAAAAAAAACTATTTTTATATCTCAGAATTTTTCATTCACTACAAAGCCGAATTTTAAATTATAATGAAACCTTATATTAAGTCATTACTAAATAAAAACAAAACATTAATCAATAGACGTTTTAATTAATAAAAAGGTTTTAGTTACTTTTAATTAGTAGCTTTTTTGACAGCGACTGTAACTTGTAATATTATCTCAGCTTCAATTTTATTTAGCCACAATTTCACAAAATCATGCAAAAATGGTTCTAAGACTCGTGTTTTAAAGTATAAAATTCCAGCCAACCATATAATACCTTAAGCAAACTAATATCTTGGCAGTGATATTGCTCTTAAACACATTTTTCACTGAATAGCGCTTTCAGTATAAGGAAGGAATGACGTGCTAGTAGTTTTACAACTTTAGTACTAAAATTTTACATTCCTGTTACTTTTTCTTCTACGATGCTTCATTTATAAAGTGTAAAATAGTAACATCAAGCACATTATTAATATTTTTCATTTTGTTTATAATCGAAAACAATATAATTATTTAAATATTTTTACTAGTTAAACTGGCTTAAGCAGCAACGTCGTTATATCGATTACCTATATTAATATCAATGACAAGTGTAAACTGTTAATTTTGACAATTTTTCATCGAGTGGTCTCTCTTATCAAATAATACAAAAAATAATATTTTTATATATTATGTTATTGTTGAATACCACGTGTAATTACGGCAAAGAAAATACAAAAAAGGCAGGTAGAGGATTTATACATACAAACCAACACCTGTTTAGAATACGTAGGTTATAAATTGGGTCGCATAAGTAAGGAAGAAAGGTTTACTTCTTTCTTGCTACACAATAAATTTGCTTTAAGGTAAATTAAAAATTGTTTAATATTTTATGTAATTGATTATTTAGGACTCATTTGACATAACCCCATAGGCAAATTACCCCGGGTAAAAAAAGGCTTATTTTCTTATCAGTGAAAAAGTTCATAATAATGGTTAACAATATGAATAAAATTATGCTTTAAAATAGTAGAAAAAGAGGCCAACGGCACTATTTATTAAATACGTGATGCAGCTTGTAACGTGGTAGATTATCTTTATAAATAAATAATTGATGATCACTAAAAAAAGACACCACAGCCGTTTTCATAAGAATATTTTCATGAAAAAAATATAAAATGCCGTGTTACTCCTTTTAGTACATTAAATAATATAAAACGTCTTGAATAACAGTCGTACTAAAACCTTCTGTTTCCCACAGTTAAACGTCTGTATAACTTCTATTAAATTTTTATTTCTATAATAAATTCTTATGCGCCAGGTGATCTGTAAAATAAAGGAACTAAATTCTCCATTCTTTTAACGTGACCTTTTATTTCTTTTAAAATCTTACTTTGCGATAAAATTTATAGCCAAGCGTTAAATATCTATTGTTTCCGGAATGAACCCCACATCGGCTCATTAGTGGAGATATCGCTAAATGGCTGCGATTTACCGGTTTCGCGACTGGTTAGGCTGGTGATTATTTCTTAATAAGGTTTTCATTACATTCTCATTAATAATTTAGCTTTTACCGCAACTCTATAAGATAGTCTATTCCCTAAAGATAAAGGATGAACTTATAGCTAAACAATATTTTAAAATAAAAAAGTAGTTTGTTTAATAATAATATCAAGGGGACAATGTCACACAAACTAGTCCCAAACTAAGCTCTAGGCTTGTACTATGGATACTAAATAACGATATAAATACTTAACAGAGAAATATATACTTAAATACATAGAAAACATCCATGACTCAGGAACAAAATATTCGCGCTCATCACACAAATATCTGCCCTTACCGGGATTTGAACCCAGGACCGCTAGCTTCGTAGGCAGGGTCATTGCCAACTAGGCCAACGCGTCGCGTCGTTTGTGATTAGTTTATAAAATAATTTAATTTAAGTCCATTTTTTTATCAAAAGTATATTTTGCCTTCGACTTTTTACGCATATAACTTAAGAGTGAGTCTTAGAGGCATGCTACGCGAGCGTTGCCGGTGCGTTGCGTTGTCGTAACGCTGTTGTGATTTCAACATTGAGCAACGCAAATGTTTTCAACGTATCGTGTGGCACGTTATTCTAATTTGTATGTAGAACAACGAAACGCACAGACAATGCTCATTTGGCATCCCTCTAAGAATATATCACTAGTTTCGAGATAAAAAAACTTCAATGACTTATAGCAGTCAAGTTAACTACGTCCCGAATTTTATCGGAAATAGTGTATCATTTCTGTAACGACGTAACTGAAGCGTTTTTTCAAGTGAGATATATCCATTGTAAAAAACGCTAATTGACTTCGGCGCGCAGTTTACGCACAAAAAGCCCTAAGTGATGACTATTCGTTCATAGTCGTGCATTGTTCCCGGCGGTCGGCCATTTTGAAGGCTTACTTCCTCCAACTCAAAATATGTCTTTATATCGACGTTGCAAAAAGGATTCTATGGTATCAAAATAGGGTTCAAGTTTGAGATACATGTATAGGTGATATACGGGTTTTTGAATGCGAAATGACTATTTTGTTCTAACTATTCAGAATTTGGCTTTGACCAACCATTTTGGTGATCTAAATTCTCTTTTGGGACGTTGTTAATGGCTGAAAATATGAGCAGTTCGGTCAAAAGTGTAGAGAATTTGCAATTTATTAGGTACATGTTTTGTGATGAATATGCATCACACACAACAACAAAAAATTCAACATTCATTTTTAAGATCATAAAAAATACTGATTATCGAGTAGAATTGATTTGATTAATTGATATTTAAGTACAAATTTTTCATAGATAAAGTTAACTTAAAATCTACAATATTTTGTAAGATAAATTACATGTCATGTTTATTAGGGGTTAGAAAAAAAGAATATAGGTATTTTCTAAAATTATATCCTCATACTGCCCAATGTTCTTTAATAAGAACAAATAGATGTATTGCCCGGTAACTCAAATTAAACGTACAAAATGACCTTCATAGAGGACATTGGGCAGGAATCAGAAATTGCTCAAAAATACTTGGGCAGGTCGAGGACATTTTATTTATTATATTTTCAAATTAATACCAAATTACTTTCTCATACTGAGAACCCTAGTAACTTTGCATCGGAAATTATATTCAAAGAAAATTAATATTATTTAAATAGTGATAAAAAATAGGTAAATCAAATTTTCCATAGTACATTATTTTTTATATATTTTCCAAACTAAAAACCAAATTAGCTACTTATAACAAAAACCCTCGTAACTTTGCATCGGAAATATTATTTAAAATGTAAAGTCACATCGTTATTTAGGATTTAGGTCACACACAGCCAAGTCAAACATCTCGTAACAATGTCTTATCTTTCATAAGAGCTGGCTTTATGTTTCAAGTTGAATCCGGATAAATACTGTCGAGTTCTTAAAACTTGATACTTCACGAAGATAGCTTAAATAATTTTATCATCATTTAACTTAAGAGATAGGTACACTCAAAAAAAATAGAGCCAACAAAGAGAGAATTTCTCTTAGTTGACAAAAAATTAATGCAATAGTTAAGATATTAGTTATATCAACCAAAGCTGATAGTATCAACAGCAATTTCTTGAGTGATTCAAGTAACATCTTAGTTGATGTATCTAACGTCTTGTAAGGCTCGTATGGAATCAAGACGCTTATGCACAACAATCACAATCTTGTTATAAGCGACCAATTATTATTTTCAGTGTAAGAGCTGGTGAAGTGATTGCCACTTTTCCCTTTTCTCTGCTAGCTTTTTCACCTCCTGACACGACATTGGCCTTTTGTCTTATTTGGCTGAAGTAAGTAAGCCCCAGGCCTTCATCTTTCTCATTCTCCCGAGAAATTGCCCTCCAAAATGAGCAAAAAGAAACTTTTGTGCCGTGGTGCCGTCAGGTGTCCCATCATGTTTCCTCTTCTACATTCTATGGTTTCAAAAATAATGTCTTCTCTCGTTTACCATTTTTCCGTAAGTAACCCTAGGCCTTCATCTTTCTCACTCTCCCGAGAAATTGCCCTCCAAAATGAGCAAAAAGAAACTTTCGTGCCGTGTTGTTTCTTCTTCTACATTCTATGGTTTCAAAAATATGTCATTTCTCGTTTTCCATTTTTAAAACCTCTTCGTCGTTTAGTTTATTTTTCTTTTCTTTTGATATAATTTTATAAAGATTTCACGATTTCACTTTTGGTCTACTAAATCAACAAGGTTTATTGAAATAGACACTTAGAACCAAACCCTTCGAGTTTACTTAAGTGAATTTCTTCTTTTCGATTAAGTAATCTTACGATGTTATTTATTTAAGTAGGTACCTACTTCAAACGTTCAATCAATCTCAATTTCAGTTAAAAGACAAAATAAAATTAATTCTAAAGCAACTTAATTATAACATAATTTGACAGGTTTTTTTTTATGCTTGGGACCTGTTTCCACAGACATTGCTGTGATAAGAGGTAGAACTTCGTTCCTCTTAAGCCGGTACCCAACTATTGCAAACGCACACACTACGCACGTGGGTAGGTACGGTCACGGAAGTTAATTTGCTACCCATTTCAAAGAAAATCTGCTTGAAGATGTCATTGTCGTTAGAGATGCCAAGTCATTTGTAATTGATAGGAAACTCAACCTTATTGCTGTAGAATGTCAGATTGACTTTGGACTTAAGGTGAACACCGTGCGCCGCAGTGGAGAATGTTGACACAACATAACAGTTATTCCCGCTTCACTACATATTTATAAAACAAAATCCCCCCACCGCCTCTGTCCGTCTGTATGTTTGCAATAATCTCAAAAACTACGGAACGGATTTTTAAGCGGTTTTCATCATCAGTTAGATTTTTTTTTAACCAAGGTTTTTTTTGTTACAAAAATAAAAATAAACCGAAGCGAAGCGAGGGCACCTCGGTAGTATTATAATAAATATAACTATAGCATATTGTAGCAACTGGTTGGCCAATTAATAAATGTACAAATATCGTCTAAAATAGCTGTTGCCTGTGACTCCGTCTGTGTAGAAGTCGTTGATTATGTAAATATTTATTTTCGAACGCTCTTCCATCGTGAACTGTTCAATTTCCCGATATAAAAAGACTTTGGGTTAGAAACAACAGACTCGTTCAAGCGCCATGAAATCAAAACAGACGGACAAAGTTACTTTCACATTTATAAAAAGTATTTTTTCAAAGTTTTCCTAGACCGCCATTTTCAACGGTTAGTGAAATTAAATATCTCCCATTCACTCACTCGGCGAACTCATCTGTACCCGTACCACGAGTTACAATTACCGTACTCGCAGCGAGTCGAATGCTATGTCCCTTTCAGACCTCGCAGTATTCTTAAGGCACTTTTCCACCGGCGAGGCGGGACGAGGCGGCGCGAGACGATAATTTAAATTTATATGGAAAAAAATCAATTCTCTCCTAGCGTGTCCTCGATGTAAACAGTATGGATTGGCGAGGATGTGCAATAAGAAAATTGAAATTTTTGTTATAGTAATAATGAACCGTGTTGCAGCGTACATACAGTGTTTATTAACTCTGCAACGGAAACACGATTCTCGCGTGTCATCGCGCCAGCCCGCGCGGTATCGCCCCCGTCCCCGTCCAGTCCACGTCCTGATCACGTTACGTATGCAGAGACCTTTAAATATATTATCTAGCACATCGTCATTGTTGCAATTTTGCCCGTGACTACGTCCGCGTAGCGAACTCGTTACCAGAAAATTTGGTAGAGCCCGAAGGAATAGCGATCCTTGAGGCACTACCAAATTTTCTGGGATACGAGTATCCTGTCTTTCCTCGAGGTTCAAGCTACCTTCTCGATTCTGAATTTCATTAAAATCGGTTCAGCGGAGTAAGCGTGAAAGGTAATAAACAGCGAGACAGACAAGGTTACTTTCGCATTAAGTAATAATGATTAGTATGGATCAAACATAAAGACAATACTTCCATCACACTTAGCGTGCGAGATCGCGCGGGCACGCGCCGGGACGCACGAGCTCGCGTGGGCACGCGCCGGCAATTTTTAGTTGAAATGGGTCGGCGCGATTTCAATTCTCGTCCCACCTCGTCTCTCCTCGTCTCGCCGGTGGAAAAGCACCTTTATAGAGTACGAGAGACAGAGCATTCGATTCGCTAGCTAGTACGGTTATTGTAACTCATGGTAAGGGTACTTACTATAAAACTGTCTGCGCACACCCGACGAGCTATCTCAGACTGTGGTTAGTATGGATGAGGGTATTAATTTAAAAAACAAGATACGATGCATGATTTAGCAGACCCTTAGGAGTATTTTTTTCAAAGTTTTCCTAGACCGCCATTTTCAACGGTTAGTGAAATGAAATATCTCCCATTCCCTCACTCGGCGGACTCGTCTATACCCTTACCACGAGTTACAATTACCGTACTCGCAGCGAGTCGAATGCTATGTCCCTTGCAGACCTCGCAATATTCTTATAGAGTACGAGGGACAGAGCATTCGACTCGCCAGCGAGTACGGTTATTGTAACTCGTGGTAAGGGTACTTACTATAAAACTGTCTGCGCACACTCGACGAGCTATCTCAGACTGTGGTTAGTATGGATGAGGGTATTAATTTAAAAAACAAGATACGATGCATGATTTAGCAGACCCTTAGGAGTATTTTTTTCAAAGTTTTCCTAGACCGCCATTTTCAACGGTTAGTGAAATGAAATATCTCCCATTCGCTCATTCGGCGAACTCGTCTATACCCTTACCACGAGTTACAATTACCGTACTTGCTAGCGAGTCGAATACTCTGTCCCTCACAGTATTCTTATAGAGTGCGAGGGACGGAGCATTCGACTCGCTAATGGTAAGGGTACAGCGCCTCTATTCTAAACGGTATAAACGATATCGTAGTTTACCTGTTAGGTATTGTTATGACGTCAGCCGTCATTACTGTCAAGAAAATAAGAGCTATCAAAACGTTGACAATACGATAACAGGACAAAAACGATATTGTTTTTACCGTGTTGAATAGAGGCGCTGTACCCTTACCACGAAATACAATTGCCATACTCGCTAGCGAGTCGAATGCTATGTCCCTTGCAGACCTCGCAGTATTCTTATAGAGTACGAGGGACAGAGCATTCGACTTGCTAGCGAGTACGGTTATTGTAACTCGTGGTAAGGGTACTTACTATAAAACTGTCTGCGCACACCCGACGAGCTATCTCAGACTGTGGTGACCACACGACGGTAAAGCACCCCAGGGAAATTTGCAGCCGTAACTCATGAAGTCGCACGAGACAGGATTAAAGGCCGTTACGCGCTAAAATCTAGTAATAGCTGACGTAAATGGTAGTTTCAAACTGGGACGTGTGGTCATCGTAGTTATGAACTTGGCTCATAATATTCAAGCGTGTTTAAACGTGAAGTAGGGTAGTAACGGTTTTGAATTTCTGGGAAGTCGGTTTGGTGAGACGGATGCGTAGGTGCGTTAGAACGAGAAGTTTGATTATAGTTTTGGATTACGCAATATCTAAGAAAATGTGACTTTTTGCCAGACTATTAGGGGCCTAATTCTTCATACACTTTACACCTATTGGTATCGTATTGTCATCATTATGATAACTCTTATTTACTTGTATAGATGACAGATAGATAGATAGTAATGGGTTGATTATTCGGCGTTTTAACCGCCGTCATTATTGTCTTTAAATATCATTCAATATAAACAAATTAATTATTTTTCTTGTTCTTTTACATAGAATGGATACTACCCCTGGGTCCGTTGATTTTGACATCAAAAGTTGCTGGTAGTTATCAAGACAAAAATGACGGCGGTTGAAACGCCCGAATATGCACCCAATGATGACCGAGATAACAACAATACGGGTAGAGACAAAGTAGAATAAGGTATTATGGACTCAAAAGATTTTTCAGAATTTTATTCACAGAATAATCTATTTTGAAAAATTATTCCGTAAATTCAACTTTTAAATATGAATATTTTTATACCTTGTCGTGTCCTCTCGGTAGACAATTTCCTAAATCATTTTTAACGTGACGTTTAATTAGGGTCTATATCGATTGGGACAATCAAAGTTTGTCGTTTGTTTTGTTTGATCAAAAACAGTATCATACGATTAAAACGGTTTTTTATTTTAATTATTATAAAAAAAAACTAAAGCTTGACTAACTAATCTAAAGAGTAGATTTTAATTAAATTCTGTAATTATCAGCCTGAAAGGATTAGTGAATAGATTTTAGACCAAACAATACGTAAAGACAAATAGTTTTATACATTTCTGTTTCATTGGCAAAAAAAAAGTCGTAATGATTTTAATTATATTGCATAGTTACAAAGCTGTAAATGGATGCAGCAAACTTGTTGCTAGAGATTATAAGATCCCGAGGTCATAAGGTCTAAGGTGACCGGCATCTCTCTACATTGATGGAATATTAAACTTAGCTAATTTTGCTTTAACATACTATCAGCCCAAATGGAACCCTGACCGACTATGGAACAGTGTCACAGTGACAAAAACAATTTGTTTGACACTTCTTACGGCCTGAATTATACCGTTACTGTGACAAAGTTCTAGTAGGTCAGGGTTACATTGAGGTGATAGTACATACGTTATTTTTTACTACTTGGGAAGAAATACAACGAATATCTTATTTGATATAGCTTCTGCCCGTAACTTCGTCTGCGCAGATTTCGATTATCGTTATTTACTTTTTTTTTCCGGGATGAAGAATAGCCCACGCGTTAATCCAGGGTATAAGCTATCTTCATTATATATTTCATTTAAATCCGTCCAGCCGTTGCAGCGTGAGGAAGTAGCAAACTAACACACAAACTTTCACATTTATAATATTAGTATCATTAAGATCAGTTGACGTAACGGTAAAACAGAAAAAAAACAACTACCGGAAAACCAAAAATATGAAAGTCTTAACATAGGTTACATGAAGCATTTTTAGTTTGTATTTCAAGAACAATTTTATTTTATTATTGTGTCTCCGTAAATCAGAATTCCGTTATTTACGCTATACGTCCGTGATGACAGACGAATAGGCACGCGAATGATGGACATACATTCCGTTTTTCCTTCAAATTTATTGTGTAGTGAAACACTTTTGTACATTTTCGTCGGTGAACTTGAAATACCACGTAACTAACAAGTACAATAAGTTGCATATTATACGGTCTTACATGGTGAGGTGACAGAGCGTCGGTGGCCTAGTGGCTCAGGGGGTCGACTCGTGATCGTAAGGTACCGAGTTCGAACCCCCGCGGTCACCATGTACCAATGAGTTTTTCTAACTTAAGTGCATTACCCGACGCTCTTACGGTGAAGGAAAAACATCGTGAGGAAACCTGCACATTCGAACAGCTGAGCGTGTAAGAGGGTAATTGCACAAAAGATCCTAAAGGGTCGAAGTGTATCCGAAAGGGCCCATCTGTAAGATAAGATAAGATAAGATACATGCTGAGGTGTATTTTGCACATCATAGACGTTTTGCTTATATACTTTTTTGAAAATTTATTTTGCAGTTTCAATCTGATATTAAAGATAAGAAGAGTAAATACTTGTATTTAGTCAGCCACCACTATCTTATCCTTTAACCTATCGCCAAACAGTGTTCGCATTATTTAAAACTAGTGTTGGGATATGACAACCGGTGAAATTACTAGTATCGAGGCATTCCATCTTAGACCTTGGAGTATTCAACGCATTTGCCAAAGGATTGTAGTCATGAGAAGAATACAAATGTCTTAGTTTCTGATCCCACTAATATTGAGTAGCTTGTGAGTTCGATTGCCATCTCTTTGATTTTTTTTATCAGAACACCACCGCCACCATTAGATATCTTGTAATGTATTGCAACGCAATACCTTTCAAAATAGAACAGGAATATTTTCGATCGTTGGAAATTTTTGTTGTGTTTTTCAAACGTCAAATTACCTAAGCCCGTTCCATTTTACTCGTAACTTTTCAACTAAAGATGCAATGATATGTACATTGGCAAACTGATAAATATCGATATAACGAAGCTTAAAAACGTTTAAAAACGTCGATATTCGATATCTATCAATATCGATGTCAAATCGAATAGTCATTAAGAAATTACACAATCGATTAATATGGCACAACTAAACTAAAGGGATATTTTAAGCTTTTCGGAGGATTTATGTAAGCTTAAAAAAACGATAAAATATCTATATATCGGCGTTTTTGACCGATGTATCGATATATTGATATCGACTTGAATTAATATATCGAGATTTATACATACCTTGCATCCCTATTTTCAATTCCATTCACTTTGAATACCCACCGCCGATTCACTAACCTCTTTCAGCCAAAACCTTTCTTGTACCTTAAACATGTTCCAACTTGTCTAGAACATCTAATCTGGCTTTGACTGCTCGAACCTCAAGGGGTTTTGGGAAACAGTTGTAATTTGTGTACGTTCAGTCTGAATACATTAATGTATTACAAACCTCTGCTAAGTTGAAATTGATTAGGTACAGTCTGGAAAATAAGTGGAATTCCTGAATTGAACCTTAGGCAGACCGTACAAATTGGCCTACTTCATAATACGAGTAGGTTGTTCCTATAGCCCGATTTACATTCGTCAAGGACAGTTGGATAGTAGACAGCGACAGTGGACAGTACAGTAGTGTAAACCGATCGGACAGTGGCGAGTCAAGTTGCCTTGCCAGTGGATCCAAATAGAATCGCTTTGTATTTTTTCACTCCGCTATCCTTGGCACTGTACTTGCCACTGTCCTTGACCAATGTGGACTTTATGGATAATGGTAAGTTGAAATGGTTTAAAAGCTTTGTTATTATGGCATACAAAAACAAGCACACAGGCAACCTTAACCTCTTTTCTGCAGGGTTAAACTTAATTGCCTTTGACGTATTATGCTATTGTTTTTAAATCGGCCGCCATTACTGTCAAGTAAATTAGAGCTACTCGTATCTTAACATTGACAATACGATAGCATTTTGACATTCCCAAATATTATTGCATTCTTGAAATTTTATGACTGTAGCATTTGAGCTATGTTTATTTTGCTTTTTTACTGCTTTTATTTTGATTCATAATTATTATTATTACTTTTGTATACATTGACACTAATTGATTTTTACTTTTTCTATTTTTTTACTCTGACGATACTACTACTACTACTAACATGTTAAAGGCGATATGGTTTTTACCAGGATAAATAGAGGCCCTGGTAGCAATATGAATAATTTACTTACTTCAATTATTCGGTAATAAATAATGAAAATATGCTTTGGTGTAAATACAAAGGTGTTACAAAAATACCCGTAAAGCCGAAAGGGGGTTAAATGGTGCCTTGTAACAAGTCCATTTACAATATTTGAGAACCGTACTATCACCGTATGACTTACCGGCAAAAAGAATAAAATCATTATTTTTTTCATTGATGTGCCAACCCTATTTCAGTAAAATTAAAGAGTAAACTACGCAGAATGTTTATGTACATTTTTACCTAATTCGTGACACGATCAAGAGACATACTAACAAAATGTACAGAATTCGATTAGATAGATAATATTACAAGTCGAGTTTTGGAGTCGTAATATTCTGAGTTAGAAAACATCGTCTTTGTTTTGTTTTACAAAAAAGGGCCATTCGTTCTATTTATAACTTAAATTCTCGTGACTCCTTAAGAGAACTATTTAAAGAAATTAATATCTTAACTGTAGCATCTCAATTTATTTATGAGAATATTATTTATGTTATTAAAAATTTAGATTCTTTCACCAAAAATTCTGATATACATAATTTAAATACAAGAAATAAAAATAAAATTGCTATTAGAAAATTTCGCGTACGTAAAGTATATAAATCATTTGTTGGTCAATGCATTCATTTCTATAATAAATTACCTGACGTAGTTTTAAAGTTACCCTTTTCAGCACTTAAAAATTACTTGAAAAAGTCGTTAATGTCTAAAGCGTATTATAGGGTCGAGGATTATCTAGCAGACAAAAATGCATGGCCTAAACTCGAAAATTAGTCAATAATAATTTGTTCAAATGTAAAACCTTTATCTTGTCTAGGGGACACTGTTGATGTAGGAAAACATGTCGAAACTTTGTTTATTATTAATTTTTTTGTTTTTGCCTTTTTCTCCGTCTATATCTCTCCTAATATTTTTGCCATGTTTTCCTGCTGATCTACGCATGATATTTGATATTATATTTAAATTAATATTTATAGCTTTATATAATACTAGACTAAGTTGTATCATTGTAATAGGAAATATGGTTAAAAAAATGACTGACTGCTGAGTTTCTTGCGGCGTTTCTTCTCGGCAGTGGTCTCCTCTTGGGAAGCGCTGGTAGACTCCTGACGTGTAAAGGTGCCCGTGCGGCCTACTTACTGAATAAATGACTTTTATCTTTTTAAATGACTTTTATCTTTTTTTTTATCTTTTTTTATCGTCATTTTGGAAAAAAGCACGAAACAATTATTGTAGAGTATCGATAAGATTTGAAATTGACAACATAACATTTTTTCCGTCTTGACGTTTTTAGAAGCCAGTACTTAAGCATAATGACATCATAGTATTGAACCTTTGTGGATAAAAACCAGAAAAACCATTAAAGTTGACAATTATTAAATTGGTAGGTTGGCCTCTCTGTTAAATAATCTATGCTAACTCCGGTTCCCTCACATGACAGCTTACTAGGGTTGACAATATTTTTGGCTTTTATAATTTATTCGATTTTTTACGGGGTGTTTTGTAACACGTTGTATAAATAGTGAATGACTAACATTGCACAGCACATTAATAAAGACAATTTCGAAAAAAAAATTAAACACCGATTTTTCATGTTTTTATTTGCACTTTCAACATTCCAACAACCACTGCTTTTTCTATTGTTACCGCTATCAAAATACCACTAATAGTGTAACCCAAGGGTTGTGATATCAGTTTAATGTGATAACCCTTGTCATGGTAATAAAAAGTTTTGTTATTACAGCATTGTTATTACCATAGTTACGCTTATTACGGTTTCAGTATCAGTAATGGCGTTTAGTGAACAATATTTGTTCGCCAATGACGATCCGTTTTTTATTTATACAATCAAAACTAAACAAAAAATGTGTAAAAATCTGCAAAATATGATTATAAAAATCTGAAAAATAATAATAAAACTATTAAAAAATGTATCCGCTTGGTCTTAGTTACCATGGTAACATGAAACACAGGAGTGCAAATTGTAACAAAGCAAGATTTGTCTTAAAATTCCGTTCATTAAATACTCAGTCATAAATAATTGTAAGTACAGTCAAGGATTGTAATTGTTATGCCACTATGGAACCCTGTCATAATGAGTGTCAAACAACATGAAAGAAATTACGCCAAAATTACTGATTAACGTTATGCGACAGGGTTCCTATTGGCATAAGAATTAAAGTAATCATGATGGTCGAACTAGGGTGAAGGCGAGGATAAACGGGCAAGGAAAACCAAAAGCCTTTTCCAGATGGTTCACAAATTCTCGTTTAATTATCAAAATACAGGCAATACAGGCACTTGATAAGAAATCCTCCCTTACGATATTCCAGGGGCACGTGGAGCCAAGGCTAGATGCACAACTATCACAGAGTACCATGTTTCACGACCCTAGGGCTTATATTGTCTAACGCACTCGCAATCGCAACCGGCTTCAAAGTGTAGCAATTGTTTTCATTTTTTATGCAGACAAGCCTTCGATTTTCAAAATGAAAACGATCGTGATTGCGAGTGCGTTAGGGTGAGTTTAGACCAAGCGAACGAACAAGAATTCTATGGCATTATCTCTTACGTTTACATTGTTAAAATAAAGTCAAAACATGTTCTAGAGCATTCGCTCGTTTGGTCTAAACCTACCCTTAGACAATAAGCCCTCCAGTTTCACAAGCCACGCGTTGAACAAGAGTGTCAAACATGGCCACGCACGTCCGGGATCTTACTCCCAAACACCACAGTAATGCTTATGGATACTCCGTTCCTTTCACTCGCCAATCGTACCGAAGTCGAGGGAAAGTGACGGAGCAAGCGTAACGTTCGAACTATGATTTTGAAGTAGCCCAGTGCCCGAGTTACGTCAGAGAAAGGGTGTTACCAGACCAATCGAGCGATCGTCGATCGACGGCATCGATCGATGGTAGAATTGATTAGTCGACGTCGATCGATAGTTCCTACCAGACCAATCGATCGATCGTCGATCGATGGCAGCATGGATTAGTCAACGTCGATCGATAGTTCCTACCAGACCAATCGATCGACTTCGATCGACGTCCATCGATGCCGTCGATCGGCGATCGATCGATTGGTCTGGTAACACCCTAAGCAAGATCATAACTGTACAAAATAACATTAAAACCTCACGCGCCTTCATACTAGAATAGTACTTTTGCCATATACCTCGAGCCAGTTTGCGTAGACTCCATTAAAATTTAATACCTAGACTTAAAGTGGGAGAATTAATCCAGCCATGTCGCTACCGCAGCGGCTGGGCGATTTTATGACGACAAAATTGTTAGTAGCATTTCTGCGTCTGAAATGCACAATTTTCGTGCATAACAAATGTATGGTAATTTTCAAAAGGGGTTTTTTTTTATTTTCAGGTAAAAATGAAATACGTGATGGTTGCTGTAATGTAACACTGAATTTAAGAGATAGAGTGGTGGGGATTTTAAGACAGTATAACGTTTTACGTGTAACTTATGGATTTTTCGTTGAACATATATTTGTAGCATCCTAAGTGTATGAAATCTTAAGAATATAATTATTTCATTTTTGAATTCAAAATCAAATGTTAATCATTTCAAATTCTTCGTCCCTAACGTTTCGAATTAGAAATTATAGAAGGTTTATTCTAAATCATGAAAAAATATGTTTTTTACTTTCATTTGTACATTTTAATATTTATTGCCTTATGAAATATTTTTTACTTCTATTAGATTTTATATAAAAAAGGGAATAGTCAATTTTCGTCTTCTTTCATGAATTAAATCAAAACTATTTATTTTACTATAATAACAAGAATATATTTTAGATCCTCATAACGTGCCCTTTGATATATATATATGATGACACGGTAAGGTAAGCAAAACTTTTTTTTAAATTTCATAATTTGTGCCCCGGAAATGAACCTCATTTTAAAAGAAATACTTTGCACATCTTTGTATATGTCATCAATTTACATATGTGTACCAAATTTCAACTCAATCGGTCCAGTAGTTTCGGAGCAAATTGGCTGTGACAGACAGACAGACTGATAGACGCACGAGTCCTATAAGGGTTCCGTTTTTCATTTTTTGTACGGAACCCTAAAAACATAGCACTTGGCTCAAAAAAAGTCACAGCCTAATCGTATTCGTGTTACAAAAAACTCCGACATAAAACAAAATTGTTTATGCATTCAATTCTATTATTTATGAGTTAAATACGTGCCTGCGTTTGTAACTATACAAAGGCGATATTTCTTCGAACTCACGTACCTATGTTATAATAAATTATGTCATACATACAAGGGCAAGTAAGGGGAAAGAGGTGTGTCACCGCTAAATAAATGGCACCACATCCTGTATCAAGCTTTTAGGTAATTTATGAATATTATATGTATGAATATTTCGCATTATGCTGGCCTCTTTAGCATGTTAAATGTATTGCCAGTTTGCTGGTCTGAGTATTAAGTTGGTTGTGTAAGCTTATAGGCTTTGTTCACACGATTGATTTACTGGTGAAGTTTTTTCAAACCGTATAGAACATACGAGTTATTGATAACTAACACACTTTTAAATTGTTAAAAACATCATTACCTACCTTACTATTTTGAACCCCCGAGACGAAAAGACAGATGTCATATATTTAACTTGTCTGTGTAGGTACAGCCAAGGACTTTAATTGTTATGCCACTGTAGAACCCTGTCGCATAACGTTAATCATTAATTTTGGCGTAATTTATTTCATGTGGTTTGACGCTGTCATTATGACAGGGTTCCATAGTGGCATAGCAATTAAAGTCCTTGACTGTGTATGTTATGTATGTAAATATTGAGCAACGGAAAATGTTATGTGAGTGTTAACAACAACTTTAGAATGGTCTTACCAATTTATCATTTTAAATAGCAAAATTCAAATAAAGCTAGCCAAAAATATCCGTTTAAGATTTACAAAGTTAAAAATTAACACCCTTTGTTTTTAGTATAAGGGTAAAAGAATAGGTTCATAGTCTTAGGTCAAATCTTAGGTCCAAAGTCAATCTGACATACAGCAGCAATAAGGTTGAGTTTTCTATAAGTTACAAATGACTTAGCATATCTTATTACATTGACGACTTCGAGCAATTTTTCTTTGAAATGGGTCCTAAATTGACGTTTGTTACCGTACCTTAATAAGCCGTATTATGCGTACAGCATTCTATCCTATATTATTCCGTTCTGGGTAATTATTTAGTGGCATAATGTATAAAACATGAGCGTTACTTACTTTTTGTCGACGTTAATTGCTTTTACACAAGCGGTGTAGGTAATCAGCCCAAGTGAGCTCCTAAAACCTTCGAATTACTTCTTATGAATTGGAACAGTTTCATGTAATTGTTAATTATTTTTTTGTGAAGAAACAAAAGCCGTTTTCACTCAAAATAACATTCTTATCAAAACTTCATACACGCTACACAGTTTTATTTTATAAAAAATCTGATTTAAACCACAGAATCAAATAGCCCATATATAATGATGTTATAGATTTTTTATAACCGATTCGAATTTATTGACTGCTGATATTGCATGCATTCGAGAATTTGATGACAGTTCAACAATTTTATTTGATGGGTTATAATAAAATATGAAATGGTCTATTTGGTTTAGATCTCGGTTATGTCATCATAATGAATATTATCTAAAGCGCCTCGCTACAGATCGAAATCCTTACTAATATTATAAACGCAAAAGTTTGTCTGCCTGGATGTATGGATGTTTGTAACTCTTTCACGCTGCAACGGCACGACGGAATTGAATGAAATTTGGAATGGAGATAGCGTATACACTGGATTAAAACATAGGCTACTTTTTATCCCGGAAGATTTGAAAGTTCCCAAGGGAATAATGGTAATCAAAATCTACGCGGACGAAGTCGTGGCAGAAGCTAGTTAAAAGTGTATGGCACATGTAAAAGTTGTCTATAATATTAGTCAAGAGCAATAAAAAAGGGTCACTTTGTTCAATACAAAGTGACCATAGAAAGTGACCCATTTTCATTGCTCTTGAGTGTAATTATGTGTATTAATAAGTAAGGTATAAGTATGTGTGTTGTTTCTAGTTGGTAGTGACGCTACCTACGAAACTAGCGGTCCCGGGTTCCATTCCCAGAATGGTCAAATATTTCTGTGACAAGCGCGAGTATTTTGTTTCTGAGTCTTGGATATTTTCTATCTATTTAAGTATGTATTCTCTAAATAAGTATTTTTATCACTGTCTGGTACTCATAGTACAGTCAAGGACTTTAATTGTTATGCCAGTATAGAACCCTGTCGCATAACATTAATCATTATTTCGCTCATTGAATACGAAATGGATACATTTCGAAATAATTTGCTCTTGCATTGAAAATCTTTTACGAACAGCTTCTAATTTGAAAATGCAACACTCACTGATTTTGGAATGTGTCCGTTTTGTATTCAATGAACGATTTTTGGCGTAATTTCTTTCATGTGGTTTGACGCTGTCATTATGACAGGGTTCCATAGTGGCATAACAATTAAAGTCCTTCACTGTACAAGCATGGAGCTTAGTTTGGGTCTAGATCAATTTGTTTCAAATGATCCACTGATATTTTGATTTAAATATTATACGTGGTTTTAAGCACGACTTAATGGTTTTTGGCTCGAAAATTCAGTTAAGTTCGAAGAAAGTCACGGTCCAGATCTAGCTATCAATAAAACTGGATTTACTTGCACTCAGTCCGTTACACGGGTATGCTCTCAATGAAGCTATAAATAGAATGCGTAGGTACTCAGTTCACCATTAAACGACGTATATTGTGCAGTGGAAAACTAAAACAGACATACCGTAAAACTACACAACTATGGTCCTAGCCTGGAACAATAGTCTAATTTTCCTCCTTACATTATTCTAAAATATGATACCTTACTGCTATTATTGCTGGGTATATGAAATTTTTGGCCTAAAATCGATTGCTCTAAACTCTAGCTATAGCTAAAGCTATATTTTTTTTAGAATAATGTGATAATGAGACCATAGTTGTGTAGTTTTACGGTATCGATAGTAGAAATCCACAGTATTTCTTTTCCGTTCGTCTATCTGTGGGGTTATTATGACATAGCAATGCAGTTCGCTGCGAGAAAGGGACAGAGTTATAATAACTGCTATAATCTCTGTCCTTTTCGCTTGCGGTAAAATGAACTGCATTGCCATGTCATAAAACACCTAGTCCGCTTTCTAAAAGATTGTGTTAACCTGAAACGGGAATTTTTTTTTTTATTATGGAAAACTTAAAAGTGAAAAAAAGCCCTTTAGCTACACTTATGTATCTTAGTTAAAGTATTACAATTCAGAACAGGTATAATATATGGTTATATAGTTAAAAAATATATACCAATCAAAACATGACCGGGTTTTTTAAAGTTCATGTGATATTTTAGCTACAAATTACAATATTTTCATGTGTTTGGTGCCTTTTAATAATGTTCATTTCTCCTTAACACGCTACTTTACTAAAATAGAAGCATGGTCGTAAAAACTACTAAATTTGAGTTAAAACAACAATCAGGTCAATTGGTACGGTCGGTCTTATAAGTAGCTGTTAATTTTAGTCCTTTGTCACTTAAACGTTATGTTTGAACTGCTGCACTAATCTGTCAAAAGCGTTAAAACGACAAGGTACCAAAATGTGCATGTCACATAAAAAACCTCTGCCAGCTGCACTTTCATCGGGTGATGGAACCAGTAATGGACAAGGACCAATGATGGACACTTGATTCTTATTTTACAGAAGATAAGGGTTATTCATTTGTCAACAATCAATTTAGGACCGTATAATCTTTGAATTAAGAGTTAAGTGTCCATTATTGGTGCCTGTCAGTTTCCAACATTACTGGTGCCATCACCCTAATCGTTGCTTTCGTATGGTGAAAAATGGCGAAATACATACGTGTTACTGATACTAGAAAAAACGAAAGTATCGCATTGCAAAGAAATTGGAACCGATAATGGGTAGCATTACGATCAATTTGATACCGGATCCAAGTTCATATATTCTTATTTGCGTATCGAATTTCAAGCTCTCCTATAAAAGGGTTCAAATGCGCAATGAAAAACCCGAGAATGCCATTAATAAAGTTAATAAAAAAAACAAGGAAAATTGTGACGTTATTTCACCCTAATACCGTTGAGTTTGAATTTTATTAAGATTGAAATTTTCGCTTTGAATTATTACGAAAAGTTAAAGAGTGATTGAAATTCATTAAAAGAGTAAACAAACTCAGCAACAAACAAATATTATTGTTCTGAAAATATTTAAAAACCGAACTATTTAGGTATATTTAAGCTCATAAATTGTGATGACCCTTCCACTTCTCTTCGAGATGCTTTACAACCCAGTTTCTAACTATCAAGTTACACGTAATCTCGTTAGATTTCAATAAAATTAATTGTAAACCTGATACTAACATAGTATTAGTGGGCCGGTAACGTCTGCCGCATGCACCCGGAAAAAAGGGCGTAGCAACCAATTGGGCAGCGGACATGGGGTAGGTCAAGACGAAAATAGCAGGACGACTTGGACGCATTTCTCAGAATCAAGCCCAAACTAACAAAGAATAGGACTTTGAAATCTTTGGAAGAAACCTTTGCCCAATGGGATAAAGGAATAAAGGCTACCGTAAAATGTGCCTACTTTGCTGCCCCATGGGTAACTATGCTCCATAGTAACTATTTCGATTGTTACTTATAAGTTAAGGTTGATGACAAATTTTCTAAAAAGAATCGATGTATTCGTCCAGCCACGCAGTGAATGAAAGCAATATTATAGAATGATTTACAATACAGATTGCCTCAATATAACCATGGAGCACAATTACCCGTGGGGGAGCAAAGTAGGCACATTTTACGGTACGTTAAGAAAATGAACTATTCACTTCTTTAAACAAAATAACTTTTTTTCAGCATTTCAACAGCTTGATAATTAATAACTTTTTGATAATTTCTCATGTATCCTACATTTACCATTTTTTGGGTTAGCTGAACGAAATCCTTTAAAGATATAAGTTCACCTTTATAGGTGTTGTTTTTTATTACCTGTATTATTTTGTACAAAAAAGTTTACATACTTAACCCTTAAATGCATAGCATGTCGAAAGTGAAACACGTCTTTATAGTCCATTTCCAAATGTGAATTTGACAAAACTACAAACTTTACTGCATAAATTCTAAGTTTGAAATTTACTTAAAATGTATGTTTGAAATTGAACTTTAAAATATAATAATATTATATTTTAAAGTTGTAGATATACATCATATTATGATGTATATCTACATCACCATGCATTTAAGGGTTAATTGCGTCATGTCTTCCAAAGGACTCTTCAATAAATATTTCAACTATAATTGATCTGAAATAAAAACATTGTAACATAACATTTTTCCTACTTACGTGACACCGTATACCTTACTGACAGGTATATTTTCCCTTCACGTCAATTACAGATACGAGTTGGTACAGTCAGTAGCGAAAGTAAGTGGACAGGAGAGATTTTATTACACTACACTCAAAAAAATGTGAGCTAACCAAGATAAGTTTTCTCTTAGTTGACATAAATTGAATACACTATTAATAATATTAGTTATATCAAACAAAACTTATAGTAAAAACAGCAAGGTCTTTAGCGATTCAACTAACATCTTAGTTGATGCGTCTAACGTCTTGTTAGGCTCGTATGGATTCAAGACGTCTATTATGCACAACAATCACAATCTTGTTAGAAGTGACCATTTTTTTTTTCAGTGTACATGAGCCGGTTCAAGTGTTTCATAAAATCACTAAACTCTATCAAAATTCTAAACCAGTTTAAAGATTTGATAATAACTCAATTTTTGTATGGAAATGATCATACCTACAGAGTTCTGTTGTCATTTTACCATTCGTAGTGAATTTATTATGGTCTAAGATCCGAATAGGAGACGATTTGCACCGGGCTGTTGATTGGATGAAAAGTATTTTATACAAATTTAATACGCTATATAATATGTGGCGAATAGGTAGGCTGAAAAATTTCAGTCCATAAATTATATCATTAAAAATAATATTAAAAAGGAACTTTTTTTTAAAATTGCAAATGCTTGTTTAATAGACAAATTACATACTAATCGAAAGTATGAAGCCTATAGAATATACCAGGGCCTAGTTGGTAGCGACCCTGCTTACGAAGCTAGCGGTCCTGGGTTCAAATCCCGTTATGGGGAAGGGGCAGATATTTGTGTGATGATTGCGAATATTTGTTCCTGAGTCCTGGATGTTTTCGATATATTTAAAAAAGTACCTATATATTTCTCTATATAAGTATTTATATCGTTGTCTAGTACCCATAGTACTAGCCTAGAGCTTAGTTTGGGACTAGGTCAATTGGCGTGAAATTGTCCCCTGATATTTATTTGTTTATTTATTTATATTCATACCCCCTTACTAATAAACGTTGAGTAACGGTGGTATAGCTATACAATGTTTTGTCCTTATCAGTCATTGTGACATTTGGATTTGACAGATAAGGACAAAACATTGTATAGCTATACCACCGTTACTCAACGTTTATTAGTAAGGGGGATAATCTATAAAGATAATTATTAATATTAAGATAATATAATATTAATAATTAAGTCAGAATGTTTACTTATTTTATAATATAAATCATTATTGTACTAAATAACGTAAATGATACAAAGTTACACAAATAATGAAAAAAAAATGTTAATAAAATAGCGTACCTATATTTAATTTACGTAATACACCTCTGCTTCTGTTGCTTACTGTACGCGTATGTAATAAACAGACTCGACAGACAGCGGAAACAAACTGTATGAAATGACTAGGTTTTTTCTAGGTTTTATTAAAAAATGTTTTTATTAAAGAGAGGCAAACAAGAGAAACCAATACTGTTATTGCAGTTGAAGCTTTGTTGGGATATTGGTTAAATTTGATTAAAAACAGGACAAAAGAAAGTTTGACAATGCTCGGTGTAGGGTTCCGTCAACGTTACCAAATACACGAAACTATTATCAAAAATCACAAGGTTGATCAATTTTTTTTTAAGTTCTCGTGCTATCGTATAGAGTTTTAATTTTTTTTGTTCATTTAATAAGATTTATTAAAACAAAAGCAAATTTAATGTTTTAAATAGAGTGATAGAAAGGAAAGATACTTCGATTCTTATCATATATATTTTATATATTTTTTCATCTTTTACGAATTCATCAATTTACAAAGTCCACGTTAGAAGAATATTCTTTCTATTAGAAAATTCGTTCTTAAGTTTTTAAAGAAATCATAGCAGCGTTATCAGACGACGTTTAGTACAACAATAAACAAACATAACGTTGTTTGACTAGTAAGTACATATAACATGGATTAAGTTAATCAGATTGTCGTATAATTATGTTCACCTACAGGTAAATCAGTTGAAGGATTTGTTCTAATCCATACAAGACATCCAGCAACACGGAAAGGAGTCGGCATTCGCACTATTACCCCTCTGCCAAAGTACAAGCCCAAGCAGGCATGCGCATCTAAATCTAGTTGTCACTGGGATTGTCAACTAAACAGAGTCCAGTCACGCGAGTGAACGTTACCTTCACTTAAAATGCCGAATTGCTCTGTTTTCGGATCTGATGAGCAACAAATCCGACTTCTCGCCGATGAAAGAGATGAAACCTAACCCTAACGTGTCAATGCGTGAATTGTGACTCGTTCGTACATAAAAATTGCTCGAGGTGTGAAAGTTTTGTCGGTGTATTGTTCCATTTTTTATCTATTAGTGTCATCATTACAGTTTTGTTTTTGTATGTAGGTGTGCAGAGCTGCAGCATTTATGTGCAAATTTCCCCCGCAGAAGGCCGTGTTGCTCGATGATACAAGACCATATCTTACATATTTTTCTTTTTGAGTTTGAAGGGCTTAAACATGGGTCGTAAGTTGTTCCTGTAACCTGTCGCCATTTCGCCCAACCTACGATGCTTCTATGCCTCACCGCCCGGTCTATCTCGCCGTCAGTTTGCATTAAGCAACCGTTGTATAATTGAACGTTAACTGTTACTGATTTTGCACACGTTTGCTAACGTAAAGCCGACACGATTTTGGTAACTGTATGGCGATTTAACGCGTCGTGTTTATTTAGGTTTAATCTTAGATGACACGTTAATCTTTGTACATTTTGAAGTCAACGTTAATAAGTTATACAAGACTTCAATGAACACAGATGAAAAAACATAATTAAACATATAGGTATTAAGGCAGCGTTAATAAATAATAAATAATAAGAACAACATTACGTGTATACATAATGTCGACGTAGAGGTATAATGACAACCCCAAAACGAAGTATTGGTATTGTTCTCACATCACAACCACACAGAGTTACAAACACGTTAAAATATTAATATTTTATTAATTATTTATAATATATTAACGTGGCCCATATAATTTCTAATTATATATGGGTAAAAAAAATGTTTTTAATTTGTTCCTATAATGCTTTCTGATTTGAAAACGATCAACACCGTATATGCCCAGAATTATTTTGGATGTCGTTCGTTTTTGAATCAGGCGGCAAATATGTGTTAATTACTAACATTACACACTAACAAAAGCATGTATCTAGGGTAACGGCACCAATGATGGACATTTTTAGCTGACAGGCACCAGTAATGGACGCTTTACTCTTAATTCAAATTTCATACGGTCCGAAATTGATTGTTGCAAATCAAATGAATAACCCTTATCTTCTGTAAAATAAGAATCAAAAGTGTCCATTATTGGTGACTTGTCCATTACTGGTTCCTTCACCCTAGTATCACAAGATTTAGAATCGCGGCAGTCCCAGTTCTGATGTGACGCAAACGTAATGGCTGCATCTCTTCCAGCGCTCGTTATTTCGCCCGTCTAAGATTGAATGCCCGACTCCAATCAGCCCATAGCAGCTTGCACACAGAGCGTGGCACAAGCATGTAGAGCGACTGATAGTTGCTTGGGTAGAATCAGAAACTATGTGACGTATATGACGTTTGTGTTGGTTCATAGAAATGTCCATGAGCAGCCTTTACACGTAAAGTCCGGACCGAAGGAAACGCCACGTGCCGTTCCAGTCTTCGTTCCGAACAGTATTTTTTTCTTTTTTACTATTATAGTTGCATTCACACGTACGGTTTGGAATGAAGATTTAAACAGCGCGTGGCGTTTCCCGCGGTCCGAACTTTACGTGTAAAGGCCGCTCATGGACAATTCTATGAACCAACCCAAACGTCATATACAGTCTGCGAGCACTTAAAAGATGCTTCGGGTTTGTACTTCTCTCTCACTCGCAGCGCTCTTAATAAGAGAGTATGAGAGCGAGCGAGAGACAAGTACAAACCCGAAGCATATTCTAAGTGCTATCGCACTGTACGTCACACAGTTTCTGATTCTACCCAAGCAACTATCAATCGCTCTGCATGCCTCAATTCGATTCAAAACTAGATCACCTAATAAACATTCTTAAATATGCCGCAAGGGGCGCTAGTATGAATTTTAATTCTGTCATTCTTTGGAAATCATAATTATTATCCACCATTTGGTGTAAGTATGCTTTAATGTATTGTATACTATTTATTGTAAAAGAATAAAAAAGAAATACAAAACACAGCCATAGGTGTTGCCTGCGATTCCATCTGTGTAGAAGACATTTGTCGCCACAAAAAAAAAAACCAGTTAAAAAGTATTCTGTGTCCTTTCCCGGGACTCAAGCTGCATCCAAAGCACATTTCATCGAAAGCGGATGAATAAGTAGTATAGCAATGCATAAAATACGGGCGGATTGGGCTTAAAAATAAGTCTCATCTATATTACTATAGGCATGAAACGTGTCAGATATATTAAAACCACGCTCACCGCAGGTGTTATAACTAATCTTACATCAAAGGAGTATAACACTACTAACATAAATTTAATCACCTCAAGGCAAAGTAATAACTAAATAACTTATTATAGTTTATTAATTCACAAACAACTAACAAAAGAAAGTACTTCATGCTTACACAATAAGACCTTTATACTGGAACAACGGGCATTGTTGTAAACTAACCTTTGTTCTTAGAGTAACAAAGTTGACCTTGACTGACCTAATGGGAAGGACATAGTTGGAAGTTAAGGACGCTTGACGGAACCCATAAATGTTCCCAAATGACCTTCGCGATGAGTTTTATGGGAAATTTATTTTCCGCTGTGCGGTTTACTGATTCCTGCTCTGTTTATGGTTCCGGGAAAAAGGATAATTCTGTTATTTATTTACTTAAAAAACAAATAAAACATTTTATTTTATGGCATTTTTTTTGTGAGTGGAGATGTCGGTAGGGGACGTCCTAGACGGACGTACGGTGATTAGATTCGCGATGTACCTACTGAATAAGGGCCAAATCAAAAGCACCCGAAACCGACATACCTGCATGAAGAGATTGATGAATGTAGAGGAAATGAAAGTTGTATGTTTAGACCGGTGCACCTGGCGTTCCATAGTCTCTGCATACCCCATTGGGAGACAGGCGTGAAGGTATGTATGCATGTATGTATGTATTTTAGGGTATTAAAAAGACAAACAAGTACACATGCCAACTGATGATAAGTGGGATCTGTGATTCAAAGACCTAAAGACTGTAATCCTAAGACCGCAAATGCGTTTCCAACCTTAAGGACTAAGATGGAATGTCATTATGCTAGTAATTTCACCGGTTGTCATATCCCCACACCGGAACACAAAAATACGGACCCTGCTGCTTGGCGGTAAATTAAAAGATAATGTGGTGGCAATCAAGACGGACCTTGTACAAGTTTCTACCACCTCCTACCACCACTAAACATTGAAAGAAAGAAAGAAAGAAAATAAAGCGTGACATAACAACAAAGGACAGGAACACACAAGGAGAATGTAGACACGAAATGGTCCCAACTCAGCGTAATGCTGGCATTAAAAATTGCAACCCTAAAATAATTTAAATTCATTGCCAACCCTGGCCTTTATTATAAACTAGCGACCTGCCCTCGCTTCACTTCCGTTTATGTAAGTTTTCTGTAACAGTACCTACAGTTACGGGATAATCCAGAATTTATTATACAAAAAATCTTCCGTGAAAAATTATACCGTAAAACCGTTGCGTACTTTGAAAGATCTAAGCGTACAGTGAAGGTAATCGATTCCTCGACCACTTTGGACTGTGTCAAAGTGACACTGTAAATAAAATCATAAGAAAGTCTCTTACATTTTGATTGATTACTTCACTTTGACATAGTCCAAAGTAGTCAAGCAATCATTTTCTTTAACTGTACATACAGAGGCACAGACGGCGAACGACTTTGTTATATACCTCCTCACTAATAAACGTTGAGTAACGGTGGTATAGCTATACAATGTTTGGTCCTTATCTGTCATTGTGACATTTGGATTTGACAGATAAGGGCAAAACATTGTATAGGTATACCACCGTTACTCAACGTTTATTAGTAAGGGGGATAGTATGTAAAGATAGCAACAAGATTTAATCACACAAAGTTGTATCCATTTGTAAATAAAACCTGGAACAGTAAACAACACTTTTGGAAAGCTTATCGAAGCTGTAAGCTCGCTCGTTAACCGCATCTCAAGCCACAGCCGAGCCGAGTGTCAAAAGTTGGTGAATTGTTTACACTAGATCCCGACAGGGTTGCGGGGATAAAATTACTTTCCCTCGAGTTTCCCGCTTTTGGGTTGCGCAAGATGTTGTAACTTTGAAAGGTTGACTACTTGACTGTTAATTTGTTTTTGTATCTGTATCATATAACTTCACTACAATATAAACACATAAAAACCTTCCTCTTAAATCACTCTATCTATTGATAAAACCGCATTAAAATCCGTAGCGTAATTTGAAATATCTGCAAATAAAAATACAGGGTGAAAGTCAAATCCAAAGACACGTCATGAAAATCAAGTAAAAGACCAAAGTGTGAACGCGGAGTTATTATGCCTTTAGAAATTAAAACGGAAAATGAAGTCATGTGCCTTAGGCATAACAAAATTACTTCACAAATCTACAACCATGCTGCAAAGGATACAATCCCAAAACAAAAACACAAATATTGTGTAAGGAGTTATGAGCCTACCTTTTCTTTCCGTGCTTACATAAAACCCTCTAGATCTGTGGTTCACAAACTTTTTTAACAGAAAAACCCCATTTGAAACAGAATATTTTACGCAGTACCTAAATATGGCAATAAGAAAGCATACGAGCACACCGTCACCTGGTGGCAAGTGTTTCATTCTCAAGACTACAATCCTGAGACTGCAAATGCGTTGCCAACCCTTAAGACAAAGGTAAAATGCCTCTATTAATGCTAGTGATTTTACCGGTTATTTTATCCCCACACCGGAATACAACAATGCAATACTGCTGCTTGCCGGTTGGTGGTGGCAGATGGTGGTAGCAATCCGGAAGGACTTTGAACAAGGTCTTAGAACCACAAAAGCTTACCACTTCGTACTTTACATCACATTGTTTGCAGTTTAAAATTCAACCGAGGAATACATAGGTACATACATTTAATCACGCCTGTTTCCCAGAGGGGTAGGCAGAGACCACTTCTTTCCACCTGCTACGATCTTGACAAATCTCTTTCGCTTCTTTCACATTCATAACATTGAGTCATGCACGCACGTCGGTTTCGGGTACTTAAAATTCGGCCTTTTTCCAATATTTCTTCTTCTTTCTTCCATCCTTTCCAAATGAACCAGCGAAGCATACCCTTTTCAATCTTAGTCACTATATCTTCTTTTAGTCCACATTTCACCAAGGAATAATGTTGATGAATTTTTGCCTGAGCCCTTACAGAACTCAAAGCTTTGCAGAGCACACTTTGAGAACAGCCCGCTGCAGATTAAAATAAATCATAGGACAGCGACAACCCTAATCCAAATATTTCCGTGCGTTATAACTTACAACGTAGCGGGATACCAAGTTGTTATTGCGGCTGTTCCAAAGTTAATCTACTCTTTAGATATATAGACCGGAACGGTTAGCAAGACTTGCATTTTCACGCCTTTGCTATTTCGTTGAAAGTTAGATCAGAGGCGTACTGAGCAGAGTTGGGAGCGAGTTGTATTAGGTGCTGATGTAATTTTAGACTGTGGAGTGCTGCGTTTGCAATATTCAGAGTCGGCATCATTCTGCTAAATATAATACATGTGTATGAATTGTTATCAAGGGATAATGTTATACGAATTGATCTAGTCCCAAACGAAATACTAGGCTTATACTGTGAGAAGGTACTAGGCCACGACGAAAAAAATTCTTAAATACACATAAAACTTCGAAATCTCAGCAACAAATACTTGTTTACTTGATACTTGATAATGTTTGTGTTTCAATCAAACCTTAACGGTTGATCGAAATATATGAAATTTAGCTCACAGATAGTCTTCATAGAATGACACATAAGATATTTTTCATCCATGAAAGGTTTGTAATTTTACGAGGGAAAAGCGAATAACGATTTGTACGCTGTCAAAGTCGCGAGCAAAAACTAGTACCTATATATTCGTTAGCTTTAGATAGTAGAAATTTAATATTGTCCATAAATGATCGGTTTCGATTAATTGCAACATTGAAAACTCATTTTCTATCGTCCCTTAATTTGCAAAGGGTGTTGCTTGATTAAAGTTGCTGCTGTCACTTTCTTTGCTACTGCAATAGAATAAGACAAAACGTAGTTCACGTGTTTGTTTAGTGAAACAAGCATTAAATTTTATTGACATCTCTGACTGCCGCACTCAGAGACGTCAATTAAATTTAATGCTTGTTTAGTGACGTGTTGTCTTATTCTATTGCAGTAGCAAAGAAAGTGACAGCAGCAAGTTTGATCAAGCATTTAATTAAATTGACGTCTCTGAGTGCGGCAGTAAGCCATTAAGTTCCATTTAACAACATATCTGTGATAAAGAAACGTTAATAATATCGCTAAGATAATGTCAAGGCCTTGCTCCTGGCGAATAAAAAACGTTTTTCGTCTTGGAATGCTTGGAATGCATCGTGTATTGAAGCTGCTACACTATTTTCCTTAACGGAAAATCTCGTGGGAAATTCCAAATTCGATTCCGTAATAAAGTTTCGAAAAACTCGGGCGTTCGGATTCGAATTCATAACCGTCTTTGAAAGATATCCAACGGTGACTTTACAGTTTCTAGCGATCAGATATTTTATTTATCTGTTCTACTAATATAATTGTATTTATTTATTTATTAAACAAGAACGGTATGTACACCAATTATACTTACCATTATTAACATTATAATATGGATTCTTATTGTTATATCACGCATTTTTTGTGTGTGTAGTGTTAGTAGTGTAAAGTGTAGTGTTTTCAATCAACGAAGGTCTGCCCTCTATTTAAATTGACGTAGTATGGTAGCGTCATAATGCAGGGAAAAAAAAGCAAAAGTGAAAGAAAGAGTGATCATTCTTCTTGCCATATACAATGAATGATTTTTTAGCTTAGCAATAAATACAGTACAAATACAAAAAAAAACATGTACCTTGCTCTTATACGGTAGATAACAGGCAAACTTATCACTAAAATCTCTTTCCCACAACGTTAGAAATAAAAGACGCTGCAAAAAATAATAAACTTGGTAATTTTTTATAGAAAACGGGCAAAAATTATTTTTGATTTCGGCTACTCAGAACTCTCGTTCATAAAATTAAAACAACAGAAATAAACTTTAGTTCAAAATCAGTCGAATACCTAAAAAAAAATATCTTAAAGTTCAAAAGAATTGGCAATGAATAAGGTTTTAAAACAAACTAAATCTCGCATTATAGTACTCGACAAAAATAAAAAAGTAGCTAATTTATTCTTAGCTCATTTATTCGATCATTACTAAAATTACATTTAATTTTGAGTATTAATATTTATAGAAAAGCAGTATTTTAACTGCAAAATCACAAAAATAAGCAAACCCGGCAAAATTTTGTATACGGTCTCTTAAGACACCTCTAGTCTGTATTTTTTCTAACCAAACAGTTAAACCTTTTACTTTATCTAGAAGCTTACACCTTGTGTTTGCTGAAGTCCAGAATGACCGAGCAATTTTGTACTTGCACGTATTTAATAAATACAAGAGGCTCTTAACAATTGAAGGTACCTACGTGATTTATAGTGGATTAAGTACCAAATATTATTACAAGTTAAAAGATGACTTAACTACTTTTGCTTAAGACTGCAACGAGTGTCTAGTGGCGCCCTTATTACTATTATTGAGTTTTCTAATAAACCAAAGTATTATCTTGAAATTTGAGCATGTTTTTTGTAATAAAATTAATATACAAATTGTATAGCATATATAATGACAAAGTTTAATAACCTTTAACCTTCGTGTACTTAACCTCCCGGAAAAAGGACGCCACTTTTTCCCATTAATATACTCACTCATAGTTCAATTGCTATTCAGTTATCTCATATATCCTTTATATTGCGTACCTATTCATTTGTACAAAAAAAAAACACCCTTCGATTTCAAGACAATAACTTCGGTTTATTAGAAAATACAATAATAGTAATGAGGGCGCCACTGGACGGTCAGGTTCCTGTTAAGGCATGAGTTCTAAAATCAAAGGAGCAACATACTTTAATCTAAAGTCACGCCGTTTTAAGAGATCCAATAGGGAATATTTATGTCAATTTTCACAGCTTCAATAAATAGTACATTGTTTCCTAGGCGCGGAAAGTAAGGGTTTTCCTGACGAGGTGGTTAGCAGGCCGAGCAATAGCGAGGCCTGCTAAAATACGAGTCAGGAAATCCTCGTTTCCGCCGAGGCATACATAATGCTTTTCTCAAACATGTGAGGAAATAATATAAATACATTTTTAAAAAGCAAGTAATTTAATTTACATTTTTGTTTGCCTTCCACAGCATAAATTAGTCATAAGTTCGGTTATATTTTTCCTTAGATTTAGCGGGAAGCAGGTTTTGCCTAACCGAGGCAGCTTCAGAATTTAATATAGGCGGTGTGGTACCTATTTCGTCGCTTTCGTCGCTCATTTTTTATAGTAAGTAGGTATTTCGCACAACAAATAGTTTCACATTCGGTTTCACAATTATATTATGCAGAATAAACGAATGTTACCGACTGTCAATTGTTTTTAAATACTAACCATAGACATTGGAATGCAAATTAAAAAAGAAACACACGCACTGTGCTAAAAAAGCGAGCAGTTACCTTGGCTGTTTGGAATTTTTTTCTTGGTCCTTTTGATTTTGTATGCAAATTGACAGCATTTTTAAGAAAAATATGGACATGGACGGAAAGTGTTTTCATATGGTTTTTTTACTCCTAGGAGTAAAATGAGGCTCTTTCCGTCCTTGTCTTTCAATCGGAAAACCGTTTTTTCCGAGCATGTTTGAGAAAAGCAAATTTATGTGTAACAAAAAGTTAACAAAAATATTTTTTGAATAGTTATAAAAATAACCAAGATATAAGCCATCAAAGATTTGTTCCTATCTCTTTCTAGCAAAACAGAATTTAACATAGAGTTTATAAGGTTGACGTGTTACATGACGTCACACGGCATATTGGATCTCTCCGTCTAATCGCTGTCTAATTAGCAGTTTGTAATGCTTGTATAATCCGTATTTCTTGCCAATTTTAATTTTAATTTCAGTTTTGGTGATCTTTTTAACGGTATTTGTATATATAAGGAAAATGCGACATTGCAGTAGAAAATATAACCTCAAATATACCTCACACATATTTTGTATTAAGTTAAAAGAAGTGAGAGTTAGGGCCTGTTTCACAATTGACAAGTAAATTTATGTGCCAGTTAAAGTTAGCTCTCTCCTTGTCTATGTTCAAGTGTAAGAAAAGGAAAGGGCTGAGTCACAGTCAGATATGCTTTACTCGACGATTGTGAAACAGGCCCTAAAGGAATTAAAACAAAATACAATACAAACACGCGGTGGATGCGAAAAGCACAAGACCGGTCTGAGTGCAGAGCTTTGGGGGAGACCTATGTCCAGCAGTGGACGTCTTTCGGCTGACATGATGATGATGATAATGATGGTGACAATACAAAGCAACAAACTAAGTACCTTGAGTCTTACTGAACATGTTAAATTAAAATCAAGAATGCGTTTACGAAAAAAATACGTTAAATATAGTTAACTGCCTAGTTACCAAAATATACTTAACGAAAACAAAGAACCAAAATAAATTACGTAACCTAAACAAGAACAAAAACATGGGCAGGAATTAAACTTCATTCTTGGAACATGCTGTATTCATTATCGCAGACAAGCTTTCATCGGCCCACGATTCACAAAGCTTTTCATTTTGCGGAGGTATCCATCATTTCCCGGGATTCATTCTATTTTAAAACAACAGTAATTGGTAAATTGACGTGAAAGTTCGTCCAACCGATGTTATACAATATAATAAATTCTTTATTGCTCACAATAGAGAGTTATAAATTTTATAACTCTCTATTGTGAGCAATAAAGAATTTATTATATATATAGAGAGAATAATGTGAAAAGGAGATTACGAAGTCACCTGATGGTGATGGCGACCCGTAAACACCCGCAACACCTGGGTAGTAATTCTCTCAAAAGCAAAGGTGAGCGAATGCAGGAGTGAATGTCCAAGCGGCGAGTTTAAGTAGTCCCGTCAGAGCGAGCAAAACACATTTTAGCGCGTGCATTCTCAATTAGGCAGCCTTATACGTTCGAGAAGCCATGCTGCTGGGTTCTATTCCCGGTAAGGGCCAATATTTTTGTGATGAGCGCCAGTATTTGTTTTTGAGTCTTGGGATGTACTTATCTATTTACCCATAGTCCAAGACTTAAGCTTAGTTTGGGACTAAGTCAATTTGTATTTAGTGCTGATATTTTTCCGAAAATTGGTTACGTATACTTGTTCAAGCTAGCGTCGTAATCTTTTTATGAACGATTTCATATTCAACCTGTGGTTACTTTCATAAAATATATATTTTTAAAACCAAATTCGGTACAAAATCACTCACTCAATCACTTCGGCGCTTTCATTAACAAGAGAACCCTAAATTTTAATTTTTAATACCTTTTCCAACTTTAACCAACAGTTTAACCAACTTTGTCAGAAGTTTGACGAAAATTTAGCCCTTAATCCTAAATTATGTGGTCCTAATGCAAAAGGGTATAAGTTTTCTTAAGTTCAACTGAAAAAGGGTGAAAGTGTAGCGTACCGTCTTTGTTTTATACTCCGTTTTAACAAGCTATATCGACTTATAATCCACGTTCACTAAAACCTTAGAAATTGTCTTTGATCTGCTTAAATTGTAATTTCGTCTTAAATCTAGGCAAATCCACCGGAGAGTACCTTAAAGATTTCATTACAAATTCAGGTTCTGGCAGAATTAGGAACAACGTGAGTAATTGCGGGCTTAAGAACAACTGTTGCGAAATATATTTTCTACATCCTATTCCAGGCTAATGTTAGCCTGTAAGGTATTTGTATATTATGGGCCTTGGAATCTAGTCAAGGTATACAACTAACTAAAAAATAACCAGCGGCCCTAGTATGGCTGAGTCTATATCGCGTGTCAAATGTGGATAAAGCATCCGTCACTCTCGTTCTTATTTACGTGTCAGAAGGTGACAGATGCCTTATCCAAACTTTGTCACGCGATGAACGCAGCCATATTAGGGCCACAGTCAAGTCAAGTAACCCTAAAAAAGATAAGTACAGGAATTCCAAAAGTCGACAAAATGTATAAGATTGACGTAAGCTTGCCGCGCGTCGACCGCTTATGTCACCTTAATATAAAACTTATGTATCTTATAAAAATATGACAAAACACTGTGGTCCTGCACCTCTATTCCCGACGGTAAAAACTATATCATAGTTGACCTGTTATGGTATTGTTATGACGTCAGACGCCATTACTGTCAAGTAAAGAGCTATCAAAACGGTGACAATACGATAACAGATCAAAAACGATATTGTTTTTACCGTGTTGAATAAAGGCCCTGTTCAGGCTAAGATGACACATAATATCAGGATGATGTGTGAATAATAAAATAGATGACAATAACAGCTTTTTTCAATGATCAGACTCCATTGCCCATTTCCAAGGTTTTTTTATACGTAGGTAGGTACGCACCTTTAAGCTAATAATGGTGCCAATTCGGATTAGTGCTCTCCAATAATTGAATATCTGTAGGTAAAGCCAAATGAATCAACGTCAAATTTTATTCTTGTTACACTAAAATCGAGTTTGACATTTATAAATTTAGGTTAACAGATATTTGAAATAGGAGAGCACTGATCCGAATCCGAAGAAACATCTTTGATTTATAAAGAAAAGCTTACAATTTATAATATTAACCAATTTAATGGAATAGACTTGTCAGACTTTACTGTATAATAAAGATCGAGTTCTAGTTTGTAAAATAGTTATGAAACCGAATTCCCACGTATTCTTGTGACTCCGAAAATAAATATTTTCCAGCCAATATCGATTCACAAAGAGTTGGTATTCATGACGCGTTCGTGGAGGTTTCATAGCAAATAATATTTTTGCAGTTGTAGCAAAATTCGAGATACTAATAGAATCGTTTTCCAATGGCGGAGTAAGGGAAACGCCATGGTGCATTATTAGTTACTTAATTTTAGTCAATTAATGATCAGTTTTTGTCATAATAAACGACTTAAATTAGGCACATATTGTGCCTAAATTAAATCCTATTAGGTCACTACTATTAGTTTTGATTTGTCTATTATTTATTATTATTATTTAGTGACACTATTATTTTAAGTAACCTAAGGTTAACTGAATGATCTTAAAGGGTGGATTTGACCAAACTGGAATAAGGTCTTATACCTAGATTAAACGTCGAATTTGTATGGACTAATCTCCGGTTAAGTCTTATTCCAGTTTAGTCGAATCGGCCCTCAGAGGGATAAGTTATTTTATATTATACGACATAAATGTACGCAAGTCGCAAGGAAGTCTTATCAAGTTTCAGCTTATAAATTGTATCTCAAAGACAGTTTAAAGCCTATTTATTAATCTGGCATATTCCAGGCTGTTAAAAGAACAGCGATTTATGACTTTTATTCGCTCGATCCTTTTCACTGATTAATGTTATATGTCCTCTGTCAGCAAAACATTATATTATAATCCATACATTTCACACATTTAAAAAAACCTATTCGAAAGAATTACATAACTACATACATACATTAAATCACGCCTGTTTCCCGGAGGGGTAGGCAGAGACCACTTCTTTCCACTTGCTACGATCTTGACAAATCTCTTTCGCTTCGTCCACATTCATACATCGAGTCATGCATGCACGTCGCTTTCGGGTACTTAAGATTCGGCCCTTTTCCAGTATTTCTCCGATTTGATTAGAAAAAGTACTTCTAGGGCGGCCCCTTCAAACATCCTACTCACTTTCGCTTCTTTTTTCAGCCATCGTTTCCCAACCATCGAAGCATGCTCTTTTCAATCTTAGCCACTACATCTTCTTTTAGTCCACATTTCTCTCTGACTTTTTTATTCCTTACACTATCAATTAGTTTCACACCACACATACTACGCAAAGAGTGCATTCCAACTGCATTTATACGACTTTCATGCTTGTCCTGCCTCACCCAACATTCACTACCATTCATCAGAGTAGCGGCCAGCACTCCATTATTATCAGATACTAGCGACCCGTCCTCGCTTCGCTTCGGTTTATTTGAGTTTTCTGTATACCCGTACAATGAACCATCATTTATTATACATAACAACCTTCGTCTTGAATCACTCTACTATTAAAAAAAACCGCATCAAAATCCGTTGCGTAGTTTTAAAGATCTAAGCATACATATGGACAGACAGACAGCGGGAAGCGACTTTGTTTTATACTATGTAGTGATAGTGATAATAAGAAATCATTGTACCCGATTATATTTCAAATTTATTCCATCCGTACGTCTTTAGCAATATTAACTCGTCTTAAATTAAAAAATGTCTTACACCCATCAAAACCCACCACAAAAATATCCCCAAGAACCCTGCAATTTGAAAACATTAATCACAGAACTTAAGACCTTTGCCATCGATTCGATATCCCTGGAGGTATTCCCCTTAATCGGAGGCCTAATCATAAGCCTCAATCGATGAGGATTTAAGCCGTTCAGGAACAAGGGGCTCACCAACCTAATTACATTCCAGTAATTCGTTTTGAGAGTGCTTCACCTATTTATGTTTAACTTCTTTAGACAAAAGCCGTTCAAAAGCGAAACGTGAATTTAATCGTTTACTGTAAGGATTTCATTATGGCTTGGCTGCTCAAATATTTGCTGTTTGAATGTTTAAGGCCTGTTTAGATTAAAAATTAGCTACGCATGAAGCAGAAGATAAACTTTCTTTTTATAATAATGTGAGGCTTGTTAGTCTAGCTAGGTTAGATTTATCGACGTGATAAACCGTTATGTTAAAATTGACGCATTGGTTAAAATTTATAATCCGATTATACAACTACGACATAATGTGTTAAAACGAGATTTTATCCATTTGCCTGACATTTTTACCCCCGACGCAAAAGATGGGTGTTATACGTTTGACCGCTTTGTGTGTGCGTGCGTGTGTGTGTGTGTCTGTGTGTCTATATGTATATGGCACCGTAGCTCTTAGACGATTGAACCGGAAAACTTTTTTTTTAAAATTGAAAGCAGGTTTTCTAACGGTGTTTTTAACCTTGGTTTCATAAAAATCTGTTGAGCCGTTTATGAGATATCAGCTCTCAAAGAAGGGGTCACCATTATATCGAGGTTTTTTATCGACGTGATAACTTTATCCACTTTTACAACTAAGGGTATTTGATAAAATTAACGAATTTGAATACAAAATATTCATTTTCGGTCGATAAAATTTTATAAAGCATAATAAGCCCGATTAACCAAAGTGATATAACCAAAGATAGTTAATCCCTAGAACTATGAAATCTTGATTGTTCTATTAAGACGCTTTCTAGGCTTTTAAACTATCTGTTACGCGTCGCGCCGTCAGTCTTATTCTAGTTATTAATCTCAAGTTGTACGAGTAATAATGCCGTATAGTTGCCTCCGGCGCCAGATGTTACGAACAGACAATAAAATTGATTTATCTTGCGGTTAGATGTTTGAATTGTACTCAAATTACTTATCCTTAATTAAGTTTTAGTTTTGAATGTTATGATAATATCATATTACGTGTAACAATTTGAGATGTATCAATTATTATAGTTTATCTAGATATACAGACAAATGGTATTTTTGTAATTTGCTCGGTAATTTCTATGAAAATACATAATTTTATTCACATGGATCTCATTTCGCCCTCAAATTGTAACCATGTGGGCGATACAGACCACATCGCAACCACAACGCAACCACATCGACATTTTGTAATTACTACAACGCAAGTGCAAGTAGCTATAGCGACGCTTTTCAAACGTAACCACTGCTTGTCGCTACGATGTGGTACAGTTGTGGTAATAATTGTTATGTATACTTATTATAAACCTTTATGCTAGTCATTGCACCGTTTGTCTTAAAGCCACACAGGAACTACCATTACAATGCGATGCAATACAGTGCTGTGGTAGGGTTAAGAACAAAAAGATCGTAGCGATTCGTAAGGACCCTGCACAACGTCTTATCACTACTATGTCTTTAGCGCAGTGCTGTTATTGAGATCCTTTCAATCACCTGCGGCCGAGTATAGTTGCGTTTATCGCGTGACGACATGTAGATAAAGCATCCGTGTCTCTCGTAGGTACTTATTATGTCATGTCAAAAAGTGAAGGATGTTTTATCCACATTTGATCACGGGATAAACGCAGCCATATTAGGCCCGCAGGAAGCCGCGTGATAAATGTCAATTAAGCATCCGTCACTCTCGTACTTATTTACGTGTCAAAAGGTGACGGATGCTTTATCCACATTTGACACGTGATAAAGATGCAGCCATATTAGGCCCGCTGGGCCTCTATTCTAGCTCTTATTTACTTGTCAGCAAAGGCGGCCGAGTAAAAAAACAAAACAATAACATGTCAAAGGCAGTATGGTCTTGTCCAGTAAAATAGAGGCTCTGTACAGGTTTTATTTACTTTGGCCATACAAGAAAGTTAAGAATATAGAAAATTTAAAGAATTGACGATAGCTGCCGGACGGTTGCAACAAGCGCTTATTTCAGTTAATATTGTAAACGTGACATGTAAAATATTACTTTTTACCAATAAACTTATCATATTATATCATATGATACATTTTATTCGTTTTCGACAGTCGTTTACGTTATCGTGAAGCATCTTGTCCATGGCTACTAAGGTATAACTGTTTATCACAATAACGAATATTTATTAAAGATTATTTCTAAACTTTTAAACATTAATAAATTTTATATTATTTTTGATACAAACGAATTTTTACAAAACGCTTGTTTCCACTTATCCTCATTAACTTAAGAGCTTTGCGTTTTTCGATGTAATTTCAGCTGCATTCAGCTTGAAAATTTTAATACGACAAATAATTTATTTTTCCATGGCTTGTACTTAACAAAAAACAATTTATATTCTTATTTTACCACTAGTTTTAAGATAAATAATTTACTTGACTAAATTTAAATAAAGCTACATTTAATTAAGGGCATAAACTACACCGTACAAAACTGTAAAATGTAATATGTACCACAAAATAAGAAAAAAATAGATTAGTTCATGTTTTTGCGCTGTACATTGCAGAATTTATTATTATAAAGAAAATGATCCCTATAGATGGTATACTCAAAAAATTTATAAAATTTATAAAATTTATCGACTTTACCATCTACGAAGATAAAAACATAAAAACTTAACTTTATTTACCGAATCGTTTTGTCTGATGCAAACACGTTTTCTATTTCAAAGAGACTTTTCTTGAATCAATTTAAAATTGTGCTCTCAGCATCTTTTGACGAGCATCTGTTCTAAATTCTCAGCGTTTGCTTTTTCATACCAAAAGCAGGCGTCGTCAACTACAGTTGGAGGCATTGGAGCTAACCGTGCGTACTGATTCACACGTGTTCAAAATGGCGGGGTTAGTTGGAGGAAACTAAATTCGGTGAACTAGTGTCGCAATTTCACGAGTTTCACGACGAGATTACTTGCAAACTCAGGCTTCCGTGAGGCATGTTGTGATTGGATTTGAACTCTATAACGTTTTTGAGTGACACCCTGTGTTGGGATGCGCGTGGAACGTTTTGATTGATTGTGCTTTCCTAGTTTTATTTGAAAACTGATGGTAAAGGCATTGTGCCCGTTATTATTAAAAAAATGACACTATAGCGTGATAAATTCAGGGATCGGAAATTCGGTAGGCAAAATCTCGGAAAACTTCAAGCGAATATGGCGTCAGCTTCTTCAAAATATTATTTTAATAATATAAGTTCCGGGATTCCGTGATTCTACTAAAGTTTACCTATATTAATTATTTTACATGTAGGGTAAAACGTTCTCCGCAAACTCCGTTAGCTTAGGTTAGGTTAGATGAGTTACCGGTAAAATAAATTAAATTTGGTAAATCTAAACATAGAAAATTACTCCAAATAGTTACTTAAATAGTTAACTATGGATTTATGCTGGCGTATTTTATTTATTCAGAAAACCCGGGAATTCTATTAATAAAATAAAAATTGAGTCCACCTCAATACACTTGAAGAACAACGCCGCTGCCAAAGATTAGCTATAGGTGCAGCTCTTTAAAATTAGGACGGACGGACGGAGAGCGTAGGCATATTAATAGGGTTCTGTTGGACTACCCTTCGGGTAAAAAAAGTAAAAAAAAGGATATACTTATACAACATTACAACACAACCCATTTAACATTTAAAATAAACCAAATAAAAAAAAACCTTCTTTCTTTTTTTTTGTAGGTCAGAATTCGTCATACCCCTTTAACGAATATCTTATTAATTCTTATTAGTAATACCCCTCACCGTGCAAACTAATGTCTTTTTCTTTTGTTTCTAGATAAACAAGAGTATACCTAGGTACCCATGTTTCGAAACAAAAGGAAATATAATATAAGATTCATGTCTTTCACAGGTTTCATATTATATGACATCGCATCTCACCTTTCTACAAACCCGGCAAGAATGTTGAACTCCGTTTGTATTCCTTTATCAACAAAAACCAGCAGGGTAACATTGACCTGCGTAATTTGCAGCAAAGAAAACATTGTCTTGGCTAAAAATAAAGAAAATTCCCTTCTTAGCGCCAAATGTTGCCGAGCCCTGATTATTTCTCCAGGGCTGGATAATAGGGATCCCGACCGTCGCTTCATTCAATAACATATCATTGACTATGTTATTATATCGCTCGAGAACAATGTTAGTTTGTCCACATTTTTTCTGTAGTTTTGGTAGTCCACGTGGACTTGGGATTTATTAACAGTATGTAATAGGAAGCCTTATAAAGGTAAACATTGAATTTTGGTGTGAATTCGGGAAAAACTGTGTATATGATAAATTTTAAGTAACACTAAGGTTTTATTTTAGATTGTTTTAAAAGGTATTGTTTCCGAGTCGGTCGCCTTTACTATAAAGTTACCTATTAAAACCTGTCATAATATTATTGACAATGCGGAAAAAGATAATGTAGAATACCTCTGGTTGTTTTGCTCGGTTGTATATTTAATAAGCAAGATGGCAGCAAGGTGGTTTTACTCTTAACGATTTTAAATCTTAGCTCTTTCAATTTGTTTAGTCTCATTATGTTTTTTTTTAATATTGTATCTTCAATATTGGAAGATTAAATTATTAAATCCACAATTTTAAGCTTCCACAAAAAACGGTATGAAAAGCTTTTCATAACTATAAAAGCGGTAAAATGACTATTAAAACAAAATTCCAACATAAAATGTGAATGTACAAGACCAAAAACCAAAGTTTAACATAAATGAGCTTGGAAAACTTAATAATATAAATGTCTTTAGTCTTACGACGTATTAATAACGAAAAACAATGTAAAAGCAATTTCATGGCAAACATTCTAAGAAAATATTAGGATAATAGAAATTTATATTACTTGAAAAGTCTTCACGATCAAAGTTCGTTATGAGACGAGTGGAAAAAACCTCACATTTTCTCCAGTCTTGTTAGCACTAATTCCTTATCTTTCCACGAGCGCGGTTCTTTTTTGTTTTCACTTTAATCAAACCCTCGCGGCATCTTAACCCCCCATCCTTCATAATTACGACTCCAACGAATTCAAAACGCAAACTTATCATTTTAAGTGTTTCACAAAATACCTTGTCATCAAGAAGCTAGAACGGCGTAAATGGACGAAAACCCACTTAACGAACAGTCGCGGCGCGATCTTAAACAACACGGCTTTTGTTTGAAACAATGGCGGCGGTGCGATGCCCTCCCTATCTCCGATATTCCGAAAGATCATTATCTGGCATAGTTATAAACAAAGAAGCTTTCAGGAGAAATAAAGAGCTGTTGTTTGGAGTAATGACTATGATGTGGGCCGTGAAAAATCAAATTTTAATGACATACGTGAGAATGGAGTTTTGAATGGATACGCTAATTGGGATACACCCATTTTTAACAATGTATGAAAATTTCAAAACCATTTCGAGGAATAGGCTTTTAGAATCGATCCTAGTAGTTAGATTAAAAAAATATGTTACAATGAATTAATTATATTAAAATTAAGACATGACCTTCATTTGACCCCTAAATGCCCGTCCCAATTGCGCTATATCAAAGACTTTTGTGGTTTTACATAAAACATATAAAACCTCTCCAAATTTTCATTTTATAAGTACAATTAAGATATCTACCTGACACCTACGTTTGAAGACAGCTGTTGTCATGTCAAATTTATTTGTTTACAAATTGACTGTAATTCTTATGATGAAATTAAAATATTAATGAGACCATTTCTCGTTTGAGTTATGTCTGATAAATGTTAATAATTTGTGTGGTAAGGTTTTACAAGAGGTTCAAAAAGACGGCATCAACATTTATTGTAGAAACTCATGGTTGGAAGTATGGAATCCGCCTTTTCAACAAATTTAATGTGATTGTGTTAAGTAAATCTAGTCTAGAAACAAGGTCATGTAGGAAGTGTTGTATTAACTGAGGTCTAGGTAATAAGCAATGGTTGAATGCGTATATACTCTTAAATAATAAATTATATCATAGTGCGATTGTTTGTTTACATTATATTTGAATGACGTTCGTCTATTATGACTTTGAAAACAGATCACAGATAATAAAAAATCGTCTTTCTAAGTCTTAGATGAAGTATACCCGTTCTTTATAAATATCTACGTCATCTTGTCGCTACAAGTAGGTAAGGTTACTTTAAATTAATAAATTATTTTAAATATCAATAATACATTTAATCATGAAATGCTTCAAATTAGTTTCTTATAAAAGGCTATTCTTTCGAATAAAAATATAAAATCAAGCAGTTATTTTTTTTGGTGTATCCCAATTGGTACCTGCGGGCCTAGGCTAGTATGGTTGCGTTTATCGCGTGACAAAATGTGGATAAAACATTCGTCACTATCGTACTTACATAAGTGTGTCAGAAAGTGACGAAAGTTTTATCGAAATTTTATCACGCGATAAACGTAATCATACTAAGTCAACTGGTGGTATGAGGGACTTTAATTGAACTTGGCAAAAGTAGCAATGGGCTGAGAGAGGAGTATTTTATAGACTTAGACAATGATAAGGCATTATAATGGTTCACATGGAGAAAGAGGACTTCTGTATGATGAGCTCTTTTTTTAAGAAGCAGAAACATCTCAAAAGGATCTGTATGAGCTCTAATGGTGTAAACCAAAAAATATGACAGATTTCCTCATCAGCGCGGTTAAAACCAGAAGTCATTGTCACACGTAAGGGCCACATATATATAAAAGGCTAAACTGACTGACTGATGTATCAACGCACAGCCGAAACTACTGTACCTAGAAACTTGAAATTTGGTACAGGGGTTCCTTTCGTGATGTAAGTGAGCACTAAGAAAGGATTTTCCGAAAATCGACCCCCAACGGAAAGAAATCGGGGGAGTAGCGGGAAACTAATTCTACGCGTACGAAGTCGCGGGCGTCCTCTAATTCTACGCGTACAAAGTCGCGGGCGACCTCTAGTTTAATATAAATGGCATTGAGTACCGACAATGTTTTTATTTTTTATTTTTATTTATTTATTTATTTAATTAGACACACCAACAGTAGCACAAACAAATGCAAGAACAAAAAATACAAAAAAAATGGTCCTGTTTGTGCACCAATTACAGGTGTGCAACAGCATTAGCACAGTCAGGGATCAATAAAACTAAAAACTAGGCATTTATCACATTACACAAAAATTACAAGAGAAAAAAAATTAGAATTAACAAATATTTTAAAGTTTGAAACAGCACAAGACTACGATAAAACTAGTAAAATACGTCTTACAGCGTTGAGAGAATCGTAGTATATATCAAGCTGGTGAACACTAGCCAAGGAGTTGTATTGTGTTTGAAGCCGGAAAACTGGCAAACACTTACCTAAATTCGTTTTCGCGTGATAAGGGCGGAAATATGTTAGGCGACAAGGTCGTGCGTTTGGTTTGGGAACGGCAAAATTAAAAAAGTGCAGCAAAGACGGCTCCTGGATCACTCCATGTATAATTTTGTGCAGTAGGGCAATATCCAGGTAGGTCCGCCTTTGCCGCAAGGTGTTGAACTTGAAGAAGCGAAGTCTACTATCATAGGTTGCTCGCTTAGAAATGCCCCTGCCTTTACTCTTGAAAACAAGATATCTTGTAAAAGAGCGCTGTATCTTTTCCAAGCGATCAGAGTGCACTTGATAATATGGGTTCCAAACCTGGCAGCAATATTCTAGACGCGAACGTACAAACGAGTTAAAAAGCGTTGTTAACGTTTGAATTCGTTGAAAATGTTTGCCCAATCTTTTAATAAAACCAAACATTTTGTTACTCTCACTGATGATTGAATCAATGTGGGTTATAAAGTTAAGTTTAGAGTCCAAATATACTCCAAGATCTCTAACAGAGTTAACCTCACAAAGGGCGATGTCGTCTAACATATAATTGGTCATTAATGGCAACCGTTTTCTCGTGAATTTTATGAAGAGGCATTTACCAGCATTGAGACTCATGTGATTAGCAGAACACCAGCTTTTCACATTGTTCAAATCTTCCTGCAAATACCTTGCGTCTGCTTCCGAGTGAATCTCTTTATACAATTTGAGGTCATCTGCGTACATTAAACATTTGCTATGCGTAATTGTCATCAATAAGTCGTTAATAAATATCACAAAAAGTATCGGTCCTAAATGGGAACCCTGGGGAACTCCCGACGTGGCCACATAAGGTTCGGAAAAATACCCATCCTTTACAATTCTCTGCAGTCTCTGTGAGAGGTACGACCTTAACCAGCCCCAAATGGTACCAGCGATGTTGAATTGATTATGTAGTTTATGCAACAAAATGCCATGGTCCACTTTGTCAAAGGCGCTGCTGAAATCAGTGTATATGGAGTCGACTTGGCAGCCAGCGTCAACAGATTTTCCTACATCATTAACGTAGCAGAGCAAGTTCGTGGTAGTCGACTTTGATGATATAAAACCATGTTGCAGTGGGGAGATTTTTCCCTTGACATGCCAAGCTAACTGTTTACATATGAGACTCTCAAACACTTTAGCAAAAACAGATAATAAAGATATAGGTCTATAATTAGTAATTTGCGTCTTATCGCCCTTCTTATGGATAGGTACTACGATAGACTCTTTCCAGAAGGAAGGGAAGTAGGATAAACTAAGAGATTTATTGAATATTAAAGACAAGGGATATGTTAGAAATTTGTGGCATTTTTTTATAAAAATAGGCGGGACTCCGTCCGGACCGGCCCCTTTGCTGTCGTCTAAAGATTTAAGTGCCAATGCTATGGAGGATTCAGTTACGTGAAAGGAGCTGAAAGTACCGTGACTGGTCAATAGGAAATTGTTAATAGCGGCTGCAGACAAAGGATCTGTGTTAAGGAAAGTGGAAGAAAAGTGTGCCGCGAAGAGGTTACATATATCAATGTTGTTAGAAGCAGTTCTATTGTTTAGGGTCATAGTCGATGGAAAACTGGACTTGCAATTTCTCGAGTGTTTTACAAATGACCAAAACCGTTTGGGATTGCTCTTAAGACTATCTTCCACTGACGACAGATATTTCCTGTAGTCAAGTTTGATTTTTCTTTTAACTCTATACCGTATAAGTTTAAATACTAAAAGGTCACGAGGATTATTACCATTTTTGTACTTAAGTCGCAATTTAAGCTTTTCTTTTGTCATATTAATGAGTGCAGTACTGTACCAAAATGGATAAGCGAAATTGCGCGGCTTAGATTTAGGCACTGTGTCAGCAATAATTCCATTAAGAGTATCGTAAAACGCTTTGACCATATCGTCGACAGAGTCGCATGAAGAAAATATAGAGATCCAGTCAATAATGCGCAGTTTTTCCTTAACAATATCGTAATCTGCTTTACTAAAATTATAAGCGCCAAACTGTTTAGGCTTCAACGGTCTCTCAGATTTGTTGTGTAAGATAGAAATAGTAATATCAAGTGGCGGATGGTGAGCATCCAATCTACTTAGAGCGTCTGGAGACCGGCTGACTTCTGGACCTAAGAAGTTTGACAGTACAAGGTCCAAGATTTTAGAGTGATCATTTGAAACATCATTTAATTGGTACATACCATTGAGCGACATGAAATCAAATAGGGCGTGAGCAGTGCCCAAATTGCAGGTGGAAGGGTTAGCAAAACTACTATCGGTATCGCGGTTCCACTCAATTGCCCCCAGATTAAAATCACCAATAATAATTGTTTTGACATCGCTATCCAATCTGTCACTTAAATTATCAAAATAAGCACTGTAAGTTTGAGCACTGGAGCCAGGAGGAATGTAGACCGCACCAATTTTTAGTTCTGACTTTGAATTTTCATTATGAACAGATACCCACACATCCTCACGGTCGTCCTCCCAGGAAAAGAGTCTTGTTGAAGACAGTCGTTTGGAAACGGCAATGAAAACGCCACCGCCGTCTTTTTTAGAGGATATATGCAACTGCCTATCTCGACGATGCACGCAGTATCTAGAATCCAATAGTTCGGAATCGTTGATGCCTTCATGTAACCATGTCTCGGTTGCAACTATAATGTCGTAATTAGCGGTCAAGGAAGCTAGTCTTAAATCCTGTAATTTGGTCCGGAGACCTCTCATATTCTGGTAATAAATATTGAATTTTATAAATAAATCTTACGGTCTGTGTCTGCAAAAACTGCTAGCCCATTTTTTTCACATCAGATGCCTCTTTGATTTGGAGACTAGAGCTTTCCTCATTTCGACGTACGAAGATCCGGCCATTGCGTATCCAAACGAATTTGTACGACTTTTCACGAGCAGCAGACCTAACCTGTGCGTGAAGAGACTTCAGGGCTGGTGACAGGTGCTCAGAAACGAAGACAGGAGCTTTTGTGCTACTAATCCCAAGAAGACTCGTGTTAAGTTTATCATTGAGGTGGTTCTTCTTATTGAAATTCGACACTGCCGCAATAAGCTGGTCCCTCTGCGATGAAGAGCGCAATTTAGCGATTACTGATCTAGGTCTTGGGTTAGATGGGTTTATTTTCGCGACTCTCTTACACATTTGAATATCTGATTCCTGCAGCGGGCATGCGACCACTTTAGCCACTTGAAGCACTGTGTTATACAAGTTTTCGTTCGAGAATTCAGGTAAGCAGTTTTGCGCCGCTTGCATGCAACCGCCCCCTTAACTGCATCATCGGTCCATCTTATTAAAGGTCTACCCACGTTACGTCTTCCAGTACGCAAATGCCACTCGAACTCATTAATTCATTGGCCATCTGTTCTGCAAGCAATGTGCCCACCCACTGCTATAATGTTAGTGAATTTGGTTTTCGTGTTCGAATCGTCTAATTTTTGATTCGATCACGCAGTGAAATTCCATGTAAATCTTACTTCTGGAAAACCTTGGGGAGGTCTTTCAGCTATGCTTTCTTTGGACCAAACATACAAAGAAGAACAAAGAAGAACAAAGAAGCTTTTATGAGAAATACAGAGCTAATTGTTCAGAGCTATTGTTTATTAGAGAAAGATGTGAACCATGACAATCCAAATAAATAAATAAAGGAGTTTGCGTTGTAATACACCTTGCTCTTGACCATGGTCCGACCGAAACGCTCTCAGCGTCTTACTCTTTAACTTGCCGCCAAGTTACACTGTTCGAATTGTATTGATCAGTTGTGGAGTTAAAATTACAATTAAAATGGCCGGCGCAGAGGAGACTAACTGAAGTTTTTTGACCTTTTGTTTTTTTTTGACATAAAATAAGTTTAATTTCGTTCGTTACGCCACATTGTGAAGCGACATCTTGAATTCTGGAACTTTTTAAAACTCTCTTGACAAGATTTAATTCTAAGCAAATTTGAATAAGCTGAATTTTTTGGGTCTGTACAAAATCAACAATCCTAACCTTAAATTAACTAGAAAACCAACTTTACTGCCGAGAAGGCATTGAAAATGTTCTGTATTTTTTACAGCTTTTATTATAACCTTGGTAAGGCAAAATAATCTTTGCAGAATAAAAATGAAGAAACGAGCACAGGTAGACGCAAACAAAATATAATTTAACAAACCTCTAGAGTACAGTCAAATACAGTTTTGTATAAGTTTATACGTCTGTAGGTACTGTTCAAATATTAGCATCCTTGAAAATGGTTTTTAAACGATACAAACTTTTTAATTATACGTATAAATATGTTTGAACATCTGAACGTATTTTAGTGGTTAAGATTGTCCTTTTAAACAAACGACTTGAAATTATTTGACGTCTACTATTTAATTTTGCCAGTATTTCATATTCGCGATTAATATTCATCAGCAGGCCTAGTAATGGCTGCGTCTATATCACGTGTCCAATGTGGATAAAGCATCTGTCACTCTCGTACTTATTTACGTGTCAGAAGGTGACGGATGCTTTATCCAAACTTTGTCACGCGAAAAAAGCAGCCATCAGGATCTCTATTTTACTTACTAAACCATATTGCCTTTGAAGTCTTATGAAATTGTCAACGTTACCATAGCTCTTATTAATTTATTTGACAGTAACGGCGCCCTATTTAAAAACAATACCATAACATGTCAAATTCAATAATGGTTTTATTACGTAGAATATAGGGCCAGATAACGTGGTTTACTCATTTATCTTCTGTAGCATAAAACCAAACCGGACTAGTGCTAGTTGAATTAGCGTGGAGAGGGTTCCATATACAACTTCCTATAGGTTTTCCTGAAGGTAATATACAAGTAAAGAACTATTTTCTATGTGTTTTTTATTTTAGGCTAAGTAGTTTTGGAGTTAAGTGGGAGGAACGGACAAAGTTCATCTTTTAACTTTACTGCTGCTTTGCTGTAAAACAATTTAATTAAAGTATCTTAATTATGTTCGAGACACTCACAAAACAAGCCCTTTCATATGATTTGTGACACGGTACACTTTGTAAAACCTTTTTATTATTTTATTATTTGCCGCCCTTATTTAAAATTTATTAATTTACGTTACACATCTGTCTCTCTGTTGAATTCACAGATATGTGTACCGAATTCCAACTTAATTGGTCCAGTAGATTCGGGTTCCGTTGTTTCATTTGGAATTTCCACAACCGGAATAAAAACCGTTGTATTTTTGGCCAACAAAACTGTGTGATTCACAACCCAGTCACGCTATTTAAATATGAAAACTTATTCCCACAGTATAATAATACGTCTATATTTTATATATTTCCTCGTATTAACAACGCTGTGGTGGTAAAAAATGACGTGCCCTGGAAAATCATAAAGGCGCCCATTCAATAACTCAACGTCAGTATATTCCCAGCCCGAATCGTGTGATGTTGGGGAATGAAATGAGAATTTTCTCTGTCGTATTAATTTAAAACCAGTGATCTTCAACGAATATCTTCATTATATTGTTACTTATGAGTAGCTTTATTTTATAACTGCAAATAATTTATTTATGTACATAGGTCCGTAGACATAGGACGCTAATTTCAATCGCCATTATGATCATTATCCACATTTTCTCTATGAAATGACGTTGAAGTTACTTACTCGAAATTTAATCTTTAAAACCTTCTATTTTCACACAGCCAATTTATTTCGTTTAGTAAAAAATATTTTTTCAAGTCTGATACAATTAGAACTCCTAAATATACAAAGCTATAATAATAATAAAAAAAAAACACTTGAATCTCGGAATACTTGTGTCCTTTATCAAAATACTTCAGGTTTGTGTCATTTATAAAAATTACTATGTATATATTTAAATCGTAGATCAAAGTATGCCGAAGTAGGTGACTAAAATAAAAGAACAAGTTTGGACAACCCTAGGCGCCCGAGCGGCAATAGGTATCAGAATCTCCTAAAGGGCCGGAGTCAAACTACTTTTCTATTTGAGTCCCTTAACTTCAAACTCGGATAAGTCCATGCAAACGGACTAACGGAATTTGCGTCTTTTTTCAAACAATTTAAGTTTTAAATTCGTATACCAAATTTCAAGGACATACCCGAATTTGACTCATTTACACTCATAGTCATAGCCTGCATCCATTAGGAGTCGGGTACTATTCTACTCGGTAAAATCATATTGCTTTTGAAATGTTATCGTATTGTTTTTAGCTCGGCCGCCATTACTTAAGAGTGTTGGCCCCTTAAATAGCAGGCACCTCTCTGTTGCTCCATTTTGATGAAAACAACAGCCTAAGAGTGCGGCTCCACTGAGGCGGAGACGAGCGGAGCGGAGCTGTGCCAATATTAACCAACAGAAGGCGCATGCGGTCACGTCGAGCGCGCCTTTTGCACGTTAGTTTAGATTCTATTGGTTTATATTGACACAGCTCCGCTCCACTCCGCTCATCTCCGCCTCAGTGGAGCCTTACCCTAAAACAAATACACAGTTGCATTAAAAACTAAAAAGTCAACATTAACAAACAAAACATTGAGTTTGCAAACACAAATCCGTTCCAACAAAATGGCCGTTGCATCGACATGAACATCGTTCGAATTTAAGTTGGAAACATTTTCCGCTTCTACAGAGATATTAAAATGTATTTCCAGCTTTTTCAACTAGTCTTTGGAACAAACAAATGGCAGGAATTTTTAATATCCGCTCCTTATTTCACGAGATGAAATGTAAATGGAAATTGCGAAAGAATGCGTAACATTGTTTTACAAATCGGTACCTTTGAGTTTCCATTCAGTTTCAAGCAGAGCGGCGCAATTGCCGTTCACCTTTCATTAAGATTAGGTACTGAACGTTTAAATTATTTGCAGTTATTGGCTTTCTTTATATCAACAATATTTTTAATGATAATAATTTTATAGTATGTGATGCGAGAGCAGCGGGCCTAATATGGCTGCGTTTATCGCGTGACAAAATTTAGTTAAAACAACTGTCACTATTTGAAACGTTTATACGAGAGACGGATTCTTTATCCACATTTTGTCACGTGATAAAAAGCAACCATACTAGGCCCGCAAGTGATACAGCGATAGATATTCAGTACCTATCAATAGGAAAAACTAAATTTTAGTTAAGTTTTACTAAAAACGGCATTAAAACAACGGTGGCACCATTTACTTCTTAATTTTGTAAATTTTGTAATAAGTTTTCATAAATCTCATGTATGCTGCATGTATGACAGAGTCAATATAGATCCAAATTCATTATAAATACCTTATACAGTCTCAAGGAAAAAAGTTTTGCTTATTTATAAGGGATCCTACTAAATCGTTACAATTTTACACTTTGAACTTCATATGCACCATCCTTTTCACCCTTTATTTAAAACAGGATTCAAAGAAAGGGACAGGGTTATCGTTCATACTTCAATTTAGGGAAGAGGGCACTTAATAGCAAAGCGTAACCAATGTTAGTCAAAGGGTTTACGTAACCCTTATGCAAACCTTTTGGCTACACTGGTTGCCAGAATTAGCTGCCCTTTAATATATGAATAGAGCTGACATTTGTCAAAACGAGAGTTATTTACACTGGGTATAAAGGCGACTGAATAATTACTGACCTTTTGAATATGGTGGAGCTTCGCCTTTGCGGGATCGAGTATCGAAATTGAGGTTAATTTGGAACAAGTGGCCCTCAGGCCAGTTTGACGGTAAGGGTCGGGTTTGGCAATGTAGAGCTATATTACCTCTGGGCCTAATTTATAGTTGTTAGATTTAAAGCAAAACTGAGAGGAAAGATAATAAAACTTAAATAATTAGACAAGGCACGAAAGATATTTATTTTATTTACTGTCATTAAAAATCAAGTTAATATGTGCTTGCTTTAATTTTCAAAAAAAAAAATTTTTTTTTTTGTTATTTTGGTAACGTAACGAACAACCAAATAAAAATGGTAACGAAAAAATAAAAGCAAACACGTCACTAGTAACAAGTAACATTTAAAGTAACATGATAAACCACCTTTTCCATGAAGCAACACGGAACCTTGTAAAAAGAAACAAAAAAATGTTTCCATTACTTCGTTCTAGCTGTCCATTTAATCTACATAATACCTCTTAGTGCAGACCCAGAATAAGCAGGTCCTCGTAATGTGGCCTTGACTTTCAAGTTGAAGGTCAACTTTGTCTTCGCTAATGCTTTTAATTAATGTTCTAACCATTTGTGCATTTTCTAGCAGCTAGCAGTAAACTAATACACTCATAAATTAGGTGGCCTGTGTACGTTTGCATTCTCTAATGGTGATACCACACAGCGGTTATAAAACGTTTTTTAACGGTATGAAATATTTTGTAAATTGTTTTGTTATAAAATGGTAAATAGTATAAAGTTATATGACTATAGTGTGAGATAACCATAAGCTATAAAAAAATGTTTACCGAAGAAGAACAGTGACAGTTTTTGCTAACGTCTTTGTATTAACGATAAATATAATTATGATAATAAAATACTTTTAAAAAGCTAATAATATTATACGTACAACACTTTTCAAAATCTTTATAATGTTTAGTTACTTATTGACTATAACTAAAATATTACTAAGAAAGTTAAATAAATGAGCTTTTGCTAGAAAAAAATATAAGGTCCTTGAATCTTATACCTGCATTATTATTTTTTTCTTTAAAGTTTGATAATCAAAATTAAGTTTCGTTTGTTATAACCCACCTAAATTCTTTATTCAAAGTATGTAACCATCCAATGCATCTTAAGTATTAAAAAAGTCTCAAGTACTCCCAAGGCCGTGCGTAAGTGAACTGATTACGGCCCTGAGAGCGGAACCGTGTTCTTGCATTGTAAGAGCCCCTTAGGGCCCGCCTCAATGAATTTAAAGGATTGGGTACACGCCTCAACGGCGACGTGTCAGGCTAATTTGGAATGTATGGCAATTGAATGGGGTTGATGGATGTAGTGAAAGTGGTAGAATTGATGAGAATTTCGCGTCAGTAGTCAAAGTGTTGAGTGGGCTTTAAAGGGAACAAAGCTAGGTAGTCTAGGTAATGTAATTAAATCTGGGGATTGGATAAATCTAACTTTTAAGCTCACAGCTATGCTATGTTTTTTTTTTTTTTGGAAATTACTTGCATTTAGGTATTTGCATATTTTTAAATACAGTCGTCTGTTTAAGATTTTCACGAATTAACTTAAATACCGTTTTTTACATTGATAACTGTTCTTGTAAAGGAGCATTTTTAAACAACTCCGTACACCAATTTAAGACTCTTCTTCATAGTCGCTAAGTTTTCTTATTTTGTTACCACATTTTTCTTTTTTTTTTACATTAAATATAATATTTTTTTTGTTTGTTCTTAAAGTTCTATTAAGCATAATACTTTCTAAATAGTATTTAACAATAAATAACATAATGACATTTTAATCAAAATTATAGAGAAACGTGGTAACAAAACAGGAAAAAGTACCTACGACTGTTTAAAATGTCTTAATTGATGTGTCCACTAAACGTTCTTAAAAATGTTTAATTAGTAAATTGATACAATATACGACGCAGTTAGCTTTGGTGGTAGTGACACTCGGTATATTTATTTCTGTGCAATATGTTCAATTTTGTATATATACATAAAATTTACATAAATATGTAAACTAGCAGTGTAAAAGTGTAAGATTTCAAGTAAATTTTCTTCGAATAAAAACAAAATGGCTGAGAGTGTTAAATAAGACGCAAAGCAGGCGGGTCCCTATTCAAATACATTTTAAGTACGAGTACGTGGAAATAAGACACATTCCGTGTTTGCTCATTACGCAAATTAAATACAATAAAGATTAAAGCATTTTGAAAATTAAACCCTCTTAGCCTTTGATACTTTATTTTGTTTTTCTGCATTATACCAAGTGAAATCCAGTTTATTTTAAAGGAAGGGAAGGAAGGTATATTATTTTTTATTTTTATACAATTCACGATTTCAACGTAACTCATTAAGACATTTATGAAATTAACTGTGTATACACCAAAAGGGTTAGAAACACATTTTCTTTTGTGATAATATTTTAATAGGCATTATTATTTAACCTTGAAAAATACAAGGTAAAATTTGTTAAATACATTAAAAAAATAATTAAATAGCCCTATATATTATTCACATGACACAACTAGAGAAAGGCTTTTACTTGATTAAAGCTTCTGTCCCACTAAATATATTACAAAAACTTATCACAACCCTTGTCAAACCTTCGTATAACATAAGCGATGCACTTATGCGGGCCTTGTTATAATTATCGTTTTTATACAGCTAGGTATATTGGTATTTTTTTACCGAAACATGTGTTTAGCGTAAATCATTTAAAAGACCGTTTTATCGTATGATTTTAAAAGTAACCAAGACATAATGTAACCCCTGCAGAATAAACCCGTAAAGTGTTATTATGAGCATTAAATGTCTTTTATTTAATGCTAGTAGTTTCACCAGTAGTCTTATTCTCAGACCAGAACACAATAAAACGAACACTGCTGCTGACGAAGCCTGCACAAGATCCTACTACGGGATACCTATTATTTTTATCAAAAAACACTGACAAAAACGGGCTACTTACGATGACCAAATTTGTAATGTACTCGCGCCAGATACTTACCCCGTGCTTTTCACACGTAAATTATAACAGGCATACAGTCTGTGAGCACTTAGAAGATGCTTCGGGTTTGTACTTCTCTCTCACTCTCTCTTAATAGGAGCGTATGAGAGCCAGTGAGAGACAAGTACAAACCCGAAGCACCTTCTAAGAGTTATCGCACTGTACTTATTTTAAGCGGCATGCAGTATACGGCAGTGTGCGGCATACGCGAAATTTTACGTAGCGCGGCTACTGGAATTTTTCCCAGTGCCCCTTTCAACAAACTTATCATTACCCAAAATTTCGGCTGTCGCAAGTCCCACGTAACCTAACCTACGTAATTGATGTTTAAGATACCCTGAAAACATCATGGTTTCAGCAGCGTTTGATGAAATGAAATTCGATGAAATGATTCAATCGATGAAGTGAAATTCGATAAAATTATGGGGTTACCCCTACTTGTGGTAGTAGGGGTAAACTCATAATTTTATCGAATTTCACTTCATCGAACGCTGCTGAAATTTCATGCATCATGCATTTTCGAAATCAACAAGTTTAAATACATTAGATGATACTCGTATATTATGGAGGTTAGGGAAGGGGAGGAGGTGTGGTTGCCGGGTTAGAATGGTGCCACTCCATGTCTTCCCGTGGATGTTGTAAGAGTCGACTACGGGACTAAAGGCTGTGTAATACTGTTGGGTGATTTGTTTGCAACCTGTCACTTATACACTGGATAACATCTTAGTTTGATTGTGTAAAATGTGGTTACAGAATTATCAACAAGTTTTTCGAGTTGTTGGTAAGTCTGTAGCTCTGCCTACCCAACTCTGGGAATGAAGGCGTGAGTTTATGTTTGTGAATGTATATAGGGAAGGCTTATGTCCTGCAGGCGACGTGTTACTACTTACATGATGTTAGGATGACGATGAAGACATTGTAAAAAAATGGTGACTAAATTATTGTTGATATTAAAAAAAATAAAAACTGTGTTTGATAAAATAGAAACTAACGAAAACTAAATGCATTAACATATTTGGCTTTGCAGAATATCCGTTTCACTGCAGATTAGTTTAACAAACTTTATCAACGGGTGTTCTCGTATGTAACTACCTATCCATAAACAAAATGGTTTCAAAGGAAATTTACCTTTGGCATTACGAAAATTCTACTTAATGGATCCACCTGCTGAATGTGTTTTAGCTCGTTTAATACCAGGAAACTACTAAATGTTATCTATCAAAATTCTAATTTCTCTGAGGAAATCACTAAACCGTATTTTTAATGAAACGAAGTTAACTGAATGACGCCAATATCTATGTTATTTAAAGTGCAACCGGAGCTCATTTTTGCAGAGCTTATTATATAATTTATAACTTAAATGTATTCATTAAGAATTTAGTTATATAGTCTGGTTACCTGGCGTTCCGTAGTCTCTGCCTACCCCATTGGGAGACAGGAGTGAAGGTAAGTATGTATGTATGTAGTCTGGTAGTGGGATAAAACTAGTTTTTTTTAATCTAATTAGGAATCTGTCCTCATGGACCAAGTGTGGGACTCACTAAAATACTTCTGTCACAACGATTATGTAATAAATCATCAATAACGAATAACCAAGAAATCGTGAGTTTATTTTGTTATATTATAAAATGGAGAAGCGGCCAAGTGCGAGTCGGACTCGTGCACGATGGGTTCCGTATATATTTATAATATATTTATTTTATTCTGTTTTCAGTATTTGTTGTTATATAGCAGCAACGGAAATACATCATCTGTGAAAATTTCAACTGTCTAGCTATCACGGTTCATGAGATACAGCCTGGTGACAGACAGACAGACGGACAGTGGAGTCTTAGTAATAGGGTCCCGTTTTTACCCTTTAGGTACGGAACCCTAATCAAAACCCTTGCATATACTTTCGAAGAAGATATCTCTTAAACGGCTAATAACTGATTTCATTGTATTTATTTTAAAACCTCATCTACTAAACCAGCTGTCTAATAATAAAAACTCAATCAAATTCGGTTCATCCGTTTAAAAGCTTACTATACTATAAACAGACACATAAATACACACATTAAACTCATAAGACCTTGCCTCATTGCCTTAAAAACTGACAAAACTATTTGATAATATCACTACAGTGAGAAGTTTGTTCCAAAACATTATAACAGCCAAAGTCACACCTTCGCACGTTCATAAATCCCTTCTAATTTACATCTAAAGCAAAACAATCTTTCGTGACTATAACTACTCAATTCGCTCACGTTCCTACTATTTAGCACATACGGGTCCCATATAACGTACAACATAGTTCGATATACGAATTACAAAACACATTAGGCCCTAATGATTATTATAGTTCAGGGATAATTTTAGGTACGGCCGAACCCTTACGTAACGTTGTTTGAGACCGTTAAGGGCGTTGGTTCATTTCATGCACATTTCCTTTGACCTTTTTGGGGTATATTATAGAAATAGAAGGCGTGAAAAATATTTATGCAGGGCTACGGTAGCGTACGTGTTTGGGAAAAATTAAGAAACCACATCAGGGGAAACTGTTTTAAATAGGTAATAAACTTACACCCGTATTCACAAACGTCACTATGAGGTCTCACAGTGCTCACGAACGCACAGGGTGGTTCAAATCGTCTCATAAACAAAAGGTCGGTCAAAAAGGACCAATCACAAAGCTGTATTGAACGCAGTGCGTTTACTCAGTGAAGGATCCCTTAAGTATTGTTTGTGAATACGAGTATTAGTTACGAATATGTAACGAATAGTTGTAAAATAGGGAGACAGGAAGTCATCACTTTAGTTTGAAGTGAGTTGTCTAATATAAAGCTTTTATAGTTTTAAAAATACTACAGCTCAAATTGAATACATTAAAGCCATTCTCAAGTATTAAATTAAAAAATGTGTTGCCAGTTTTGCAGCAAATGATCAGTTAGTATATTTTAGATAGGTTTTCCATTCATAAATGTCAAACTTGATTCCAGTCCTACAAGACCAAGTTTGACATTTATAAAGTAAGGTTACATATATTTAAAAACGGGTCCGGATCGGCCTCAATATTTTTTCTTTGCACTGCATAACATTCTAAACGACGTTACATTCCTCATTTTCATAATAATCTACAAGAAAAGCAATATCTAAAGGTATTATAAAAAAAAATGAAACGCAAATTCCTGCTTTATGATCTAAAAGCTAGACACAAATACCTGTTAATAACAGAGTTTAAATGCAAGTCAGCATAGAGTGGCTAGTAGCAATAATAGCAGTCGGAATACTAAACCGTAGACTATAACGCTGACCACAAAGCCGTCTATTATAACTTATAACAAGTTGGCGTTTATCCAACCTGACGCACAGGCACTAAAGCAATGCAACGTTACAAATATTTATTTTAAACTAGATCATGTTAACAAACAAGTGAGTTAAAAACAATCATTAAGGCTTTTTTTGTAGAACACGGATGACCTTTACAGCGTCAGGATTTTGTTGAAAGCTGAATATGAAATTAAATAAATAAACATTAGGGTAAAATTTCACACAACATGACCCTGTCTGAAGGCAAAACAGCCCAATACGAGCAACACGTTATATTTCTTTCGCTGCGGCGAGCTTAAAATGTCCTATAGTTTCTTATTAATTGTGAAGTGAGACTACATAACAGATATTATGGTCACTCAAAATTATAAAAGAAAATAAATGACACTCACGACGCTAAGATGAAACTAACAATGCCTCTTGGCGAAATTGAGTCATATCTTTAGCGTCTGTGAAGGAACAGAATCCTAAATACATACGTACAAGTCAAAAACATTACATACTTCTTTGACAGTTGAGTAAAATAATTCTTAGAAACAACGACATTTACTACTCAAACTAATTACCATAGCTTGTAACACAAAAAAATAATACTTAGACGTCAAATTTTATTATATTAATGCCAATAAAACTTGACATAAATAAATTTAATACATCATTATTCAAGACATTCGTACAGAACTATTATTGTACTCCTTGATAATGTTGATAGTGGAGAAACTATACTAAGTATTCTTAAAATCCTATACTCATTGTAGTGCATTGTCAGACAATAAACAGATTTCTATTTTGTATTTGTATTAAAAATCCTAATATTACTGAAGTTTTATCATGTTATTAAAAAAAAGATAAGACTTTTATCTAAATACTTTTGCTATATCCAACAGGTTTTACAGGACTAGAGGACGCCCGCGACTTCGTACGCGTAGAATTAGTTTCCCGCTACTCCCCCTATTTCTTCCTGTTGGGGGTCGATTTTTGGAAAATCCTTTCTCAGTGCTCACTTACATTATGAAAGGAACCCCTGTACCAAATTTCAAGTTTCTAGGTACAGTAGTTTCGGCTGTGCGTTGATATATAAGTCAGTCAGTTTTGCCTTTTATATGTATAGATATTAACATTATAATATCTCGATGTTTGAAGATACATTATAATTGCAATAAAATATTGAGTTGTGAGTACTCGTACACAATATTCTTCACGGACATGGCCACAGTGTAAAATTACGTAAAGTTCTTGAAAAGTTTTCAAAATGTTAAATATTTTCCTATAGATGTAGGATTCGCAAACGGTAAATTCAAAACGTGATATTTAGTTTGACCTATTTCCGCGTCTGAGATACCCAGGGACAGATTCAACCCGTATCAAACTGTCATGTCTTGTATTAAATATACTCGCAAGTTTGCAAAAAAGAAAAGACACTTTTAGTATCCTCTGTTATATTATTTTGTTACACTTTGATTCTGCACTTTACTTTATTAAAACTATTATATTATGTTACTTAGCACAGAACAGAAAAAACAGTAGAAGTGTCAAGTGGGCGTGTAACGTGTGGCATTAGTTATGCGGAGCTCCGCATAACCTACCATACATTTGCCGCGATCGCTTATTTCAATATTTCGATATTTAGATTTTTCTAAAATAGGAAATAAATCCAGAAGGCATGCCTTATTGTGCTATTTATTTGCAGTGTAAAAATGATAGGTGGCGTTTCGTTTTTATGATAGTTTCAGTATTGGCGACAATAGGTCTGATACTAAGCGAAGCTCATGCCACTTCCACTACCAAACAAATATTCTGTATAAAGATTAAACAGATTTTTATGAATGCTAACATTTTTTCCTCTATATGAGTTTAATAATCAGGTAATTTATTAAAATGACTATAAAGCGACCCGCCCTTGCTTCGCTTCGGTTTATTTGAGTTTTCTGCAACACGCGTGTATAAACCAGAATTTATTATACATAAAAACCTTCCGTGAAAAATTATCTAAAGGTGATAACTGTATGAAAATCCGTTTAGTATTTTTTGACATCATCGCGAACATACATACAGACAGATAGACGCAGCGGAAAACTTTATTTTATAATATTATAAATGTGAAAGTGTGTCTGTCTGTCTGTCTGTCTGTCTGTCTGTTACCTCTTCACGGCTAAACCGCTGAACCGATTTTGATGAAATTTAGATGAAATTTGGTATGGAGATAGGCCCGGGGAAGGACATAGGCTACTTTTTATCCCGGAAAATTAGACAGATCCCGAGGGAGCAGCGATAAACGACTTCTACGCGGACGGAGTCGCGGGCAAAAGCTAGTATTTTATAATTTGTAGTGATAATTATGGAGTTTAAAACAACTAATTCTAGCACCAAGTCACCACCATCCAATACGAAGAAATAACTTTAGGTTGCGTATATAACAATATTACTCGTAATCAATGGGATCAGTGTTACATTACCAATGATCCCAACCACTAATCGGCTGCAGAAAACCGCAATCAATACCTCATTACTGGTGATTAATCAACTCCCCATGAATATTGAATAGTAATAAATTATTATGATATAGTGTAAATTTGTGCTGTAACAGAAAAATATGCTTTCTAATCGTACGGTCCCGACGTAAATGCAAAATAAAAAAAAAACCGGACAAGGCGAGTCGGACTCGCCCACCGAGGGTTCCGCACATGACACGGTCAATTCAATTCAAAATTTGCACCGCCGCGGTTCCTTGCATAAAGTCCCTGGTTTTTTGTGATTTAACTAAAAATTTAAAGATTTTAGATTGTTTCCTATTACTTGTAGTCAAAGACGGTGTTACTTGCCAAATTTCATAGTTCTAGGTCAATGGAAAATACCTTATACATTTTGATTCCCTCGAGAGTGTCAAAATACACGTTTTTTGCAACATAAACGGCCGTATCTTTTTTTTACGTAAATGTAGAAGTATGATTTATTTTTTTCTTGAAATGGGTCCCAAATTAATGCTCGTGACCGTACAATTTTAGAACTTAGTTTGGGACTAAATCAGGTTGTGTAAGATTGTCCTTTGTTTCTTTTAAGTGGTTATAACAGTATTACATAGCTTTTAGTTTCTAAAACTTTTTACTAGTAAAATGCATTAAGTACTAAAAGGACGATCGGGTCAGTAATAGTATAAGATTAAGTATGACTGGATGTTTTTCTGACAATAATCTATGAACAGGTCGACGGTTTTGAATAAAATTTTGAACACAGTTATTCCGTAGATAAGCATTTAGGATATAATTCGATCTTGAAGAATCCGATAGTTCCTGTGGGTCAATAGCGTTTCCACGCAAACCAAGTCACAGGTAAAAGCTAGCACAAAAGCAAATAAAACGAGACGAGTTTTTTATACATTTTTAATTTAATCCTTCGTCTCTCGTCCGTTTCAGTTCGATTCATTTACTTTACAGTTCAGGAGCTGCACTGATGACGGCCATTTGCATATGAAATGTCATTATACGATCCATCGCGTAACTTTCGTATGGTAGATGTAAATTCACTTCGTTTTGATGAATGATCGGATAAGTTCGCCTTTGTGCATACCTTTTGTGTTTCTGTTTGTTTTTTTTCTCTTTTTGCAATTAAGAGTTTTTCTACTCGCGTGCTATAAACCGCTAATATTGAGATCGTTAATGATATTAGAATACCACTATAGCGTAACCGAATTGGGAAAACAATTCTATAATGAGCGTTGCCATGGTAATAACAGTACTATAATCATTATTATAGCATTGTTATAACACACTGGCAAGTGATATTTTAGCTGAAAAATCGAGGAAAATATACGAGAAAAGTTAGCGGTTATTTATTTTTATCGTAATCATTTTAAGCTTTTAGAAAAAGTTATTTAGGTATGCAACGCTACATAATTAGCTGTTAAGGTACCTGTAAGATGCCTGTTATTAGAGCGCTCGCAAGCTCATTATGTACCAGTTACATAAATAACTATTACGTAACACCTGGCCGTAATGTGAGTTTTATCGCACGCTGCGCGCACGGTAAAACTCGCATTGTGGCCAGGTGAAGACGTAAAATCGTGTACTCATCACGGGCAGTAAAAAAGAAAGCCCTCTATCGCATATTTACAACCCTCGCCTACGGCTCGGGTCTCAAATACCTGCGATTTCGGGCTTTCTTTCTTTTACAGCCCTTGTTAAGTAATATACTATTACATACGATGATCAATCTCATCATGCAGGGTAGTGTAGCTAATGGGCTCTCAAAATCTTTCAAATACAATGCTTCTACAAGTCCTCTCATTAGAAACAAATTTACTTGCATCCGTAGGCTAAGTACCAATTTCACCATACGATGTTAACCACTTAACAGACGATTAGAGCTTTAACAGCTGTCAAAATGAATGAACTAACAGTCGATTAACATTGATTAAATTTAACATCGTTTGGTGAAATTGGTAAAAAATATTGTACTTGAACTAAACTACTAAAGTTGTTTTATAAGTCAATAAATAAATAAGCAACTAATTACATTACTTCGAGAAACCAGCAACCAAAATGCAATAACACGGGCAAGCTCTTCAGAATATAAATTTACATTAAAACAACGACGCATGTTCAACTTGTTTTCATATGTAAAATATGGGACGTACTTGTAAAGTCTTTATGCCTCGCACACATTGTTTCGTTGGAACATAATGAAGCAAAACAATGGTAAGATTAGTTAATTCTCGAGATTACAATCTCAAATAGGTTGCGTTGGGACTCGTGAATGACGAGCTTTATTTCACTTTGTGTCTTCCCATTTAAATAAGTTGACAGTAAAGGCTGGTATTCATCATGGCAGGGTGGTGTTATTTTGGTGAAATTGGAGCTTACACGTGTGCAGAGAAAATTCAAAATAAACAAAGATACATTACAGTGCGATGGGAGTCTGCCGTTTGGCAAAAATATGTTTGCCAAATGTATTGTTTCCCAACCTTTTCATTTGCCAATCCAATGTTATATATTTTTTTCAGGATTTCTTTTAGTACCATGGTGTAGAACTCAAGTTAGGTTAGGTTAGTTTTTATAAAATCCTGAAATATTTACGGTTACAGAAAACAAAGCCGGTAAGCAAATTTATCATTTACATTTGATACATTTTGGCAAACATATTTCGCCGTAAAAAAGGTAACCCCAGTGTGATAGATAGCTCCTAGAAGATCCTTCGTATTTTTACTTGTCTCTCACTCGCTTTCTTGCTTTTCAAGAAGTACAAGCCCGAAGCACCTTCGAAGTGTTCACAGACTGTATATTTATATCCGGACGGCGCGTTGGCCGAGTTGGGAGTGACCCTGCCTACGAAGCTAGCTGTCCCGGGTTGATTCCCGGTTTGGGAAAATACTTGTGCAATAAGCACGAGTATTTGTTTCTAAGTATTGGATGTTTTCTATGTATTCAAGTATTTATTTATCTATTTAAGTATTTATTTCGTTGTCTAGTACCCATTGTACAAGCCTAGAGCTTAGTTTGGGACTAGGTCAATTGGTGTGTTTTTTTAATTTTATTTGGGTAATTGTTAGTGCAGGGCACTGTCACATCTTCACAAATGGCTGCGAGGGAGGCGCGCCACGGAGGGCGCCTCGGCTCAGGTTTCGTGCATTACGTGAAGCTAATTATGCCACCCGAGCATGGCGAGGGCGGCTAAGTCAGGATTTGTAATTGGTGTGAGATTGTCCCCTGATATTTATATCTGGAAGATTAGATTAGGTTAGCCTTCACTGATTAAATATCTTTTATCGTTTTTTTTTTACATTCACATACTTATATGTCACAGTATAACGAAATGTGCCTCGACCGTACAAGCAAACAGGACGGACCGAGCCGGTTTAGTCGGAGCTGTGCCATCGCCGTGTTTGGTTGCGTTCGTAAAGGATCTACCGACGCGCCAAGCGGCAATAGGTATCAGAAACTCCTAAATTCCCGGAGATAAACAACTTTTCTTTATATACTTTGCTTATGTCATATGATAATGCCTGGGAAGTCAATATCAATCGTGATCTTAATTTAAAAATGTCGACATGTGTTGTTATGATCGTCAATTTAACATTGTGTAGTACGAACGTTTATGCGTCAATTTTGTTCTAAATGTTTGTTTTATTGGCCTTACATCTACATAATACTATGTTAGAAAGCCAACCATGAAGTGTTTTATTTTTTCCCAGATCACCTTTAGTTCCGTGCGCACAGCTCTTTTTAATTGCATCAAGGAAAACCTTTTTCTCTTAATCTTGTTTTTAACACCTATTTTCTATTCCCGAAGCCCGTTTCTCTAGTGAAACTAAAATTAAATGTTGTTAACAGGGATTGACAACCGAGCGTTTCAGAGAGATTAGTTTTAGTGTCGAAATAGAAGTAATATAGGTACACTCTATGAAGCAGTGACCTAGTTTTTCAATATCATTTCCTATGAAATCGAGGTTACCGTCGTAAAATATACGAATATCAGGATTATTTTGCTACTTAAGTCCTACATTAATGTTGTGGTCAATTGATGAATATTTATGAGTTTGACCTTTTCCGTTCTATTTAGGTTTTGAAGAATATGAACGAATTTAAAGAATATGATAAAGAGAATTAAATATAGATAAAATATAAAGCAATAAAAAAATGTACAATAAAATAATCTTAAAAATAATTACTTTTTATTTTAAACGTTATCCGTTTAACTGGTCTATATTGAAATCCCTAATCGTCATTTGTCCTAAACCTAATGCATCGTTTGTCCGAATTTTCGTTTGTCCTTAAGCCATTCTCACCTGAATTTTAAATCTTTTTAGTGTTGTTATAATACACTTTTTTTTTTCGCTTGGGAAATTCATTTACGCATACCACCCAGGTCCAGGGGGACCTAGAGTGGTTACCTATGTGGGGCTCACCAACCAAGAGCGGCCGGAATACCCACTAAAAACCCAGCGGTAAACCATCTTATAATAATACACCTAACCTAACCTAACCGCAGGTATTTTTGGAAAACTAAAAAACTTGTCTGGCTCAGCTGAAAACGTGATTACGACAAACGATGCGTTAGGACAAATGTTATTAGGGTTTCCGAGGGACACCCCGTCTAACGTATGTATTTATTCATATACCATTACAAGAGAAAACAAAATCCACACAAAGTGTCACAGAGTTACATTATTTCGGGCAAATTTAATTCTTGAACTCCTTAAAAGTAGAGAAAGGCGTGTGGGTGCCGGGCCGTTTACCCTCTTCGATGCCAAGTATCCATGTTTTCCTACAATAAAGGTGTAAAGTGGAGCCGCGGGCATTCTAGCCAGAGGCTAAAGGGTCTCGTAGGTCCCTGAACAATTGTTCCACTTTTGACTTTTAGCTTTTGGCTAATGTCTTAGAGGCGTTTTACACTGTGCGTCTATTACTGGGATAAGTCAACTGGTATAAAGTTTTAGTTTGCATTTACTATGAAAAAGGTTTCTTCGGTTGACTTGGTTACTTTAAAAGTAATGAGTATTTTTTCTTTAAAATGGAGATTAGGTTTAAAAGTGTATTTTTAATGGGTCTTTAGAATGCATCCACAAACCCTTAAGTGAAGAAGTAGTAAAATGATCCCTTACTGCGGGTGTTTCAGTAACAAATATCGAAGAAAAATGACACTGAATAAGAAACGCAATCCATCTTAAGCTGGGCATTCACTGACGCGCCGTTTGTCTCGGCGACAGATGGAGTGTATACAACTTTATGGGGGTAATATTTTGACCACATTCACGGGCGCACTACGCCACGCCTCAACGGTGCGACATCACGATGCAGACTGATTAGAAAATGGCAGCTAGAGAACGCATTCACGACAGAGCCATTTGGCTTGGTGCGGAGACATGCCGTCTTCCTACGTTGAATTTCGACATTCACGATAGTTCCATTCGGATTGCGCTGGCTTTCCGTCCATTTAGAAATCCAACGAACCGCACAGTTAAGGTTCAATATTGACGAACCTTTTCATTCCGCCACTATACAAATTTTAGCTTAAAGGTTGTACCTAAAATAAGCACGCAATATATTTCAGGAAATGCTCTAAATAAAGCACTAGCATTAAGCACTTTGCCGTATACGACCCGCTTAGTTCGCTCAGGCGTTAACAATTATACGCATGCTACTCGTACTACGTATTGAGCCAGTACGTTTAATCTAAATAATCTACAGTAATTTATAACATAACAGTGAAACAGTTTGATATATTTAATGGGCGTCAATTCTACTCGCTAAAACCATATAACCTTGGACGTGCTATAGTATTGTCAACGTTATGATAGCTCTAATATACTTTACAGTAATGGCGAGTTAATAAAATCAATAGAGTAGAGGCCCTAAACCCGCGTTTTGTTTAAGTTGCATTCCAATAGACAAGTGTTTCATAGTTTTGTTAAGACACGGAAGAAAAGAGAAAAAAAATTAAACGTGATGTAAAATCCGAATGGTACACTCAAAAATATGAGAGCCAACCAAGAGACATTTTCTCTTAGTTAATAAAAAAATAATACAATAGATGATATTAGTTATATCAACCAAAGCGGATAGTAACAGCAGCAAGTTCTTTAGTGATTCAACTAACATCTTAGTTGCGGTGTCTTTCGTCTTGTTAGGCTCGTATGAAACAACCATAGGACGCCCGCGACTTCGTACGCTACTTCGTGCGTTGATACATCAGTCAGTCAGTTTAACCGTTTATATATATAGAAAGACGCTTATGAAGAACAATCACAACCTTGTTGGATTTGACATTATAATATAAATCTCGGTAGACTGTTTTTTGAAAGGTTAGGTTGAGCGTTAAATGCACTTGAAGCAAGAAAATGACGCTTAAAAAATTACGCTCAGCAAAAGAAGATCCATTTCAAGTAGGTATGTAGTATCTTTTTCCTAAAGAAGTATTTCCAAAAGTCGAAGTTTACTTAAATATTTTTTATTCTAACATCAAGAAACCGATTCGAATCGATTTAAAAAACGAAAGCCGATCAAAAAATATAGGTAACCTCAGGGAGGCCTTTGTTACTAACGACCTTTGGTTGATAGAATGAAGCTCAGCAATTATTTAAGCACATTACTTACATTTAAGCATATTTTCCACAATACAAAACTTTTGGCTTTCACCAAAAAATGTTACAAAATAAAATTTCTAACACCAAACCTTACTACTTCCCACAATATTGCATACTCAAATCAAAATCAATTGATCGTCAATTGAACTCGCATATTAGTATGTAGTTAATGTGCTTTTGGGTGTTTGCGTTGCATCAAGGAAAAATATATTATTATGTTTTTAAGTTTTTTTTTTAAACTGCTTATTCCTCTTCTTTGTGAAGTTCTGTCGTTTCTACATACATACATACATACATTAAATCACGCCTGTTTCTCAGAGGGGTAGGCAGAGACCACTTCTTTCCACCTGCTAAGATCCTGACCAATCTCTTTTTGTTTAATAATTTCTAGGAAATTATTATTTTGTGTGTAAATCATCCTTGCATAAGTAATAATAATTTGTGCTTTACGCCAGTTGAAACTTAAGGTCAATCAATTTAATTTTGCTGTTTTAAAATCGATAGGGTCAAAAAGGCTAGCACTTTATTAATTTTCAACACTCTTCTTCTATTATTTTTTTACAATAATAATATAAAAGCCAACAAAGGTAAATTTTCTCTTTTATCCACCCACTCATCGCTACCATCGTCTCCCCTTTCGTATATAAATAGAATAGGAAACGTATGCCTCTGGTAATACAGACGTGTCAAATGTTGAGCCCAATTATGAATAATATTTCCTGGTGACTGTACATCAGGGAAAATATTGTCAAAAACTTATCTACGCAACGTAAGTACGTTTATTTAATTAATATGTCAGTTTTGATGCGTCCCGCTTCCTGATATATGTGGTTGATGAATGTGGCATTTATTAATAGCAGCGGTAGAATCCCCAATAAGTCAATATTGGAGCAGCTGTCTGCTTTGCTCATCGATTTAGAATACCCTATCAAATTACCTACCTGCCTCGGGTCTGTTAGATTATAATATTGCAAGGTATATTATTTTAGCGTAATTGATTACGTAAATATTGCGTTTTGACTTTCAATCCAGTATAACTAGATATTATAAGGTTCAGTGGGCCAAGTGCGACTACGGGGTAAGTGCGTCAAACCAACAAATCCTATTTAATGTATGTCTTGAATGCGTTTAATAAATATTTTCTATTTCTATTCCTATAATATTATCTCCTAAAAATGAAATGGTTTTGTTGCACTTGCCCCATTGACAATCTTGCCCCATCTAACCTTAACACTCTTTAAAGTCTCAAAAGTGTAATGCGTATTTTTTTGTATTATCATAAAAACGCCGTACTCATGAACATAAAATTTAAAGTGCGTAATATTTATATTCTGGAAGTTTTGAATATTTTTGAGGGGACAAAGAAAATCAACCATGTTTGTTCTCTAAAATGTCAAGTCAATTTCTAAATGAAATTTTAAACTTAAGTACGAATTATTAATACGTTTCCAGGAATATAAAAGACATCGTCATTAAATAATGTAATTATATTGTATACAAAATGCAAAACCATTACAAGAAATCTCGAGTTACTTTTTTTTCATGGCTCCTGCTTGTTCTCTGCTTGTTATTCATTTTCATTACCATTTCCGTTTCCAGACAATTCGTACACATCAAGCGTTTTATTAGTTCAGTGGAAATTTTGTTCGCAATAAAAATGTGTTTTTTTTATTAAAAATTTACATAATTGTTCGAGACGGAATACTAACAACGCACACATTTTTTTAGCAAGTTACAGCTACAAAATACATTATTAATGTTATAAAAATATGCCTCATTCTATCCAAAACGGAACTTCCGTATAACAAAATATTTTTATTCTACTGTGTTAGATTTTTTCCTAAAATACTTTGACATGCGTAGGTCGTTCTACGAAACCGTTATATTGAGTAATGAAGGAACTTTTTTCACTTAAGACCAATCATTATGAATGATGAATTCTGTAAAGAGGCCACACGGGCAATAATACAAGTGCCAGCGAATCAAGCATTAGTACACTTGTTTTGCTTCTTCGCTATGTTAGAAAAAAACCACTGCAAAAATCTAAGTCGTTTATTTTTCAAAACCGAAATTTAATTATTTAAAACCTTTTATTAGAAAGACCAATGTCCAGCAGTGAACGTCCTTTGTCTGATATGAAGATGATGATATTTATTACAATACTCAGCTTCTGCACGTTATTTTATCCGCGTACAATTTGTATCCTGCTAATTGCTGTATTACTTCCCGATAGAGGTCAATTCTGGAAAAAACATTCCTTAGTGCACCTGTAGAGCACCCAAAAAATATTTCGTCCAATTTTTGAGTCCCTACTTTCAGCAGTTTAGGCTGTGCTTGTTTGTCTGTCTGTCAGTAAGTCACCGAAGAGATTGATTTATGTGTAAATGTAATCTAGCATCATTATGGGTAACCTATTCGATGAAATAAATTATTTATTTCATCGAACGCAATTGAAAAAATATTACTTAAAACCATGATGTAAATTAGGTTGGGTTAGACATGACGTGACACCCAAAAAAAAAATGCGGCGAGAATTCCTTTCGATGTAATGAAAAGGTATCCATCTATCCATCCCGTAAGCCCGATTTAGATTAGTCAAGGACAGTGGACAGTGGACAAGTGATAGTGTACAGTACAGTAGTGTAAACCGATCGGACAGTGGCGAGTCAAGTTGCCTAGCCAGTGGATCAGAATAGAACCTCTTTAAAAAATTACACTCCGCTGTCCTTGGCACTGTACTTACCACTGTCCTAGACCAATGTAAATCGGGCTTTACTTGATGACGATACGAAAGTCGACGTCAATGTCAACTTACGATCAAATTTAAGTACTAAATACATAGAGGGTGCTGATATCAAACGTCATAAGCATTTTTTTTTGTAATAGCGATAGGTACTTTAACGTTACTTAGCCAATAGGTGAAAGATTGTACTCGGGATACTGTACCCTTACCATGAGTTACAATTACCATTTCACTAAGGAGTCGGATGTTCTGTCTCTCGCACTCTATAAAGAACACTGCGAGGTCTGCGAGGGACAGAGCATTCGACTCGCTAACGAGTACGTTAATTGTAACTCATGGTAGGGGCACTGTTATTATGGTGCACTATACACTATACGTTTCATTTGCAAGCCCCCAATTACTAATATCGCTCACATCTCAATTGCTTGAGCAATTAATCCGCAAGTAAGTTGCCAAGTTTAGTTACGTACCTCGAGTAAACTAACCTAAACTCGGGATATTAATTTTGGAACATGAGACGACAATCACTAGTCAATTCAACGTCTTAATGTTATGATAGGTAGCTATTGTTACGTTAATTAAAGGATATGTATATTAGAAATTAATTTAGTAAATAATTATCATTGGAAAATCTAAAACAAATTGCCCAAGTCCCAAACTATATTGTAGGTCTTTAATATGGTTAACGATAAATATATTATTATATTAGAACATCGAAAAATACATTAATTAATTATGTACCTACATAGAAAACATCCAAAACTAGGATAGATTTTTTTTTATCATTTCGATGTTTTTATATTAAACATTGTTGTTTTACATTCACAATAGAAAAATACAAAAAAAAATATCTTTAGATCACATCCATCCAACAACAAAGAAAAAAAATCGTAACCAACAAAAACAGTTCGTATACTGGAAACTCCTTAACTTAACTAACTTAACTTTTTTTGGTTAAGAAATCCGCCGTTATAATAAAATGTTCTATAGGATAAATCAACGGGCTGTCCATTACAGTTCAAGCACATACAAAAATAGAACGAATAGACAGACCAACAATAAAATCTTAATACCTAATAGGGTCCCATTTGACATCATTTGGGTACGAAACCCAAAAAAAAAACCTAATAAATAAAACAAAAAATAAGACTCTAAAAATCGTTAATTCAAATTAAAACCCTTGCATTGTGCTCCGAAACCTGAATCGGAAGCATCGGCAAATACTTTAACAAAATAATTTCAATTTGCCAAAAAAATCTTAAAGAATAACAATAAAATCAATGAGCTTTCCCTGTCAGCAGCACAAATTGAATTGCCCCTCAGGGCCTGCAGACATTTCCAAGGCATTTCTGTACAAGCGGATTAATTCGATTCATTGTACCAGGACATCAAAGGAACTTGCCTTCAAAAGAGTTTACAAAGACAATATTTTGGGACGAATTGATATTTTGTCAAATATTTGTCAGCGTATTTATTTTATTCGAATGATTTTGATATTTATTGAATTAGGGCTGATTTTTCAATCCCCAGATAAAACTATCCGTCAGTTAAATGTATTACTATCCTTTTCTGAAGTCATATGAATGAAAAGGACAGAGCTTAAATTTACCTTCCGGATAGCTTTATCTGGGGATTGTAAAATCAGCCCTTAGTCAATAGTTTATTTAGTGCTCCATTCACAAAAGAAAATATTTGTATATAATAAACCGTTGACTCTTACCTGCAAATATAAAATCAAATATAGGTAATAAATAAATAAATTAATAAATAAAATACCGGAGAACAATCTCACACAAATTGACCTAGTTCCAAACTAAGCTCTAGGTTTGTACTAACTATGGGTACTAGACAACGATATAAATACTTCCATAGCAAAAATAAATACTTAAATACAAAGAAAAAAATCAAGACAGAAACAAATACTCACACAAATATTTGCCCATACCGGGAATCGAACCCAGGACCTACTAGCTTCATAAGCAGGGTTCACTACCACAGAAAAGAAAAAACAGTAGAAGTGTCAAGTGGGCGTGTAACGTGTGGCAAAGTTATGCGGAGTTCCGCATAACCTACCATACTTTAGCCGCGATTTCTAAAATAAGAAATAAATCCAGAAGCATGACTTATTGTGCTATTTTGGAGTGTAAAAACGATAGCCGCACCAAAAACATTTTCCATGGTGGCGTGTTGTTTTTATGATAGTTTGAGTATTGGCGACAACAGGTCTGATACTAAGCGAAGCTCATGCCACTTCCACTGTTTTTTCTATTCCGTGGTCACTACCAACTAGGCTAACACGTCCTCACACAGACTTTTATGTTTAGACCTACATCGCAATGCAGAAGAGATTGAAGTGACTGAGTTATACTAACAGAAGACTGGCTTTCGTTGCCCGCAGGCGACTAAACGAGGATATAAACGGTTAAATACTTGGTGCGCAATTACTTGACACTAGAGAGCCGGTCTATTTGTATATAAGGCTTTGGTTTAACATTATATTTTAGTCAAACGAGACTTACTGCCGCTTTCAGTCAGTTAATGACTGTTATATCGTTCTTACAGACGATTTGTCAAACACAAGAAAATGGAACAAGTTAGGGACGTTGCGGTTTTTTTTTCTTCCTATAGAAAATTCAACGGTTGAAAATAATTTGTATAACAACTATGTAAGTAGGTACTTAAACGCAGTTTTTCACGACCAAAATTAAAAAAATGTTGTTTATACCATTATGTGTTTACCGATTTGTGACGAAAAGTCATAATTCAGTGTTAATTTGTATGGGGCGTTTTAAACGCCTAGTAGGAATATCGGACTTTGATTCCCATTTCTGACTTTTACAGTGCTCGGATTTAATTTGAACCTAACAAAAAACTAAATCAAATAGCAGCATTTTTTTGTCCAATAGCCTTAGATTACGAAAAGATATGGTCATGTTTTGGTTGATTCGAATCGGACGCAACATCGAACGATTTGTGCAATAATTCATCTCAATACTTACTCAAATAACGTTACTTTTCACTGAATACTGTCCATAGATTAAGTATATCCGTGATTTTTATTTTACGCTCTTGTGTCCCGTTTAACTCTATATAGCTTTACATTAGTAAAAATAACTATAGCGTGGTCTAATGGAAAACCTTGCCTTTACCACTCGAAACCGCTAAAGTTAATCCAGTCCCTAAACTTAGGTCGCCGTTGTCCCATCTGTCCATCAAAGTCGCGATTTAGTTGTGGTATTTAATTAACCTTTGTTAAGAAAACGTACTGTTTTTTTAAATAAACAAAGAGTAATAATTCATGTTTTTTATAAATTAGAGGTCGTGCTCACAAATTTTCTTGTTACTATTTCTTTCCAATGGGGGTCAAGTTTTGGAAAATCATTTCTTAGTGCACACCTAGTACCCAAGGAATACTCTAAACTCTCAAGTCCCTAGGTTCAGAGGTTTGCCACGAGGACCGGTCCTGCGCAACCTGCATCTACCGGTTTCCCTCAACCTCAACCACGTCGTCGGTCTACCTGAGGGGCTATAGCCTAACACACTCGCAATCACGATCGTTTTCATTTTGAAAATCGAAGGCTTGTCCAACCAAGCTGATTCATTTGTCACTAATGTTTAGAATAAAGTTTCAACATACAGAGCTAAAAGGAGTCATAATAATTATGTCTCTTTCTCTGTTGGGTCCTAAGAAGTTTACCGTTTTATACAATTCATAAATCTTGTTGATGTGACTTGAAAATGTTTAATAAAGAAAATTGACTTGAAAATGTTTAATGAAGAAAAATTTACTGTCAAAGTTAATAGGGAATACGCATGGATTTTTTAAATCACAGTTCTCAACAAAATATGAAAATACCGTAAAAGAGATCAACAAAAAAGATATTAAAAGTAAAATCGGCCAAGAAATACGGATGATACAAGCATTTTAAACTGCTAATTAGATACGTAGCGATTAGACAGAGAGTTCCCATATAAACTGTGCCGTCACCATATACACAGAGGGCTTATTGTCTAACGCACTCGCAATCACGATCGTTTTCATTTTGAAAATCGAAGGCTTGTCTGCATATAAAATGAAAACAGTTGCTCCACTTTGAAGCCTGTTGCGATTGCGAGTGCGTTAGACAATAAGCCCTCTGGTCGGCGATATCAACTCCATGTTAAATTCTGTTTTGCTAGAAAGAAAGAGATAAGAACAAATAATCTTATTAAATTTTATAGCTATTCACAAAATGTATTTTTATTTTCAACTATTTTTTACATGAATCAGCTTTTATTGAAGCTGTGAAAAAAAAACTCAATATATAATCTGTAGATTTTAATCAAATTAATTTTTAACGGACTTCCGCATCCGTTCATACGTTTGAGAGATACGACGCCACATACAGATACAGATTAAACTTACAACCGCCCCCTAATGGCATCAAGAGATAAAAATTGATAAATAGAATTCGTATGAGCAAGTGTCGCAATTGAAAACATTGTTTCTTGTAAACGTGAGACGAGGAAAACACGTAAATCCAACTTCCAAGACAATTGCTCTTGAAATTACTTCTTTTAGACGAGTTCTTTGAAGGGGAATCATTTAGAAATAATGTATAGCAATTTGTCTAGTTTCTTGGTATTTTATATTAATTTTGCCTACAATTTTACAAGGTGTCCCTCGGAATCCCTAACAACGTTTGTACTAACACATCGTTTGTCCGAATTTTCATTTTCTCTAAACTGGTTTTTAGATAAGTCAGGCAACTTTTTAAGTTTTCCAATTATTTCTGCGGTTTGGTTAGGTTAGCGTTTTTTTATAACAACATTAAAAAGTTTTAAAATTTAACCGGAAATGACTTTAGGATAAACGAAAATTCGGATAAGGGATTCCAAAGGGGAACCAATTTTACAATTTACCGTAAGCGACTCTTAAAGTGTGTGCCAACGATCTATTTTTTGATGTCTTGTTGTTTTGTTGTTGTTGGTTTGTTGTTCAAAGACTCCGAAAATTAAATCTTCTCTTTTATATAAATATCAATTGCGGTTTGTTAGACTTGTAAAACTCGAATACGACTTTTCATGAGATAAATATTATTGTGTTCGTAAATTGTCAGGACAAGGTTTGTATAGAAAATCACCCAGGCGACACTAGGCATGAACAGCTATTAATAAATAAATATCAAGGGACGGTCTCACTCAAATGGACTTAGTCTTAAACTAGCCTTGTACCATGGGTACTAGACAAAAATTAACATAGTTATATAAAAAATACATACCTACATAAATACATAAAAAAGATCCAAGACTCGCGAATAAATACTCGCGCTCATCACACAAATATAGGCCTTTACCGGGAATCAAACCCAGTCGTCAATATAAAAATTGTTATCATAAGTACAAAGTTTCTTGTGAAAAAAATATCATTTTGCCTCTTAAAGTAAACAAAATGTTCACTAATTACGAATAAACAATAACAAAGATCTTATTAGAGATTCCATTAAAAAAACAAGGCAGAAATTTTCCACGGTTCAGTTTTTTTTTCTCGTTTTTATTGTAGTCGAAGAGCAAAGCAGTGACAAATATTATTTCACTAAAGTAGCCTTAATCAGGATAGGTACTAAGCAAAACACTAAGAATATTTATTTATTAGAACTTGCAAACTATCATTACCAGTATACTATGGAACTTCGCATAGATAACACTACCTTCAGTGCCATATTTATTGACTGACGAAGCAACCTTTCTAACCCCAAATTTGCCAAGAAACATACGTCAAACAAATTCAAATTACATTCCAAACTCGACATTCCTCAAAACAATCACGAAACAAACAAAAATCAGGCACATCGGCCTTTGTATTTTTCCATACATCAATACTAACCTCTAATACCAAAAAGCCTTATCTACAATCAAAATCTTCAATAAGATTCGACCCTTTCCTGCTTGTGATTAGATTCCACGTACTTCAGAAGTTCAAGGAGGGATGAGGCCTTTTGGTTTACGAGGGAATGGTAGAGACAAATGGTTGAATCCGAAGGTTCCTATCATCCACAAGGCTCGGTTCGACCGATAAATTATGCAGCGATCCCCTCATAACCGCTGCGATTGTAAGGGAGCCCAGTCGAAAGCTGAATGCGGGAATTAATTTATGGTCCAAGGATCACAAAACGCAGGTGGAGAAAAAGTTTTGCTGTGAATAGTCGATGGGGAATCTAATTTAGTATGCCCTTGTAATCTAAAGAGGTTTGATGTAGCTGCTGACCTTGAGAACGTAGCGAAATGTACTTTAAACAGTAACTTTTGGAATTATCTGTTGAACTTTGCGTAATCTGAGATATTTCTCTTATTTTCTGCTTGTAGAGGTAATTTGAGACCACTTTTACATACCACACTTGTATGTTTATTACCTTAACTAAAAAACAGTCTCCATCATTTTCTTAAATAAACAATTGGGACGAAAAATACACTGTGTGCCCTGCATTAATTTGCTGTTGGTAAAAAAAATCATAAAGGAACTAGCCTAATATTCTTGTTTGTTCAAAATATACATCTCGGGTACCTATACGAAATGTAGGTTATTGGAAACCATTTCTACTGTTTTTTTGCTATTTTCGTAAATACCATGCTAAATTAGTATCTCTTTTCATTATTTCTATATTTAGCAATGTTAAAGCAATCATTTTTACTTTTAATGGTTTCTGTGATGTGATTTAATTGGAATACGTATTATAGATCAATTCATGTCGAGATTCGTAATGCTGCTTGTCAAAGGACGGTATTTAATTTGCTTTTCTGTTGCTCATTTCATAACGTATTTTTTCTTCGCGTTGGGATGATTATGAAATGAAACCTAACAAAAGAAAATAAATTAATACAAGTAGGCTGAAAAGTTCTGTTAATTATTCGATTTTTAGCAAATAATTATATTAGCATTAAATGAAAAGAAAGTGAAAATTAACTTTTATAATAACACCAATGTATCTCGGCCTCGCGTCGACTTGCGCGAGTGTGTAGACCTGGCATGACATGTAATGTAATGTATACTGTATTATATTGAGTAATAAAATCTGGAATCTGAAATCTGAAATCCGTCACTCTCGTAGGTACTTTATATACGTGTCAAAAAGTGACATATGTTTTTTTAAATTTTGTCACGCAATAACGCAACCATACTAGGGCCGCAGAAGTCGGGACCTTTGACGGTTTCCAGCAAAAACCGCGGTAAGCGCGCTACAAACGAAGTGAAATGCAAGTAGCCGTAGCTGGAACATTGTCAGACTGCATCCAACCTTCTGACGGACATACTCCAGCACG